>JAVUPR010000234.1:0-492600 GCA_036785695.1 Gentiana straminea | reverse complement strand
GATATCGCCCGAACGATAAATAAGGCATGCCGGCGCAAACGGCAAACAAAACGGAGGCCGAATGGCCTTGTACAAGAAATCAAAAATCACACGATTAAGTACTCTATGGGTACGAAAAAAAAGTATGAAAAAAACCGTTTGTAATTCTCTTTGAAGTACTGATGTGATATCGACCAGAACGATAAATAAGGCATGCCGGCGCAAACGGCAATCAAAACGGAGGCCGAATGGCTTTGTACAAGGAATCAAAAATCACACGCTTAAGTACTCTATGGGTACGGAAAAAAGTACGAAAAAAAACGTTTGTAATTCTCTTTGAAGTACGATGTGATATCGACCGAACGATAAATAAGGCACGCCGGCGCAAATGGCAAGAAAAACGGAGGCCGAGAATGGCCTTGTACAAGGAATCAAAAATCACACGCTTAAGTACTCTATATGGGTACGAAAAAAAGTACGAAAAAAACGTTTGTAATTCTCTTTGAAGTACGATGTGATATCGACCGAACGATAAATAAGGCACGCCGGCGCAAACGGCAAGCAAAACGGAGGCCGAATGGCCTTGTACAAGGAATCAAAAATCACACGCTTAAGTACTCATGGGTACGAAAAAAAGTACGAAAAAAAAACGTTTGTAATTCTCTTTGAAGTACGATGTGATATCGACCGAACGATAAATAAGGCACGCCGGCGCAAACGGCAAGCAAAACGGAGGCCGAGAATGGCCTTGTACAAGAAATCAAAAATCACACGCTTAAGTACTCTATGGGTACGAAAAAAAGTATGAAAAAAACCGTTTGTAATTCTCTTTGAAGTACGATGTGATATCGACCGAACGATAAATAAGGCATGCCGGCGCAAACGGCAAGCAAAACGGAGGCCGAAATGGCCTTGTACAAGGAATCAAAAATCACACGGTTAAGTACTCTATGGGTACGGAAAAAAGTACGAAAAAAAACGTTTGTAATTCTCTTTGAAGTACGATGTGATATCGACCGAACGATAAATAAGGCACGCCGGCGCAAATGGCAAGAAAAACGGAGGCCGAATGGCCTTGTACAAGGAATCAAAAATCACACAGTTAAGTACTCTATATGGGTACGAAAAAAAGTACGAAAAAACGTTTGTAATTCTCTATGAAGTACGATGTGATATCGACCGAACGATAACTAAGGCACGCCGGCGCAATCGGCAAGCAAAACGGAGGCCGAATGGCCTTGTACAAGGAATCAAAAATCACACGAGTTAAGTACTCTATGGGTTCGAAAAAAAGAACGAAAAAAAATGTTTTTAATTCTCTTTGAAGTACGATGTGATATCGACCAGAACGATAAATAAGGCACGCCGGCGCAAACGGCAAGCAAAACGGAGGCCAGAATGGCCTTGTACAAGGAATCAAAAATCACACGGTTAAGTACTCTATGGGTACGAAAAAAACGTTTGTAATTCTCTATGAAGTACAGATGTGATATCGACCAGAACGATAAATAAGGCACGCCGGCGCAAACGGCAAGCAAAACGGAGGCCGAATGGCCTTGTACAAGGAATCAAAAATCACACGATTAATTACTCTATGGGTACGAAAAAAAAGAACGAAAAAAAACGTTTGTAATTCTCTTTGAAGTACGATGTGATATCGACCGAACGATAAATAAGGCACGCCGGCGGAAACGGCAAGCAAAACGGAGGCCGAATGGCCTTGTACAAGGAATCAAAAATCACACGGTTAAGTACTCTATGGGTACGAAAAAAAGTACGAAAAAAACGTTTGTAATTCTCTTTGAAGTACGATGTGAGATCGACCAGAACGATAATTAAGGCACGCCGGCGCAAACGGCAAGCAAAACGGAGGCCAAAATGGCCTGGTACAAGGAATCAAAAATCACACAGTTAAGTACTCTATGGGTACGAAAAAAAGTATGAAAAAAAACGTTTGTAATTCTCTTTGAAGTATGCGATGTGATATCGACCGAACGATAAATAAGGCACGCCGGCGCAAATGGCAAGAAAAACGGAGGCCAGAATGGTCTTGTACAAGGAATCAAAAATCACACAGTTAAGTACTCTATATGGGTACGAAAAAAAGTACGAAAAAACCGTTTGTAATTCTCAATGAAGTACTGATGTGATATCGACCAGAACGATAAATAAGGCACGCCGGCGCAAACGGCAAACAAAACGGAGGCCAGAATGGCCTTGTACAAGAAATCAAAAATCACACGCTTAAGTACTCTATGGGTACGAAAAAAAGTACAAAAAAAACCGTTTGTAATTTTCTTTGAAGTACGATGTGATATCGACCAGAACGATAAATAAGGCATGCCGGCGCAAACGGCAAGCAAAACGGAGGCCATAATGGCCTTGTACAAGGAATCAAAAATCACACGGTAAGTACTCTATGGGTACGGAAAAAAGTACGAAAAAAAACGTTTGTAATTCTCTTTGAAGTACTGATGTGATATCGACCAGAACGATAAATAAGGCACGCCGGCGCAAATGGCAAGAAAAACGGTGGCCAGAATGGCCTTGTACAAGGAATCAAAAATCACACAGTTAAGTACTCTATATGGGTATGAAAAAAAGTACGAAAAAAACGTTTGTAATTCTCTTGAAACCGATGTGATATCGACCGAACGATAACTAAGGCACGCCGGCGCAAACGGCAAGCAAAACGGAGGCCAGAATGGCCTTGTACAAGGAATCAAAAATCACACAGTTAAGTACTCTATGGGTTCGAAAAAAAGAACGAAAAAAAATGTTTTTAATTCTCTTTGAAGTACGATGTGATATCGACCGAACGATAAATAAGGCACGCCGGCGCAAACGGCAAGCAAAACGGAGGCCGAATGGCCTTGTACAAGGAATCAAAAATCACACGATTAAGTACTCTATGGGTACGAAAAAAACGTTTGTAATTCTCTATGAAGTACGATGTGATATCGACCGAACGATAAATAAGGCACGCCGGCGCAAACGGCAAGCAAAACGGAGGCCGAATGGCCTTGTACAAGGAATCAAAAATCACACGAGTTAAGTACTCTATGGGTACGAAAAAAAAAGAACGAAAAAAAACGTTTGTAATTCTCTTTGAAGTACGATGTGATATCGACCGAACGATAAATAAGGCACGCCGGCGGAAACGGCAAGCAAAACGGAGGCCGAATGGCCTTGTACAAGGAATCAAAAATCACACGCTAAGTACTCTATGGGTACGAAAAAAAGTACGAAAAAAAACGTTTGTAATTCTCTTTGAAGTACGATGTGAGATCGACCGAACGATAAATAAGGCATGCCGGCGCAAACGGCAAGCAAAACGGAGGCCAAAATGGATTGGTACAAGGAATCAAAAATCACACAGTTAAGTACTCTATGGGTACGAAAAAAAGTACGAAAAAAAACATTTGTAATTCTCTTTGAAGTACTGATGTGATATCGACCAGAACGATAAATAAGGTACGCCGGCGCAAATGGCAATAAAAACGGAGGCCAGAATGGCCTTGTACAAGGAATCAAAAATCACACAGTTAAGTACTTTATATGGGTACGAAAAAAGGTACGAAAAAAACGTTTGTAATTCTCTATGAAGTACGATGTGATATCGACCGAACGATAAATAAGGCACGCCGGCGCAAACGGCAAACAAAACGGAGGCCGAAATGGCCTTGTACAAGAAATCAAAAATCACACGCTTAAGTACTCTATGGGTACGAAAAAAAGTACGAAAAAAACCGTTTGTAATTCTCTTTGAAGTACGATGTGATATCGACCGAACGATAAATAAGGCATGCCGGCGCAAACGGAAAGCAAAACGGAGGCCGAATGGCCTTGTACAAGGAATCAAAAATCACACGCTTAAGTACTCTATGGGTACGGAAAAAAGTACGAAAAAAAACGTTTGTAATTCTCTTTGAAGTACGATGTGATATCGACCAGAACGATAAATAAGGCACGCCGGCGCAAATGGCAAGAAAAACGGTGGACAGAATGGCCTTGTACAAGGAATCAAAAATCACACAGTTAAGTACTCTATATGGGTACGAAAAAAAGTACGAAAAAAACGTTTGTACTTATGTGATATCGACCAGAACGATAAATAAGGCACGCCGGCGCAAACGGCAAGCAAAACGGAGGCCATAATGGCCTTGTACAAGGAATCAAAAATCACACAATTAAGTACTCTATGGGTACGAAAAAAACGTTTGTAATTCTCTATGAAGTACTGATGTGATATCGACCAGAACGATAAATAAGGCACGCCGGCGCAAACGGCAAGCAAAACGGAAACCAGAATGGCCTTGTACAAGGAATCAAAAATCACACGGTTAAGTACTCTATGGGTACGAAAAAAAGAACGAAAAAAAACGTTTGTAATTCTCTTTGAAGTACGATGTGATATCGACCGAACGATAAATAAGGCACGCCGGCGGAAACGGCAAGCAAAACGGAGGCCGAATGGCCTTGTACAAGGAATCAAAAATCACACGCTTAAGTACTCTATGGGTACGAAAAAAAAGTACGAAAAAAACGTTTGTAATTCTCTTTGAAGTACTAGTGTGATATCGACCAGAACGATAAATAAGGCACGCCGGCGCAAACGGCAAGCAAAACGGAGGCCAAAATGGCCTTGTACAAGGAATCAAAAATCACACGGTTAAGTACTCTATGGGTACGAAAAAAAGTACGAAAAAACGTTTGTAATTCTCTTTGAGGTACTGATGTGATATCGACCAGAACGATAAATAAGGCACGCCGGCGCAAACGGCAAGCAAAACGCGGAGGCCGAATGGCCTTGTACAAGGAATCAAAAATCACACGGTTAAGTACTCTATGGGTACCAAAAAAAGTACGAAAATAACGTTTGTAATTCTCTTTGAAGTACGATGTGATATCGACCGAACGATAAATAAGGCACGCCGGCACAAACGGCAAGCAAAACGGAGGCCGAATGGCCTTGTACAAGGAATCAAAAATCACACGGTTAAGTACTCTATGGGTACGAAAAAAAGTACGAAAAAAACATTTGTAATTCTCTTTGAAGTACGATGTGATATCGACCGAACGATAAATAAGGCACGCCGGCGCAAATGGCAAGAAAAACGGAGGCCAGAATGGCCTTGTACAAGGAATCAAAAATCACACAGTTAAGTACTCTGTATGGGTACGAAAAAAAGTACGAAAAAAACGTTTGTAATTCTCTTTGAAGTACTGATGTGATATCGACCCGAACGATAAATAAGGCACGCCGGCGCAAACGGCAAACAAAACGGAGGCCAGAATGGCCTTGTACAAGAAATAAAAAATCACACGATTAAGTACTCTATGGGTACGAAAAAAAGTACGAAAAAAACGTTTGTAATTCTCTTTGAAGTTCGATGTGATATCGACCGAACGATAAATAAGGCACGCCGGCGCAAATGGCAAGAAAAACGGAGGCCGAATGGCCTTGTACAAGGAATCAAAAATCACACGCTTAAGTACTCTATATGGTACGAAAAAAAGTACGAAAAAAACGTTTGTAATTCTCTTGAAGTACGATGTGATATCGACCGAACGATAAATAAGGCACGCCGGCGCAAACGGCAAGCAAAACGGAGGCCGAATGGCCTTGTACAAGGAATCAAAAATCACATAGTTAAGTACTCTATGGGTACGAAAAAAAGTACGAAAAAAAAACGTTTGTAATTCTCTTTGAAGTACGATGTGATATCGACCGAACGATAAATAAGGCACGCCGGCGCAAACCGCAAGCAAACCGAAGGCCAGATTGGCCTTGTACAAGGAATCAAAAATCACACAGTTAAGTATTCTATATGGGTACGAAAAAAAGTATGAAAAAAACGTTTGTAATTCTCTTTGAAGTACTGATGTGATATCGCCCAGAACGATAAATAAGGCATGCCGGCGCAAACGGCAAACAAAACGGAGGCCAGAATGGCCTTGTACAAGAAATCAAAAATCACACAGTTAAGTACTCTATGGGTACGAAAAAAAAGTATGAAAAAAACCGTTTGTAATTCTCTTTGAAGTACTGATGTGATATCGACCAGAACGATAAATAAGGCATGCCGGCGCAAACGGCAAGCAAAACGGAGGCCGAAATGGCCTTGTACAAGGAATCAAAAATCACACGAGTTAAGTACTCTATGGGTACGGAAAAAAGTACGAAAAAAACGTTTGTAATTCTCTTTGAAGTACGATGTGATATCGACCAGAACGATAAATAAGGCACGCCGGCGCAAATGGCAAGAAAAACGGAGGCCAGAATGGCCTTGTACAAGGAATCAAAAATCACACAGTTAAGTACTCTATATGGGTACGAAAAAAAGTACGAAAAAAACGTTTGTAATTCTCTATGAAGTACTGATGTGATATCGACCAGAACGATAACTAAGGCACGCCGGCGCAAACGGCAAGCAAAACGGAGGCCAGAATGGCCTTGTACAAGGAATCAAAAATCACACAGTTAAGTACTCTATGGGTTCGAAAAAAAGAACGAAAAAAAATGTTTTTAATTCTCTTTGAAGTACTGATGTGATATCGACCATGAACGATAAATAAGGCACGCCGGCGCAAACGGCAAGCAAAACGGAGGCCAGAATGGCCTTGTACAAGGAATCAAAAATCACACAGTTAAGTACTCTATGGGTACGAAAAAACGTTTGTAATTCTCTATGAAGTACGGATGTGATATCGACCAGAACGATAAATAAGGCACGCCGGCGCAAACGGCAAGCAAAACGGAGGCCAGAATGGCCTTGTACAAGGAATAAAAAATCACACAATTAAGTACTCTATGGGTACGAAAAAAAAGAACGAAAAAAACGTTTGTAATTCTCTTTGAAGTACGATGTGATATCGACCGAACGATAAATAAGGCACGCCGGCGGAAACGGCAAGCAAAACGGAGGCCAGAATGGCCTTGTACAAGGAATCAAAAATCACACGCTTAAGTACTCTATGGGTACGAAAAAAAGTACGAAAAAAAACGTTTGTAATTCTCTTTGAAGTACTGATGTGAGATCGACCAGAACGATAAATAAGGCACGCCGGCGCAAACGGCAAGCAAAACGGAGGCCAAAATGGCCTGGTACAAGGAATCAAAAATCACACGCTTAAGTACTCTATGGGTACGAAAAAAAGTACGAAAAAAAACGTTTGTAATTCTCTTTGAAGTACGATGTGATATCGACCGAACGATAAATAAGGCACGCCGGCGCAAACGGCAAGCAAAACGTAGGCCAGAATGGCCTTGTACAAGGAATCAAAAATCACACAGTTAAGTACTCTATGGGTACCAAAAAAAGTACGAAAATAACGTTTGTAATTCTCTTTGAAGTACTGATGTGATATCGACAAGAACGATAAATAAGGCACGCCGGCACAAACGGTAAGCAAAACGGAGGCCAGAATGGCCTTGTACAAGGAATCAAAAATCACACAATTAAGTACTCATGGGTACGAAAAAAAGTACGAAAAAAACGTTTGTAATTCATCTTTGAAGTACGATGTGATATCGACCGAACGATAAATAAGGCATGCCGGCGCAAACGGCAAGCAAAACGGAGGCCGAATGGCCTTGTACAAGAAATCAAAAATCACACGCTTAAGTACTCTATGGGTACGAAAAAAAGTACGAAAAAAACCGTTTGTAATTCTCTTTGAAGTACGATGTGATATCGACCGAACGATAAATAAGGCACGCCGGCGCAAACGGCAAGCAAAACGGAGGCCGAATGGCCTTGTACAAGGAATCAAAAATCACACGCTTAAGTACTCTATGGGTACGGAAAAAAGTACGAAAAAAAACGTTTGTAATTCTCTTTGAAGTACGATGTGATATCGACCGAACGATAAATAAGGCACGCCGGCGCAAACGGCAAGCAAAACGGAGGCCGAATGGCCTTGTACAAGGAATCAAAAATCACACGCTTAAGTACTCTATGGGTACGAAAAAAAGTACGAAAAAAACGTTTGTAATTCTCTATGAAGTACGATGTGATATCGACCGAACGATAAATAAGGCACGCCGGCGCAAACGGCAAGCAAAACGGAGGCCGAATGGCCTTGTACAAGGAATCAAAAATCACACGCTTAAGTACTCTATGGGTACGAAAAAAGAACGAAAAAAAATGTTTTTAATTCTCTTTGAAGTACGATGTGATATCGACCGAACGATAAATAAGGCACGCCGGCGCAAACGGCAAGCAAAACGGAGGCCGAATGGCCTTGTACAAGGAATCAAAAATCACACGCTTAAGTACTTCTATGGGTACGAAAAAAACGAAAAAAAACGTTTGTAATTCTCTTTGAAATGCGATGTGATATCGACCGAACGATAAATAAGGCACGCCGGCGCAAACGGCAAGCAAAACGGTGCCCGAATGGCCTTGTACAAGGAATCAAAAATCACACGCTTAAGTACTCTATGGGTACGAAAAAAAAAAAAAACGTTTGTAATTCTCTTTGAAGTACGATGTGATATCGACCGAACGATAAATAAGGCACGCCGGCGCAAACGGCAAGCAAAACGGAGGCCGAATGGCCTTGTACAAGGAATCAAAAATCACACGAGTTAAGTACTCTATGGGTACGAAAAAAAGTACGAAAAAAAACGTTTGTAATTCTCTTTGAAGTACTGATGTGATATCGACCAGAACGATAAATAAGGCACGCCGGCGCAAACGGCAAGCAAAACGGAGGCTAGAATGGCCTTGTACAAGGAATCAAAAATCACACAGTTAAGTACTCTATGGGTACGAAAAAAAGTACGAAAAAAAACGTTTGTAATTCTCTTTGAAGTAATGATGTGATATCGACCAGAACGATAAATAAGGCACGCCGGCGCAAACGGCAAGCAAAACGGAGGCCAAAATGGCCTTGTACAAGGAATCAAAAATCACACAGTTAAGTACTCTATGGGTACGAAAAAAAGTACGAAAAAAACGTTTGTAATTCTCTTTGAAGTACTGATGTGATATCGACCGAACGATAAATAAGGCACGCCGGCGCAAACGGCAAGCAAAACGGAGGCGAATGGCCTTGTACAAGGAATCAAAAATCACACGATTAAGTACTCTATGGGTACCAAAAAAAGTACGAAAATAACGTTTGTAATTCTCTTTGAAGTACGATGTGATATCGACCGAACGATAAATAAGGCACGCCGGCGCAAACGGCAAGCAAAACGGAGGCCGAATGGCCTTGTACAAGGAATCAAAAATCACACGATTAAGTACTCATGGGTACGAAAAAAAGTACGAAAAAAAACGTTTGTAATTCTTTTGAAGTACGATGTGATATCGACCGAACGATAAATAAGGCACGCCGGCGCAAACGGCAAGCAAAACGGAGGCCGAAATGGCCTTGTACAAGGAATCAAAAATCACATAGTTAAGTACTCTATGGGTTCGAAAAAAAGAACGAAAAAAAATGTTTTTAATTCTCTTTGAAGTACGATGTGATATCGACCGAACGATAAATAAGGCACGCCGGCGCAAACCGCAAGCAAAACGGAGGCCGAGATGGCCTTGTACAAGGAATCAAAAATCACACGCTAAGTACTCTATATGGGTACGAAAAAAAGTATGAAAAAAACGTTTGTAATTCTCTTTGAAGTACTGATGTGATATCGCCCAGAACGATAAATAAGGCATGCCGGCGCAAACGGCAAACAAAACGGAGGCCGAATGGCCTTGTACAAGAAATCAAAAATCACACGATTAAGTACTCTATGGGTACGAAAAAAAAAGTATGAAAAAAACCGTTTGTAATTCTCTTTGAAGTACGATGTGATATCGACCGAACGATAAATAAGGCATGCCGGCGCAAACGGCAAGCAAAACGGAGGCCGAATGGCCTTGTACAAGGAATCAAAAATCACACGAGTTAAGTACTCTATGGGTACGGAAAAAAGTACAAAAAAACGTTTGTAATTCTCTTTGAAGTACGATGTGATATCGACCGAACGATAAATAAGGCACGCCGGCGCAAATGGCAAGAAAAACGGAGGCCAGAATGGCCTTGTACAAGGAATCAAAAATCACACAGTTAAGTACTCTATATGGGTACGAAAAAAAGTACGAAAAAAACGTTTGTAATTCTCTATGAAGTACTGATGTGATATCGACCGAACGATAACTAAGGCACGCCGGCGCAAACGGCAAGCAAAACGGAGGCCGAAATGGCCTTGTACAAGGAATCAAAAATCACACGATTAAGTACTCTATGGGTTCGAAAAAAAGAACGAAAAAAAATGTTTTTAATTCTCTTTGAAGTACTGATGTGATATCGACCATGAACGATAAATAAGGCACGCCGGCGCAAACGGCAAGCAAAACGGAGGCCAGAATGGCCTTGTACAAGGAATCAAAAATCACACAGTTAAGTACTCTATGGGTACGAAAAAACGTTTGTAATTCTCTATGAAGTACGGATGTGATATCGACCAGAACGATAAATAAGGCACGCCGGCGCAAACGGCAAGCAAAACGGAGGCCAGAATGGCCTTGTACAAGGAATCAAAAATCACACAGTTAAGTACTCTATGGGTACGAAAAAAAAGAACGAAAAAAAAACGTTTGTAATTCTCTTTGAAGTACTGATGTGATATCGACCAAAACGATAAATAAGGCACACCGGCGGAAACGGCAAGCAAAACGGAGGCTAGAATGGCCTTGTACAAGGAATCAAAAATCACACAGTTAAGTACTCTATGGGTACGAAAAAAAGTACGAAAAAAAACGTTTGTAATTCTCTTTGAAGTAATGATGTGAGATCGACCAGAACGATAAATAAGGCACGCCGGCGCAAACGGCAAGCAAAACGGAGGCCAAAATGGCCTGGTACAAGGAATCAAAAATCACACAGTTAAGTACTCTATGGGTACGAAAAAAAGTACGAAAAAAAACGTTTGTAATTCTCTTTGAAGTACTGATGTATATCGACCCAGAACGATAAATAAGGCACGCCGGTGCAAACGGCAAGCAAAACGTAGGCCAGAATGGCCTTGTACAAGGAATCAAAAATCACACAGTTAAGTACTCTATGGGTACCAAAAAAAGTACGAAAATAACGTTTGTAATTCTCTTTGAAGTACGATGTGATATCGACCGAATGATAAATAAGGCACGCCGGCACAAACGGCAAGCAAAACGGAGGCCGAATGGCCTTGTACAAGGAATCAAAAATCACACGAGTTAAGTACTCATGGGTACGAAAAAAAGTACGAAAAAAACGTTTGTAATTCATCTTTGAAGTACCGATGTGATATCGACCGAACGATAAATAAGGCATGCCGGCGCAAACGGCAAGCAAAACGGAGGCCTGAATGGCCTTGTACAAGAAATAAAAAATCACACGAGTTAAGTACTCTATGGGTACGAAAAAAGTACGAAAAAAACCGTTTGTAATTCTCTTTGAAGTACGATGTGATATCGACCGAACGATAAATAAGGCACGCCGGCGCAAACGGCAAGCAAAACGGAGGCCGAATGGCCTTGTACAAGGAATCAAAAATCACACGAGTTAAGTACTCTATGGGTACGAAAAAAGTACGAAAAAAACGTTTGTAATTCTCTTTGAAGTACGATGTGATATCGACCGAACGATAAATAAGGCACGCCGGCGCAAACGGCAAGCAAAACGGAGGCCGAATGGCCTTGTACAAGGAATCAAAAATCACACGATTAAGTACTCTATGGGTACGAAAAAAAGTATGAAAAAAACGTTTGTAATTCTCTATGAAGTACGATGTGATATCGACCGAATGATAAATAAGGCACGCCGGCGCAAACGGCAAGCAAAACAGAGGCCAGAATGGCATTGTACAAGGAATCAAAAATCACACAGTTAAGTACTCTATGGGTACGAAAAAAGAACGAAAAAAAATGTTTTTAATTCTCTTTGAAGTACTGATGTGATATCGACCAGAACGATAAATAAGGCACGCCGGCGCAAACGGCAAGCAAAACGGAGGCCGAATGGCCTTGTACAAGGAATCAAAAATCACACGCTTAAGTATTCTATGGGTACGAAAAAAAGTTTTGTAATTCTCTTTGAAGTACGATGTGATATCGACCGAACGATAAATAAGGCACGCCGGCGCAAACGGCAAGCAAAACGGTGCCCGAGAATGGCCTTGTACAAGGAATCAAAAATCACACGAGTAAGTACTCTATGGGTACGAAAAACGAAAAAAACGTTTGTAATTCTCTTTGAAGTACGATGTGATATCGACCGAACGATAAATAAGGCACGCCGGCGCAAACGGCAAGCAAAACGGAGGCCGAATGGCCTTGTACAAGGAATCAAAAATCACACGGTTAAGTACTCTATGGGTACGAAAAAAAGAACGAAAAAAAACGTTTGTAATTCTCTTTGAAGTACGATGTGATATCGACCGAACGATAAATAAGGCACGCCGGCGGAAACGGCAAGCAAAACGGAGGCCGAATGGCCTTGTACAAGGAATCAAAAATCACACAGTTAAGTACACTATGGGTACGAAAAAAAACGTTTTTATTCTCTTTGAAGTACTGATGTGATATCGACCGAACGATAAATAAGGCACGCCGGCGCAAACGGCAAGCAAAACGGAGGCCGAATGGCCTTGTACAAGGAATCAAAAATCACACGAGTTAAGTACTCTATGGGTCCAAAAAAAAGTATGAAAAAAACGTTTGTAATTCTCTTTGAAGTACTGATGTGATATCGACCCGAACGATAAATAAGGCACGCCGGCGCAAACGGCAAGCAAAACGGAGGCCGAATGGCATTGTACAAGGAATCAAAAATCACACGAGTTAAGTACTCTATGGGTACGAAAAAAAGTACGAAAAAAAACGTTTTTAATTCTCTTTGAAATACGATGTGATATCGACCGAACGATAAATAAGGCACGCCGGCGCAAACGGCAAGAAAAACGGAGGCCGAATGGCCTTGTACAAGGAATCAAAAATCACACGCTTAAGTATTCTATGGGTACGAAAAAAAAAAAAACGTTTGTAATTCTCTTGAAGTACCGATGTGATATCGACCGAACGATAAATAAGGCACGCCGGCGCAAACGGCAAGCAAAACGGAGCCCGAATGGCCTTGTACAAGGAATCAAAAATCACACGATTAAGTACTCTATGGGTACGAAAAAAAGAACGAAAAAAAACGTTTGTAATTCTCTTTGAAGTACGATGTGATATCGACCGAACGATAAATAAGGCACGCCGGCGCAAACGGCAAGCAAAACGGAGGCCGAATGGCCTTGTACAAGGAATCAAAAATCACACGAGTTAAATACTCTATGGGTACGAAAAAAAGTACGAAAAAAAAACGTTTGTAATTCTCTTTGAAGTACGATGTGAGATCGACCGAACGATAAATAAGGCACGCCGGCGCAAACGGCAAGCAAAACGGAGGCCGAATGGCCTTGTACAAGGAATCAAAAATCACACGGTTAAGTACTCTATGGGTACGAAAAAAAGTAAGAAAAAAACGTTTGTAATTCTCTTTGAAGTACGATGTGATATCGACCGAACGATAAATAAGGCACGCCGGCGCAAACGGCAAGCAAAACGGAGGCCGAATGGCCTTGTACAAGGAATCAAAAATCACACGATTAAGTATTCTATACGGTACGAAAAAAACGTTTGTAATTCTCTTTGAAGTACGATGTGATATCGACCGAACGATAAATAAGGCACGCCGGCGCAAACGGCAAGCAAAACGGAGCCCGAATGGCCTTGTACAAGGAATCAAAAATCACACGCTTAAGTACTCTATGGGTACGAAAAAAAGAACGAAAAAAAACGTTTGTAATTCTCTTTGAAGTACGATGTGATATCGACCGAACGATAAATAAGGCACGCCGGCGGAAACGGCAAGCAAAACGGAGGCCGAATGGCCTTGTACAAGGAATCAAAAATCACACGAGTTAAATACTCTATGGGTACGAAAAAAAGTACGAAAAAAAACGTTTGTAATTCTCTTTGAAGTACGATGTGAGATCGACCGAACGATAAATAAGGCACGCCGGCGCAAACGACAAGCAAAACGGATGCCAGAATGGCCTTGTACAAGGAATCAAAAATCACACAATTAAGTACTCTATGGGTACGAAAAAAAGTAAGAAAAAACGTTTGTAATTCTCTTTGAAGTACTACTGTGGTATCGACCAGAACGATAAATAAGGTACTCCGGCGCAAACGGCAAGCAAAACGGAGGCCGAAATGGCCTTGTACAAGGAATCAAAAATCACACGAGTTAAGAACTCTATGGGTACGAAAAAAAGTACGAAAAAAAACGTTTATAATTCTCTTTGAAGTACGATGTGATATCGACCGAACGATAAATAAGGCACGCCGGCGCAAACGGCAAGCAAAACGGAGGCCGAATGGCCTTGTACAATGAATCAAAAATCACACGATTAAGTACTCTATGGGTACGAAAAAATGTACGAAAAAAAACGATTGTAATTCTCTTTGAAGTACTAATGTGATATCGACCGAACGATAAATAAGGCACGCCGGCGCAAACGGCAAGCAAAACGGAGGCCGAATGGCCTTGTACAAGAAATCAAAAATCACACGAGTTAAGTACTCTATGGGTACGAAAAAAAGTACGAAAAAAAAAACGTTTGTAATTCTCTTTGAAGTACGATGTGATATCGACCGAACGATAAATAAGGCACGCCGGCGCAAACGGCAAGCAAAACGGAGGCCGGAATGGCCTTGTACAAGGAATCAAAAATCACACGAGTTAAGTACTCTATGGGTACGAAAAAAAGTACGAAAAAAAACGTTTGTAATTCTCTTTGAACTACGATGTGATATCGACCGAACGATAAATAAGGCACGCCGGCGCAATCGGCAAGCAAAACGGAGGCCGAATGGCCTTGTACAAGGAATCAAAAATCACACGATTAAGTACTCTATGGGTACGAAAAAAAGTATGAAAAAAAACGTTTGTAATTCTCTTTGAAGTACGATGTGATATCGACCGAACGATAAATAAGGCACGCCGGCGCAAACGGCAAGCAAAACGGAGGCCGAATGGCCTTGTACAAGGAATCAAAAATCACACGAGTTAAGTACTCTATGGTACAAAAAAAAGTACGGAAAAAAACGTTTGTAATTCTCTTTGAAGTACGATGTGATATCGACCGAACGATAAATAAGGCACGCCGGCGCAAACGGCAAGCAAAACGGAGGCCGAATGGCCTTGTACAAGGAATCAAAAATCACACGGTTAAGTACTTTATGGGTACGAAAAAAAGAACGAAAAAAAACGTTTGTAATTCTCTTTGAAGTACGATGTGATATCGACCGAACGATAAATAAGGCACGCCGGCGGAAACGGCAAGCAAAACGGAGGCCGAATGGCCTTGTACAAGGAATCAAAAATCACACGGATAAGTACTCTATGGATACGAAAAAAAGTACGAAAAAAACGTTTGTAATTCTCTTTGAAGTACCGATGTGAGATCGACCGAACGATAAATAAGGCACGCCGGCGCAAACGGCAAGCAAAACGGAGACCGAAATGGCCTTGTACAAGGAATCAAAAATCACACGATTAAGTACTCTATGGGTACGAAAAAAAGTACGAAAAAAACGTTTGTAATTCTCTTTGAAGTACTTATGTGATATCGACCGAACGATAAATAAGGCACGCCGGAGCAAACGGCAAGCAAAACGGAGGCCGAATGGCCTTGTACAAGGAATCAAAAATCACACGATTAAGAACTCTATGGGTACGAAAAAAAGTACGAAAAAAAACGTTTGTAATTCTCTTTGAAGTACGATGTGATATCGACCGAACGATAAATAAGGCACGCCGGCGCAAACGGCAAGCAAAACGGAGGCCGAATGATCTTGTACAAGGAATCAAAAATCACACAGTTAAGTACTCTATGGGTACGAAAAAAAGTACGAAAAAAAACGTTTGTAATTCTCTTTGAAGTACTAATGTGATATCGACCGAACGATAAATAAGGCACGCCGGCGCAAACGGCAAGCAAAACGGAGGCCCAGAATGGCCTTGTACAAGAAATCAAAAATCACACAGTTAAGTACTCTATGGGTACGAAAAAAAGTACGAAAAAAAACGTTTGTAATTCTCTTTGAAGTACGATGTGATATCGACCGAACGATAAATAAGGCACGCCGGCGCAAACGGCAAGCAAAACGGAGGCCGAATGGCCTTGTACAAGGAATCAAAAATCACACGATTAAGTACTCTATGGGTACCAAAAAAAGTACAAAAAAAACGTTTGTAATTCTCTTTGAAGTACGATGTGATATCGACCGAACGATAAATAAGGCACGCCGGCGCAAACGGAAAGCAAAACGGAGGCCGAAATGGCCTTGTACAAGGAATCAAAAATCACACGGTTAAGTACTCTATGGGTACGAAAAAAAGTACGAAAAAAACGTTTGTAATTCTCTTTGAAATACGATGTGATATCGACCGAACGATAAATAAGGCACGCCGGCGCAAACGGCAAGCAAAACGGAGGCCGAGAATGGCCTTGTACAAGGAATCAAAAATCACACGATTAAGTACTCTATGGGTACGAAAAAAAGTATGAAAAAAACGTTTGTAATTCTCTTTGAAGTACGATGTGATATCGACCGAACGATAAATAAGGCACGCCGGCGCAAACGGCAAGCAAAACGGAGGCGAGAATGGCCTTGTACAAGGAATCAAAAATCACACGGTTAAGTACTCTATGGGTACGAAAAAAAGTACGAAAAAAAACGTTTGTAATTCTCTTTGAAGTACGATGTGATATCGACCGAACGATAAATAAGGCACGCCGGCGCAAACGGCAAGCAAAACGGAGGCCGAATGGCCTTGTACAAGGAATCAAAAATCACACGGTTAAGTACTCTGGGTACGAAAAAAAGTACGAAAAAAACGTTTGTAATTCTCTTTGAAGTACGATGTGATATCGACCGAACGATAAATAAGGCAAGCCGGCGCAAACGGCAAGCAAAACGGAGGCCGAGAATGGCCTTGTACAAGGAATCAAAAATCACACGGTTAAGTACTCTATGGGTACGAAAAAAAGTATGAAAAAAAACGTTTGTAATTCTCTTTGAAGTGCGATGTGATATCGACCGAACGATAAATAAGGCACGCCGGCGCAAACGGCAAGCAAAACGGAGGCCGAGAATGGCCTTGTACAAGGAATCAAAAATCACACGATTAAGTACTCTATGGGTACGAAAAAAAGTACGAAAAAAAAACGTTTGTAATTCTCTTTGAAGTACGATGTGATATCGACCGAACGATAAATAAGGCACGCCGGCGCAAACGGCAAGCAAAACGGAGGCCGAATGGCCTTGTACAAGGAATCAAAAATCACACGATTAAGTACTCTATGGGTACGAAAAAAAGTACGAAAAAAAATGTTTGTAATTCTCTTTGAAGTACGTGTGATATCGACCGAACGATAAATAAGGCACGCCGGCGCAAACGGCAAGCAAAACGGAGGCGAGAATGGCCTTGTACAAGCAATCAAAAATCACACGATTAAGTACTCTATGGGTACGAAAAAAGTACAAAAAAAAATGTTTGTAATTCTCTTTGAAGTACGATGTGATATCGACCGAACGATAAATAAGGCACGCCGGCGCAAACGGCAAGCAAAGCGGAGGCCGAATGGCCTTGTACAAGGAATCAAAAATCACACGGTTAAGTACTCTATGGGTACGAAAAAAAGTACGAAAAAAAACGTTTGTAATTCTCTTTGAAGTAGTGTGTTATATCGACCGAACGATAAATAAGGCACTCCGGCGCAAACGGCAAGCAAAACGGAGGCCGAATGGCCTTGTACAAGGAATCAAAAATCACACGATTAAGTACTCTGGGTACGAAAAAAAGTATGAAAAAAAACGTTTGTAATTCTCTTTGAAGTACGATGTGATATCGACCGAACGATAAATAAGGCACGCCGGCGCAAACGGCAAGCAAAACGGAGGCCGAATGGCCTTGTACAAGGAATCAAAAATCACACGAGTTAAGTACTCTATGGGTACGAAAAAAAGTACGAAAAAAAACGTTTGTAATTCTCTTTGAAGTACTGATGTGATATCCACCAGAACGAAAAATAAGGCACGCCGGCGCAAACGGCAAGCAAAACGGAGGCCAAAATGGCCTTGTACAAGGAATCAAAAATCACACAGTTAAGTACTCTATGGGTACGAAAAAAAGTACGAAAAAAAACGTTTGTAATTCTCTTTGAAGTACGATGTGATATCGACCGAACGATAAATAAGGCACGCCGGCGCAAACGGCAAGCAAAACGGAGGCCGAATGGCCTTGTACAAGGAATCAAAAATCACACGGTTAAGTACTCTATGGGTACGAAAAAAAGTACGAAAAAAACGTTTGTAATTCTCTTTGAAGTACGATGTGATATCGACCGAACGATAAATAAGGCACGCCGGTGCGAACGGCAAGCAAAACGGAGGCGGAATGGCCTTGTACAAGGAATCAAAAATCACACGGTTAAGTACTCTATGGGTACGAAAAAAAGTACGAAAAAAAAACGTTTGTAATTTTCTTTGAAATACGATGTGATATCGACCGAACGATAAATAAGGCACGCCGGCGCAAACGGCAAGCAAAACGGAAGCCGAGAATGGCCTTGTACAAGGAATCAAAAATCACACGGTTAAGTACTCTATGGGTACGAAAAAAAGTACGAAAAAAACTTTTGTAATTCTCTTTGAAGTACGATGTGATATCGACCGAAATGATAAATAAGGCACGCCGGCGCAAACGGCAAGCAAAACGGAGGCCGAATGGCCTTGTACAAGGAATCAAAAATCACACGATTAAGTACTCTATGGGTACGAAAAAAAGTACGAAAAAAACGTTTGTAATTCTCTTTGAAGTACGATGTGATATCGACCGAACGATAAATAAGGCACGGCAAGCAAAACGGCAAGCAAAACGGAGGCCGAGAATGGCCTTGTACAAGGAATCAAAAATCACACGGTTAAGTACTCTATGGGTACGAAAAAAAGTACAAAAAAAAACGTTTGTAATTCTCTTTGAAGTACTGATGTGATATCGACTAGAACGATAAATAAGGCACGCCGGCGCAAACGGCAAGCAAAACGGAGGCCAGAATGGCCTTGTACAAGGAATCAAAAATCACACAGTTAAGTACTCTATGGGTATGAAAAAAAGTACGAAAAAAAAAGTTTGTAATTCTCTTTGAAATACGATGTGATATCGACCGAACGATAAATAAGGCACGCCGGCGCAAACGGCAAGCAAAACGGAAGCGAGAATGGCCTTGTACAAGGAATCAAAAATCACACGATTAAGTACTCTATGGGTACGAAAAAAAGTACGAAAAAAAAACGTTTGTAATTCTCTTTGAAGTACGATGTGATATCGACCGAACGATAAATAAGGCACGCCGGCGCAAACGGCAAGCAAAACGGAGGCCGAGAATGGCCTTGTACAAGGAATCAAAAATCACACGGTTAAGTACTCTATGGGTACGAAAAAAAGTACGAAAAAAAAGTTTGTAATTCTCTTTGAAATACGATGTGATATCGACCGAACGATAAATAAGGCACGCCGGCGCAAACGGCAAGCAAAACGGAAGCGAGAATGGCCTTGTACAAGGAATCAAAAATCACACGATTAAGTACTCTATGGGTACGAAAAAAAGTACGAAAAAAAACGTTTGTAATTCTCTTTGAAGTACGATGTGATATCGACTAGAACGATAAATAAGGCACGCCGGCGCAAACGGCAAGCAAAACGGAGGCGAGAATGGCCTTGTACAAGGAATCAAAAATCACACGAGTTAAGTACTCTATGGGTACGAAAAAAAGTACGAAAAAAAACGTTTGTAATTTTCTTTGAAATACGATGTGATATCGACCGAACGATAAATAAGGCACGCCGGCGCAAACGGCAAGCAAAACGGAAGCCGAATGGCCTTGTACAAGGAATCAAAAATCACACGATTAAGTACTCTATGGGTACGAAAAAAAGTACGAAAAAAACTTTTGTAATTCTCTTTGAAGTACGATGTGATATCGACCGAACGATAAATAAGGCACGCCGGCGCAAACGGCAAGCAAAACGGAGGCGAATGGCCTTGTACAAGGAATCAAAAATCACACGAGTTAAGTACTCTATGGGTTCGAAAAAAAGTACGAAAAAAAACGTTTGTAATTCTCTTTGAAGTACGATGTGATATCGCCCGAACGATAAATAAGGCACGCCGGCGCAAACGGCAAGCAAAACGGAGGCCGAAATGGCCTTATACAAGGAATCAAAAATCACACGATTAAGTACTCTATGGGTATGAAAAAAAACGTTTGTAATTCTCTTTGAAGTACGATGTGATATCGACCGAACGATAAATAAGGCACGCCGGCGCAAACGGCAAGCAAAACGGAGGCCGAGAATGGCCTTGTACAAGGAATAAAAAATCACACGAGTTCATTATTCTATGGGTACGAAAAAAAGTACGAAAAAAACGTTTGTTATTCTCTTTGAAGTGCGATGTGATATCGACCATAACGATAAATAAGGCACGCCGGCGCAAATGGCAAGCAAAACGGAGGCCGGATGGCCTTGTACAAGGAATCAAAAATCACACGGTTAAGTACTCTATGTACGAATGGCCTTGTACAAGCAATCAAAAATCACACAGTTAAGTACTCTAGGGTACGAAAAAAAGTACAAAAAAAAATGTTTGTAATTCTCTTTGAAGTACTGATGTGATATCGACCAGAACGATAAATAAGGCACGCCGGCGCAAACGGCAAGCAAAGCGGAGGCCAGAATGGCCTTGTACAAGGAATCAAAAATCACACAGTTAAGTACTCTATGGGTACGAAAAAAAGTACGAAAAAAACCGTTTGTAATTCTCTTTGAAGTACTAGTGTTATATCAACCTGAACGATAAATAAGGCACTCCGGCGCAAACGGCAAGCAAAACGGAGGCCAGAATGGCCTTGTACAAGGAATCAAAAATCACACAGTTAAGTACTCTATGGGTACGAAAAAAAGTACGAAAAAAAACGTTTGTAATTCTCTTTGAAGTACGATGTGATATCGACCGAACGATAAATAAGGCATGCCGGCGCAAACGGCAAGCAAAACGGAGGCCGAATGGCCTTATACAAGGAATCAAAAATCACACGAGTTAAGTACTCTATGGGTACGAAAAAAAAGTACGAAAAAAAACGTTTGTAATTCTCTTTGAAGTACTGATGTGATATCGACCAGAACGAAAAATAAGGCACGCCGGCGCAAACGGCAAGCAAAACGGAGGCCAAAATGGCCTTGTACAAGGAATCAAAAATCTCACAGTTAAATACTCTATGGGTACGAAAAAAAGTACGTAAAAAAACGTTTGTAATTCTGTTTGAAGTACTGATGTGATATCGACCAGAACGATAAATAAGGCACGCCGGCGCAAATGGCAAGCAAAACGCGAGGCGAGAATGGCCTTGTACATGGAATCAAAAATCACACGGTTAAGTACTCTATGGGTACGAAAAAAAGTACGAAAAAAACGTTTGTAATTCTCTTTGAAGTACGATGTGATATCGACCGAACGATAAATAAGGCACGCCGGTGCGAACGGCAAGCAAAACGGAGGCCAGAATGGCCTTGTACAAGGAATCAAAAATCACACAGTTAAGTACTCTATGGGTACGAAAAAAAGTACGAAAAAAACGTTTGTAATTCTCTTTGAAGTACTGATGTGAGATCGACCAGAACGATAAATAAGGCACGGCAAGCAAAACGGTGGCCAGAATGGCCTTGTACAAGGAATCAAAAATCACACAGTTAAGTACTCTATGGGTACGAAAAAAAGTACAAAAAAAAACGTTTGTAATTCTCTTTGAAGTACTGATGTGATATCGACTAGAACGATAAATAAGGCACGCCGGCGCAAACGGCAAGCAAAACGGAGGCCAGAATGACCTTGTACAAGGAATCAAAAATCACACGAGTTAAGTACTCTATGGGTACGAAAAAAAGTACGAAAAAAAAAGTTTGTAATTTTCTTTGAAATACGATGTGATATCGACCGAACGATAAATAAGGCACGCCGGCGCAAACGGCAAGCAAAACGGAAGCGAATGGCCTTGTACAAGGAATCAAAAATCACACGGTTAAGTACTCTATGGGTACGAAAAAAAGTACGAAAAAAAACGTTTGTAATTCTCTTTGAAGTACGATGTGATATCGACTAGAACGATAAATAAGGCACGCCGGCGCAAACGGCAAGCAAAACGGAGGCCGAGAATGGCCTTGTACAAGGAATCAAAAATCACACAGTTAAGTACTCTATGGGTACGAAAAAAAAGTACGAAAAAAAAGTTTGTAATTTTCTTTGAAATACTGATGTGATATCGACCAGAACGATAAATAAGGCACGCCGGCGCAAACGGCAAGCAAAACGGAAGCGAGAATGGCCTTGTACAAGGAATGAAAAATCACACAGTTAAGTACTCTATGGGTACGAAAAAAAGTACGAAAAAAAACGTTTGTAATTCTCTTTGAAGTACTGATGTGATATCGACTAGAACGATAAATAAGGCACGCCGGCGCAAACGGCAAGCAAAACGGAGGCCAGAATGGCCTTGTACAAGGAATCAAAAATCACACGATTAAGTACTCTATGGGTACGAAAAAAAGTACGAAAAAAAACGTTTGTAATTTTCTTTGAAATACTGATGTGATATCGACTAGAACGATAAATAAGGCACGCCGGCGCAAACGGCAAGCAAAACGGAAGCCAGAATGGCCTTGTACAAGGAATCAAAAATCACACAGTTAAGTACTCTATGGGTACGAAAAAAAGTACGAAAAAAACTTTTGTAATTCTCTTTGAAGTACGATGTGATATCGACCGAATGATAAATAAGGCACGCCGGCGCAAACGGCAAGCAAAACGGAGGCCGAATGGCCTTGTACAAGGAATCAAAAATCACACGGTTAAGTACTCTATGGGTTCGAAAAAAAGTACGAAAAAAAACGTTTGTAATTCTCTTTGAAGTATGCGATGTGATATCGCCCAGAACGATAAATAAGGCACGCCGGCGCAAACGGCAAGCAAAACGGAGGCCAGAATGGCCTTATACAAGGAATCAAAAATCACACAGTTAAGTACTCTATGGGTATGAAAAAAAACGTTTGTAATTCTCTTTGAAGTACTGATGTGATATCGACCAGAACGATAAATAAGGCACGCCGGCGCAAACGGCAAGCAAAACGGAGGCCAGATTGGGCTTGTACAAGGAATAAAAAATCACACAGTTCATTATTCTATGGGTACGAAAAAAAGTACGAAAAAAACGTTTGTTATTCTCTTTGAAGTACTGATGTGATATCGACCATAACGATAAATAAGGCACGCCGGCGCAAATGGCAAGCAAAACGGAGGCCAGATGGCCTTGTACAAGGAATCAAAAATCACACAGTTAAGTACTCTATAGGTACGAATGGCCTTGTACAAGCAATCAAAAATCACACAGTTAAGTACTCTAGGGTACGAAAAAAAGTACAAAAAAAATGTTTGTAATTCTCTTTGAAGTACTGATGTGATATCGACCGAACGATAAATAAGGCACGCCGGCGCAAACGGCAAGCAAAGCGGAGGCCGAATGGCCTTGTACAAGGAATCAAAAATCACACAGTTAAGTACTCTATGGGTACGAAAAAAAGTACGAAAAAAACCGTTTGTAATTCTCTTTGAAGTACTAGTGTTATATCAACACGAACGATAAATAAGGCACTCCGGCGCAAACGGCAAGCAAAACGGAGGCCGAATGGCCTTGTACAAGGAATCAAAAATCACACGGTTAAGTACTCTATGGGTACGAAAAAAAGTACGAAAAAAAACGTTTGTAATTCTCTTTGAAGTATGCGATGTGATATCGACCGAACGATAAATAAGGCATGCCGGCGCAAACGGCAAGCAAACGGAGGCCGAATGGCCTTATACAAGGAATCAAAAATTACACGATTAAGTACTCTATGGGTACGAAAAAAAAAGTACGAAAAAAAACGTTTGTAATTCTCTTTGAAGTGCGATGTGATATCGACCGAACGAAAAATAAGGCACGCCGGCGCAAACGGCAAGCAAAACGGAGGCCAAAATGGCCTTGTACAAGGAATCAAAAATCTCACGGTTAAATACTCTATGGGTACGAAAAAAAGTACGTAAAAAAACGTTTGTAATTCTCTTTGAAATACGATGTGATATCGACCGAACGATAAATAAGGCACGCCGGCGCAAATGGCAAGCAAAACGCGAGGCCGAATGGCCTTGTACATGGAATCAAAAATCACACGATTAAGTACTCTATGGGTACGAAAAAAAGTACGAAAAAAACGTTTGTAATTCTCATTGAAGTACGATGTGATATCGACCGAACGATAAATAAGGCACGCCGGTGCGAACGGCAAGCAAAACGGAGGCCGAATGGCCTTGTACAAGGAATCAAAAATCACACGGTTAAGTACTCTATGGGTACGAAAAAAAGTACGAAAAAAACGTTTGTAATTCTCTTTGAAATACGATGTGAGATCGACCGAACGATAAATAAGGCACGGCAAGCAAAACGGTGGCGAGAATGGCCTTGTACAAGGAATCAAAAATCACACGATTAAGTACTCTATGGGTACGAAAAAAAGTACAAAAAAAAACGTTTGTAATTCTCTTTGAAATGCGATGTGATATCGACTAGAACGATAAATAAGGCACGCCGGCGCAAACGGCAAGCAAAACGGAGGCCGAAATGACCTTGTACAAGGAATCAAAAATCACACGGTTAAGTACTCTATGGGTACGAAAAAAAGTACGAAAAAAAAAGTTTGTAATTTTCTTTGAAATACGATGTGATATCGACCGAACGATAAATAAGGCACGCCGGCGCAAACGGCAAGCAAAACGGAAGCCGAATGGCCTTGTACAAGGAATCAAAAATCACACGGTTAAGTACTCTATGGGTACGAAAAAAAGTACGAAAAAAAACGTTTGTAATTCTCTTTGAAGTACGATGTGATATCGACTAGAACGATAAATAAGGCACGCCGGCGCAAACGGCAAGCAAAACGGAGGCCAGAATGGCCTTGTACAAGGAATCAAAAATCACACAGTTAAGTACTCTATGGGTACGAAAAAAAGTACGACAAAAAAGTTTGTAATTTTCTTTGAAATACTGATGTGATATCGACCAGAACGATAAATAAGGCACGCCGGCGCAAACGGCAAGCAAAACGGAAGCCAGAATGGCCTTGTACAAGAAATCAAAAATCACACGGTTAAGTACTCTATGGGTACGAAAAAAAAGTACGAAAAAAAACGTTTGTAATTCTCTTTGAAGTACTGATGTGATATCGACTAGAACGATAAATAAGGCACGCCGGCGGAAACGGCAAGCAAAACGGAGGCCGGAATGGCCTTGTACAAGGAATCAAAAATCACACAGTTAAGTACTCTATGGGTACGAAAATAAGTACGAAAAAAAAGTTTGTAATTTTCTTTGAAGTACGATGTGATATCGACCGAACGATAAATAAGGCACGCCGGCGCAAACGGCAAGCAAAACGGAGGCCGAATGGCCTTGTACAAGGAATCAAAAATCACACGGTTAAGTACTCTATGGGTTCGAAAAAAAGTACGAAAAAAAAAGTTTGTAATTCTCTTTGAAGTACTGATGTGATATCGACTTGAACGATAAATAAGGCACGCCGGCGCAAACGGCAAGCAAAACGGAGGCGGAATGGCCTTGTACAAGGAATCAAAAATCACACGAGTTAAGTACTCTATGGGTACGAAAAAAAGTACGAAAAAAACATTTGTAATTCTCTTTGAAGTACGATGTGATATCGACCGAACGATAAATAAGGCACGCCGGTGCAAAGGGCAAGCAAAACGGAGGCCGAATGGCCTTGTACAAGGAATCAAAAATCACACGGTTAAGTACTCTATGGGTACGAAAAAAAGTACGAAAAAAACGTTTGTAATTCTCTTTGAAGTACGATGTGATATCGACCGAACGATAAATAAGGCACGCCGGCGCAAACGGCAAGAAAAACGGAGGCCAGAATGGCCTTGTACAAGGAATCAAAAATCACACAGTTGAGTACTCTATGGGTACGAAAAAAGTACGAAAAAAAATGTTTGTAATTCTCTTTGAAGTACGGATGTGATATCAACCAGAACGATAAATAAGGCACGCCGGCGCAAACGGCAAGCAAAACGGAGGCCAGAATGGCCTTGTACAAGGAATCAAAAATCACACGGTTAAGTACTCTATGGGTACGAAAAAAAGTACGAAAAAAAACGTTTGTAATTCTCTTTGAAGTACGATGTGATATCGACCGAATGATAAATAAGGCACACCGGCGCAAACGGCAAGAAAAACGGAGGCCGAAATGGCCTTGTACAAGGAATCAAAAATCACACGGTTGAGTACTCTATGGGTACGAAAAAAAGTACGAAAAAAAATGTTTGTAATTCTCTTTGAAGTACGATGTGATATCGACCGAACGATAAATAAGGCACACCGGCGCAAACGGCAAGCAAAACGGAGGCCGAAATGGCCTTGTACAAGGAATCAAAAATCACACGGTTAAGTACTCTATGGGTACGAAAAAAGGTACGAAAAAAACGTTTGTAATTCTCTTTGAAGTATGCGATGTGATATCGCCGAACGATAAATAAGGCACGCCGGCGCAAACGGCAAGCAAAATGGAGGCCGAGAATGGCCTTGTACAAGGAATCAAAAATCACACAGTTAAGTACTCTATGGGTACGAAAAAAAGTACGAAAAAAAACGTTTGTAATTCTCTTTGAAGTACTGATGTGATATTGACTAGAACGATAAATAAGGTACGCCGGCGCAAACGGCAAGCAAAACGGAGGCCAGAATGGCCTTGTACAAGAAATCAAAAATCACACAGTTAAGTACTCTATGGGTACGAAAAAAAGTATGAAAAAAACGTTTGTAATTCTCTTTGAAGTACTGAAGTGATTTCGACCAGAACGATTAATAAGGCACGCCGGCGCAAACGGCAAGCAAAATGAAGGCCAGAATGGCCTTGTACAAGGAATCAAAAATCACACAGTTAAGTACTCTATGGGTACGAAAAAAAGTACGAAAAAAAACGTTTGCAATTCTCTTTGAATACTGATGTGATATCGACCAGAACGTTAAAGAAGGCACGCCGCGCAAACGGCAAGCAAAACGGAGGCCAGAATGGCCTTGTACAAGGAATCAAAAATCACACGGTTAAGTACTCTATGGGTACGAAAAAAAGTATGAAAAAAAAACGTTTGTAATTCTCTTTGAAGTACGATGTGATATCGACCGAACGATAAATAAGGCACGCCGGCGCAAACGGCAAGCAAAACGGAGGCCGAATGGCCTTGTACAAGGAATCAAAAATCACACAGTTAAGTACTCTATGGGTACGAAAAAAAGTACGAAAAAAAAAACGTTTGTAATTCTCTTTGAAGTACGGATGTGATATCGACCAGAACGATAAATAAGGCACGCCGGCGCAAACGGCAAGCAAAACGGAGGCCAGAATGGCCTTGTACAAGGAATCAAAAATCACACGGTTAAGTACTCTATGGGTACGAAAAAAAGTACGAAAAAAAACGTTTGCAATTCTCTTTGAATACGATGTGATATCGACCGAAACGATAAATAAGGCACGCCGGCGCAAACGGCAAGCAAAACGGAGGCCAGAATGGCCTTGTACAAGGAATGAAAAATCAAACAGTTAAGTACTCTATGGGTACGAAAAAAGGTACGAAAAAAACGTTTGTAATTCTCTTTGAAGTACTGATGTGATATCGACCGAACGATAAATAAGGAACGCCGGCCCAAACGGCAAGCAAAACGGAGGCCAGAATGGCATTGTACAAGGAATCAAAAATCACACAGTTAAGTACTCTATGGGTACGAAAAAAGTATGAAAAAAAACGTTTGTAATTCTCTTTGAAGTACTGATGTGATATTGACCAGAACGATAAATAAGGTACGCCGGCGCAAACGGCAAGCAAAACGGAGGCCGGAATGGCCTTATACAAGGAATCAAAAATCACACAGTTAAGTACTCTATGGGTACGAAAAAAAGTACGAAAAAAAACGTTTGCAATTCACTTTGAATACTGATGTGATATCGACCGAACGATAAATAAGGCACGCCGGCGCAAACGGCAAGCAAAACGGAGGCCGAATGGCCTTGTACAAGGAATCAAAAATCACACGGTTAAGTACTCTATGGGAACGAAAAAAAGTACGAAAAAAAAACGTTTGTAATTCTCTTTGAAGTACGATGTGATATCGACCAGAACGATAAATAAGGCACGCCGGCGCAAACGGCAAGCAAAACGGAGGCCAGAATGGCCTTGTACAAGGAATAAAAAATCACATAGTTAAGTACTCTATGGGTACGAAAAAAAGTACGAAAAAAAACGTTTGTAATTCTCTTTGAAGTACGGATGTGATATCGACCAGAACGATAAATAAGGCATGCCGGCGCAAACGGCAAGCAAAACGGAGGCCAGAATGGCCTTGTACAAGGAATCAAAAATCACACAGTTAAGTACTCTATGGGTATGAAAAAAGTACGAAAAAAACGTTTGTAATTCTCTTTGAAGTACTGATGTGATATCGACCAGAACGATAAATTAGGCACGCCGACGCAAACTACAAGCAAAACGGAGGCCACAATGGCCTTGTACAAGGAATCAAAAATCACACAGTTTAGTACTCTATGGGTACGAAAAAAAGTACGAAAAAAAAAGTTTGTAATTTTCTTTGAAATACTGATGTGATATCGACCGAACGATAAATAAGGCACGCCGGCGCAAACGGCAAGCAAAACGGAAGCGAGAATGGCCTTGTACAAGGAATCAAAAATCACACGAGTTAAGTACTCTATGGGTACGAAAAAAAGTACGAAAAAAAACGTTTGTAATTCTCTTTGAAGTACGATGTGATATCGACTAGAACGATAAATAAGGCACGCCGGCGCAAACGGCAAGCAAAACGGAGGCCGAATGGCCTTGTACAAGGAATCAAAAATCACACGGTTAAGTACTCTATGGGTACGAAAAAAAGTACGAAAAAAAAAGTTTGTAATTTTCTTTGAAATACGATGTGATATCGACCGAACGATAAATAAGGCAAGCCGGCGCAAACGGCAAGCAAAACGGAAGCCGAAATGGCCTTGTACAAGGAATCAAAAATCACACGATTAAGTACTCTATGGGTACGAAAAAAAGTACGAAAAAAAACTTTTGTAATTCTCTTTGAAGTACGATGTGATATCGACCGAATGATAAATAAGGCACGCCGGCGCAAACGGCAAGCAAAACGGAGGCCGAATGGCCTTGTACAAGGAATCAAAAATCACACGAGTTAAGTACTCTATGGGTTCGAAAAAAAGTACGAAAAAAAAAGTTTGTAATTCTCTTTGAAGTACGATGTGATATCGACCGAACGATAAATAAGGCACGCCGGCGCAAACGGCAAGCAAAACGGAGGCCGAATGGCCTTGTACAAGGAATCAAAAATCACACGGTTAAGTACTCTATGGGTACGAAAAAAAAAATACGAAAAAAAACGTTTGTAATTCTCTTTGAAGTACGATGTGATATCGACCGAACGATAAATAAGGCACGCCGGCGCAAACGGCAAGCAAAACGGAGGCCGAATGGCCTTGTACAAGGAATCAAAAATCACACGGTTAAGTACTCTATGGGTACGAAAAAAAGTACGAAAAAAACGTTTGTAATTCTCTTTGAAGTACGATGTGATATCGACCGAACGATAAATAAGGCACGCCGGCGCAAACGGCAAGAAAAACGGAGGCCGAATGGCCTTGTACAAGGAATCAAAAATCACACGGTTAGTACTCTATGGGTACGAAAAAAAGTACGAAAAAAAATGTTTGTAATTCTCTTTGAAGTACGGATGTGATATCAACCGAACGATAAATAAGGCACGCCGGCGCAAACGGCAAGCAAAACGGAGGCCGAATGGCCTTGTACAAGGAATCAAAAATCACACGATTAAGTACTCTATGGGTACGAAAAAAAGTACGAAAAAAAACGTTTGTAATTCTCATTGAAGTACGATGTGATATCGACCGAACGATAAATAAGGCACACCGGCGCAAACGGCAAGAAAAACGGAGGCCAGAATGGCCTTGTACAAGGAATCAAAAATCACACAGTTAAGTACTCTATGGGTACGAAAAAAGTACGAAAAAAAATGTTTGTAATTCTCTTTGAAGTACGATGTGATATCGACCGAACGATAAATAAGGCACGCCGGCGCAAACGGCAAGCAAAACGGAGGCTCGAATGGCCTTGTACAAGGAATCAAAAATCACACGATTAAGTACTCTATGGGTACGAAAAAAGGTACGAAAAAAACGTTTGTAATTCTCTTTGAAGTATGCGATGTGATATCGCCGAACGATAAATAAGGCACGCCGGCGCAAACGGCAAGCAAAATGGAGGCCGAATGGCCTTGTACAAGGAATCAAAAATCACACCGTTAAGTACTCTATGGGTACGAAAAAAAGTACGAAAAAAAACGTTTGTAATTCTCTTTGAAGTACTGATGTGATATTGACTAGAACGATAAATAAGGTACGCCGGCGCAAACGGCAAGCAAAACGGAGGCCAGAATGGCCTTGTACAAGGAATCAAAAATCACACAGTTAAGTACTCTATGGGTACGAAAAAAAGTATGAAAAAAACGTTTGTAATTCTCTTTGAAGTACTGAAGTGATTTCGACCAGAACGATTAATAAGGCACGCCGGCGCAAACGGCAAGCAAAATGAAGGCCAGAATGGCCTTGTACAAGGAATCAAAAATCACACAGTTAAGTACTCTATGGGTACGAAAAAAAGTACGAAAAAAAACGTTTGCAATTCTCTTTGAATACTGATGTGATATCGTCCAGAACGTTAAAGAAGGCACGCCGCGCAAACGGCAAGCAAAACGGAGGCCAGAATGGCCTTGTACAAGGAATCAAAAATCACACGATTAAGTACTCTATGGGTACGAAAAAAAGTATGAAAAAAAAACGTTTGTAATTCTCTTTGAAGCACGATGTGATATCGACCGAACGATAAATAAGGCACGCCGGCGCAAACGGCAAGCAAAACGGAGGCCAGAATGGCCTTGTACAAGGAATCAAAAATCACATAGTTAAGTACTCTATGGGTACGAAAAAAAGTAAGAAAAAAAACGTTTGTAATTCTCTTTGAAGTACGGATGTGATATCGACCAGATCGATAAATAAGGCACGCCGGCGCAAACGGCAAGCAAAACGGAGGCCAGAATGGCCTTGTACAAGGAATCAAAAATCACACAGTTAAGTACTCTATGGGTACGAAAAAAAGTACGAAAAAAAACGTTTGCAATTCTCTTTGAATACGATGTGATATCGACCGAACGATAAATAAGGCACGCCGGCGCAAACGGCAAGCAAAACGGAGGCCGAATGGCCTTGTACAAGGAATGAAAAATCAAACAGCTTAAGTACTCTATGGGTACGAAAAAAGGACGAAAAAAACGCTTGTAAAATTCTCTGTGAAGTACGATGTGATATCGACCGAACGATAAATAAGGCACGCCCGCCCAAACGGCAAGCAAAACGGAGGCCAGAATGGCATTGTACAAGGAATCAAAAATCACACAGTTAAGTACTCTATGGGTACGAAAAAAGTATGAAAAAAAACGTTTGTAATTCTCTTTGAAGTACTTATGTGATGTTGACCAGAACGATAAATAAGGTACGCCGGCGCAAACGGCAAGCAAAACGGAGGCCGGAATGGCCTTATACAAGGAATCAAAAATCACACAGTTAAGTACTCTATGGGTACGAAAAAAAGTACGAAAAAAACTTTTGTAATTCTCTTTGAAGTATTGATGTGATATCGACCAGAATGATAAATAAGGCACGCCGGCGCAAACGGCAAGCAAAACGGAGGCCAGAATGGCCTTGTACAAGGAATCAAAAATCACACAGTTAAGTACTCTATGGGTACGAAAAAAAGTATGAAAAAAACGTTTGTAATTCTCTTTGAAGTACTGAAGTGATTTCGACCAGAACGATTAATAAGGCACGCCGGCGCAAACGGAAAGCAAAACGGAGGCCAGAATGGCCTTGTACAAGGAATCAAAAATCACACGAGTTAAGTACTCTATGGGTACGAAAAAAAGTACGAAAAAAAACGTTTGCAATTCACTTTGAATACGATGTGATATCGACCGAACGATAAAGAAGGCACGCCGGCGCAAACGGCAAGCAAAACGGAGGCCGAATGGCCTTGTACAAGGAATCAAAAATCACACGGTTAAGTACTCTATGGGAACGAAAAAAAGTACGAAAAAAAAACGTTTGTAATTCTCTTTGAAGTACGATGTGATATCGACCGAACGATAAATAAGGCACGCCGGCGCAAACGGCAAGCAAAACGGAGGCCAGAATGGCCTTGTACAAGGAATAAAAATCACATAGTTAAGTACTCTATGGGTACGAAAAAAAGTACGAAAAAAAACGTTTGTAATTCTCTTTGAAGTACTGATGTGATATCGACCAGAACGATAAATAAGGCATGCCGGCGCAAACGGCAAGCAAAACGGAGGCGAAATGGCCTTGTACAAGGAATCAAAAATCACACGAGTTAAGTACTCTATGGGTATGAAAAAAGTACGAAAAAAACGTTTGTAATTCTCTTTGAAGTACCGATGTGATATCGACCGAACGATAAATTAGGCACGCCGACGCAAACTACAAGCAAAACGGAGGCCACAAATGGCCTTGTACAAGGAATCAAAAATCACACGGTTAAGTACTCTATGGGTACGAAAAAAAGTACGAAAAAAACGTTTGTAATTCTCTTTGAAGTACGATGTGATATCGACCGAACGATAAATAAGGCACGCCGGCGCAAACGGCAAGCAAAACGGAGGCCAGAATGGCCTTGTACAAGGAATCAAAAATCACATAGTTAAGTACTCTATGGGTACGAAAAAAAGTACGAAAAAAAAAGGTTTGTAATTCTCTTTGAAGTACGATGTGATATCGACCAGAACGATATATAAGGCACGCCGGCGCAAACGGCAAGCAAAACGGAGGCCAGAATGGCCTTGTACAAGGAATCAAAAATCACACAGTTAAGTACTCTATGGGTACGAAAAAAAGTACGAAAAAAAACGTTTGTAATTCTCTTTGAAGTATTGATGTGATATCGACCAAAACGATAAATAAGGCACGCCGGCGCAAACGGCAAGCAAAACGGAGGCCGAATGGCCTTGTACAAGGAATCAAAAATCACACAGTTAAGTACTCTATGGGTACGAAAAAAAGTACGAAAAAAAACGTTTGTAATTCTCTCTGAAGTACTTGTTGTGATATCGACCGAACGATAAATAAGGCACGCCGGCGCAAACGGCAAGAAAAACGGAGGCCGAATGGCCTTGTACAAGGAATCAAAAATCACACGGTTAAGTACTCTATGGGTACGAAAAAAGTACGAAAAAAAATGTTTGTAATTCTCTTTGAAGTACGATTTGATATCGACCGAACGATAAATAATGCACGCCGGCGCAAACGGCAAGCAAAATGGAGGCCAGAATGGCCTTGTACAACGAATCAAAAATCACACAGTTAAGTACTCTATTAGTACGAAAAAAAGTACGAAAAAAAATGTTTGTAATTCTCTTTGAAGTACTGATGTGATATCGACCGAACGATAAATAAGGCACGCCGGCGCAAACGGCAAGCAAAACGGAGGCCGAATGGCCTTGTACAAGGAATCAAAAATCACACGGTTAAGTACTCTATGGGTACAAAATAAAGTACGAAAAAAAACGTTTGTAATTCTCTTTGAAGTACGATGTGATATCGACCGAACAATAAATAAGGCACGCCGGCGCAAACGGGAAGCAAAACGGAGGCCGAATGGCCATGTACAAGAAATCAAAAATCACACGCTAAGTACTCTATGGGTACGAAAAAAAGTACGAAAAAAAACGTTTGTAATTCTCTTTGAAGTACGATGTGATATTGACCGAACGATAAATAAGGTACGCCGGCGCAAACGGCAAGCAAAACGGAGGCCGAATGGCCTTGTACAAGGAATCAAAAATCACACGGTTAAGTACTCTATGGGTACAAAAAAAAGTACGAAAAAAAAACGTTTGTAATTCTCTTTGAAGTACGATGTGATATCGACCGAACGATAAATAAGGCACGCCGGCGCAAACGGCAAGCAAAACGGAGGCCGAATGGCCTTGTACAAGGAATCAAAAATCACACGATTAAGTACTCTATGGGTACGAAAAAAAGTACAAAAAAACGTTTGTAATTCTCTTTGAAGTACGATGTGATATCGACCGAACGATAAATAAGGCACGCCGGTGCAAACCGCAAGCAAAACGGAGGCCGAATGGCCTTGTACAAGGAATCAAAAATCACACAAGTTAAGTACTCTATGGGTACGAAAAAAAGTACGAAAAAAAACGTTTGTAATTCTCTTTGAAGTATTGATGTGATATCGACCAGAACGATAAATAAGGCACGCCGGCGCAAACGGCAAGAAAAACGGAGGCCGGAATGGCCTTGTACAAGGAATCAAAAATCACACAGTTAAGTACTCTATGGGTACGAAAAAAGTACGAAAAAAAATGTTTGTAATTCTCTTTGAAGTACAGATGTGATATCGACGAGAACGATAAATAAGGCACGCCGGCGCAAACGGCAAGCAAAACGGAGGCCGGAATGGCTTTGTACAAGGAATCAAAAATCACACGGTTAAGTACTCTATGGGTACGAAAAAAAGTACGAAAAAAAACGTTTGTAATTCTCTTTGAAGTACGATGTGATATCGACCGAACGATAAATAAGGCACGCCGGCGCAAACGGGAAGCAAAACGGAGGCCGAGAATGGCCTTGTACAAGGAATCAAAAATCACACGGTTAAGTACTCTATGGGTACGAAAAAAAGTACGAAAAAAAACGTTTGTAATTCTCTTTGAAGTACGATGTGATATTGACCGAACGATAAATAAGGCACGCCGGCGCAAACGGGAAGCAAAACGGAGGCCGAAATGGCCATGTACAAGGAATCAAAAATCACACGATTAAGTACTCTATGGGTACAAAAAAAAGTACGAAAAAAAACGTTTGTAATTCTCTTTGAAGTACGATGTGATATCGACCGAACGATAAATAAGGCACGCCGGCGCAAACGGCAAGCAAAACGGAGGCCGAATGGCCTTGTACAAGGAATCAAAAATCACACAGTTAAGTACTCTATGGGTACGAAAAAAGGTACAAAAAAAACGTTTGTAATTCTCTTTGAAGTACTGATGTGATATCGACCAGAACGATAAATAAGGCACGCCGGCCCAAACGGCAAGCAAAACGGAGTCCAGAATGGCATTGGCGCAAACGGCAAGCAAAACGGAGGCCAGAATGGCCTTGTAAAAGGAATCAAAAATCACACAGTTAAGTACTCTATGGGTACGAAAAAAAGTACGAAAAAAAACGTTTGTAATTCTCTTTGAAGTACTGAAGTGATTTCGACCGAACGATAAATAAGGCACGCCGGCGCAAACGGCAAGCAAAACGGAGGCCGAAATGGCCTTGTACAAGGAATCAAAAATCACACGAGTTAAGTACTTTATGGGTACGAAAAAAAGTACGAAAAAAAACGTTTGCAATTCTCTTTGAATACGATGTGATATCGACCGAACGATAAATAAGGCACGCCGGCGCAAACGGCAAGCAAAACGGAGGCCGAATGGCCTTGTACAAGGAATAAAAAATCACACGCTTAAGTACTCTATGGGTACGAAAAAAGTACGAAAAAAAAACGTTTGTAATTCTCTTTGAAGTACTGATGTGATATCGACCAGAACGATAAATAAGGCACGCCGGCGCAAACGGCAAGCAAAACGGAGGCTAGAATGGCCTTGTACAAGGAATCAAAAATCACATAGTTAAGTACTCTATGGGTACGAAAAAAAACGTTTGTAATTCTCTTTGAAGTACGGATGTGATATCGACCAGAACGATAAATAAGGCACGCCGGCGCAAACGACAAGCAAAACGGAGGCCAGAATGGCCTTGTACAAGGAATCAAAAATCACACGATTAAGTACTCTATGGGTACGAAAAAAAGTACGAAAAAAAAAGTTTGTAATTCTCTTTGAAGTACGATGTGATATCGACCGAACGATAAATAAGGCACGCCGGCGCAAACGGCAAGCAAAACGGAGGCCGAAATGGCCTTGTACAAGGAATCAAAAATCACACGATTAAGTACTCTATGGGTAAAAAAAAGTACGAAAAAAAACGTTTGTAATTCTCTTTGAAGTACTGATGTGATATCGACCAGAACGATAAATAAGGCACGCCGGCGCAAACGGCAAGCAAAACGGAGGCAAGAATGGCCTTGTACAAGGAATCAAAAATCACATAGTTAAGTACTCTATGGGTACGAAAAAATGTACGAAAAAAAACGTTTGTAATTCTCTTTGAAGTACTGAGGTGATATCGACCAAAACGATAAATAAGGCACGCCGGCGCAAACGGCAAGCAAAACGGAGGCCAGAATGTCCTTGTACAAGGAATCAAAAATCACACAGTTATGTACTTTATGGGTACGAAAAAAAGTATGAAAAAAAACGTTTGTAATTCTCTTTGAAGTACTGATGTGATATCGACCAAAACGATAAATAAGGCACTCCGGCGCAAACGGCAAGCAAAACGGAGGCCAAAATGGCCTTGTACAAGGAATCAAAAATCACACAGTTAAGTACTCTATGGGTACGAAAAAAAGTACGAAAAAAAAATGTTTGTAATTCTCTTTGAAGTACGATGTGATATCGACCGAACGATAAATAAGGCACGACGGCGCAAACGGCAAGCAAAACGGAGGCCGAAATGGCCTTGTACAAGGAATCAAAAATCACACAGTTAAGTACTCTATGGGTACGAAAAAAAGTACGAAAAAAAACGTTTGTAATTCTCTTTGAAGTACTGATGTGATATCGACCGGAACGATAAAAAAGGCACGCCGGTGCAAACGGCAAGCAAAACGGAGGCCAGAATGGCCTTGTACAAGGAATCAAAAATCACATAGTTAAGTACTCTATGGGTACGAAAAAAGTGCGAAAAAAACGTTTGTAATTCTCTTTGAAGTACTAATGTGATATCTGTAAGGTGTGGTGCCCGAAAGACAATTATCTAATTGTTTTAGGACAGAATAAATAATTCATCTTAATTATATGCAGTTATGCTTATATTAAGACACTACTGAAAACCCTAAGTACCTCGTTTATGTAATCACACAACTCAGTGTAAGGCTATACACAAGAGGATTGAGTTAGTGAGATTTACTTAAAATTAACTTAGTCCGTAGCGTTTATAAATCTGAGTACGGGTCTCAAGATTAATTTGCTAATAATGCGCCCGAACACCTTAGGTGTGACGAGTCTTATCCGGACTGTCGTCGGTAATAGGGTACCTAGTGGGGCATTTATATATGATGATAATCATATAGGGATGGACCGATTTGATTTGAGTTCTCGATATAATTCCGTAATCGAGAAGTCTAATCGAATCACAAGATGATCATATATGGATTAATCTCATTCCTGTGGTGATCACGGACAAGCGCTTAAACTAGGGTAGAGTTTGATGTGTTAGTAAGGATCACTTCGAAGTATGTGGTCCAACACTTCTCGTTGGCTCTATTCTCGGATGAGTGAGTAGTCCGTGCTATCACGAAATGGAATCCATTCCTTCCCTCGGGAAGTAGACGAGCCGATTCCCTTATTTGTTGACCCTAGAAACTGATCGATCGGCCGAGTTCATATCATATTGGTTATGAACTAATTGATCACTAGGGGGTTAATGGTGAATAAGGATAATATGTTTCGAGAAGGGTTTACGGAAATATCCCGAATCGAAGTGAACAGTCTATGGAGGATTTATCCGTATGTAATGATTATATTAGTGGACGCTTTCGACTCATAAATTGAGTGTAAGTTATCTATATTCGATAGAGTTCAGTTTCGGGTTTATGGTGGTGTAATCCCGGAATTAATAGGTTGGATATAATTATTCTGTCTGATGAATAATTTTATTCGATTTATTGTAGCTACTAAATATGGGTCCATGGTCCCCGACGTGGCTCCTAATATAGCATATAGGTTTCTCGTCGTTGCACCTCAATTATAATTAAATAGTGGATTGGGCTATTTAATTGATATGTGGATTAATTGTTTAGTTGGACTAAATAATTAAATACACGGAAAAGACATTTTTCGTGGACTCGGCCCAAATTAGTGTGTTGACCTTTTGACCTAATTGGTCAAATATGGTTTTGTGCGTGTGAACCTTTTAATAAAAAGGTGGCGCCACTTTTGTGGTTAATAATTATTAGGAAATTAGTTTTCTTGGATAATTATTTAATGTGTGATTTATCTTTTATTTGTTAAATGATAATTCATGGAATATTAGATAATAATATGATTTATCCTAATTTGTTTGGGATAATTATTTTATTTATCTTTTATTTGGAAAAAGGATTAATGGAATAATTATCTCTTAATTATTTAATCCTTGGAGGTTAAGTTTTACTCTCCTATATAAAGAGAGTTATCCTAAGCCTTTTGACACACATTATTCACGCCATTAGTGTAAGAATATAGCTTGGAATTTTCGGCTATAGTTCTTTGGGTTTCGAGTTGGAATAATCTTCGGGATTATTCCGGTAGCATATCAAGGAGGTCCGGCGGCGGGAAACACCATCAACCTGGTGTTGCTGGGAGACACACGTTGGAAGGCTGTGGCTTCTCAAAATACGTGTTCTTGGAGATCTATCGTTCTTGGAGTTAAGCACCATAAAAAGGTAGGCTCCTAAACCCCCTTGTAGGTTTAGATCTTTAATTTATGTTCTTTGTTTCGTTTAGATCTAGATCCGATACTTCCGCTGCGTAATCGGGTCAATCTATGATTGATCCGACGATATTACTTCTAACAAGTGGTATCAGAGCCTTTGATCTAACGATCAAAGTATATGAATTTTAGATCTTGGAGTGGAAAAGCATGCTTTAGATGTTTTATTTCGTTTTTTTGGTAAATTTCGAAATTTAATCATGTTGTATGCTTGTGAATGTTGTGGTTGAAGAGATGGATTGGGGTTGGTATTGTTTACCCGTAAATCTATTTTGTAGCTCCTTTGTTTAGCAACAATTGAGCATAGGATTTGTATTTTTTTAATGTCTTTTTCGAAATTCTATGTAAAAGTAGCATCTTTTATTGTAATTTTGATGTTCCGGGCTCGAAAAGATGAAGATCTTGCTGAAAAGATGAAGATCAAGGCGAAACCCAAGTTATGAACGAGGAGAAATGGTTAAAAATCTGTTTTAAATTAAAAACTGCGCTACAGGACTTTCTGCGACGCTAAAAGCGTCGCTATAAGTATGAAAATCGACGCAGATTTTTTTTTTCCTTTCCTCCAGCAGCTGTATGATATTTTTTTTTCAGCGGCTAAAGTTTTTCTAAATAATCCTTTTTATTTGGATAAAGAGCCTTTTAGCTTCAGAAGAAAAAAAAAAATTTTGGAATTATTTTTTTTTTTTTTTTCAGTCGCACATAACAAAAATATATATATATATTTAATTGAAAAGGTTTTTATTACAAATAAATTGGATTTATTTAATTAAAAAGCCTTTCTCCTCTCGGGTGTTCGTGGTTCGTGATCCGGCGGTTCGAGTTCAAGATTCGAAGATCAAGACTCGAAGACTTAGTATATTTTTTACTTTTCCTTAGAAAATAGTTAGTCGGGGGTACCAACGGTCCATCTCGGTGTTTACTTTTCGGTATAATTTTGTGTTTGATCAAGATTACGTGCTTAAAACCGGAAAATTGCCATGACTTGCATCTTCATGATTCCACTCCAATGCATACACGTAGTTTTTAATTTCGAATTAAAATAGACGTTTATAACTCGAATAATTAGTATGAATGCTTATTAATTTAATATGTGGTAGTTAAATAATAAGTAGCTAATTATAAAAACCGAGGACCCGGGTTTTGTCAATCGTTACGATTTTAGTGATGGATTCTCGGTGAATCCCACTTGGATAAATCGTTGAGCTTTTCGGTGATGGCTTCTTAGTGAACCCACCTTAAATAGAAACGAGATTACGCTTTGGGTTACAATTTAGAAATCGGAGAATCTTAGTACATGGGTTCGGAAATGGTCTAACCATGGTTGGGCGAGTTCAACCAAGCTTCTGCTCAATCGACTCCTCTCCACGTGTGATGTACGTTACAGCAGTTCGACAGGACTTAGCATAGCCGATAAGCCTTCGGGCTAAACGGGGCTTCTCTTGCCGGATTGGCCTGAACTGTCATATATGTTCCAACGAATAAGACGGCGTAGGCTTGCCTACATAACCGACCCTATTCGGAGTACTTTGATTTGTTGTTTCTTATTGTCAATACCGCAACCGTAATTAGTAAACCCACCACTTTTTCAGAATATTGAGTGGGAGCGGGGAAGGCGACAGCCAACCCCACGGCCTCTACTATAAATGCAAGCACGTGAGAGAAGGGTGACGCCTCGAGCCGCTTTGATTCCGGCCCCCTACGGGTGGTGTTCGCCCCTATCAAAATTCAAGGCTTGGTTTCCGAAAGGATAGGATTTCGGGTACTCGTTGAGTCACTGACCGACCCTGCGGCGGCATACTCGGGGCGTACTTTGAGATCTGATATAGTAGGTCACACTCTTTATGGATATTTTTGAAATATCTAGGCTAGGAAAGGAAGGTAATCAGTGATTAAGGTCCGGGATGTCTGATTCCCGTGAGATGTTTGATTCTCGAAATTTAATCATTGAGAGAGATTGTCTCAGTTTAATCGTCACCTCTTTGACTGACCCTGCGGCGGCACTGAGGTGTGAGATTAAATCCTTGGAATGGTAGGATAGACTTTATATAAGTTTATTATTCCTAAAATAAAAATCTAGTAGTGAAAATTTATTTTTTTAATTTAACTTTCTGTCATTTTATTTACAACTAAATCTCTAGGTTACTAAACTGTTAGTAATAGGACTTCATTAAAAATGTGGAAAGTGACAAGTACGTTGTGAATTATCAACAAATGCAGTTAATTTTCGGAAAAGATTTTCTCTTGAGCCTTTAAAAACTTAAGTGACATAGTATAGGTATGTCACGGGTGTCACTCATGTTGAACGAGAGACGACCATACTTAGTTTACAAAAGATGATATAGGACTATCGACGAATTCATTTAGTGAATTTTAAAAGTGTAATTACACAACAAATTTCTAAATTGAAAAATTGGAAAATCATATACATAAGGCGTGCTAGTTAGACGGTATTTGGAACCGATAAACTAGTGGGAGCCTTAGCCTTATGATTTGTTGTTTTTCTCGAATCATTAGAAATGTGTAATGGATCGCACTAGAGTTTTTCCATTCATTGGAAAAACAAGAATAAAGCATTACTAGTTAGACAAAGATTTGGAACCGATAAACTAGTGGGAGCTTAGTTCGGAGATTTTATAATCTTTGAAACATCATGAACACGACATTGCTAGTTAGACGATTTGGAACCGATAAACTAGTGGGAGCTTAGTTCTAGGTGATGTTCTAATCTTTGAAAAAATCATAAATACAAAGTATTGCTAGTTAGACGGTATTTGGAACCGATAGACTAGTGGGAGCTTTGGTCTTATGATTTGACGATTAAAAAAAATCGATAGTCCAAGCAAGTAACACTAAACATCCCACAATTCAAGAGTAGTGACTAACCAAACGAACTGCTAGTTCAAGACTGTTTCCATCTAAGGAAAGTCGAGAATGGGAAATAACGTTTATACGTGTTAGTCGTCTAAACTACGTAGTTTTAAGGCTAAACCGGAAAATTAATAAATTGGAAATTAGAGGATAAGGAAAGTGATTTCGGATCACTGACCAATGCATCCTTAGTAATTTTCTCTAAAGCTAAAGTTCTTTGGAAGAACTAGGTAGCTTTGCATTAAACGATAAACAAAATAGACAACGGGCAGTTATTTCAGATAGACTAGTGGGAGTGATATAAGGAAATGAATCTCGGATTCAATTCTTGAGTATCACAGAAAATTCATTTTCTGTTTTCGGATTCGTTGGAACGAGTGTATTCATTTTCAATAGGATAATTTGTTTGTCTTATTGACGATAAATATAACATTCGTAGCACGAACCTAAGACTCGGACTATTGTTTGATAAAGTCAGAACCACTAAGCATTGCTGAAAAGGTATTAGTAACCCATCTTAAAATATATAACCGCAAATGGTTTCCATATTTCGATAAACTCCTCTTTCTACTCTATTAATTAGTGTATGCTCCATAAAGACAAGATCTGAAGACTGGCTTAGGGTGATTCCTATCTCCCAGTCAAAGGAACACTGTCTCAAAGGAACAATGACTAAGCTTCCTTTCAATCGGGAAAGGGTAATAGATTTAAAGAAGTTACATAGCTTGTTCATATCAACCTTCGGGGTCATATGAAAGATACAAGCTAGCGGGAGCTTTTGATTAGTGACATATTGTCTGATAACTACTCGAAACTCCGGTAAGTTTATTCAAAAATATTTGGGGGAAATCTCTGATTTCACCAGAGATAGAGTATTCCATACTCAGAAATAGGTTGTTGCGTAGTCTTCGGGACTGATGCTCAGCCTGCCTCCCAGTGAAATGTTTTCACTAAGGGATACACCACAAATTTGCCTTACATAGTTATTGATGTGCTACGATACGCTGCTGAACTCATTTAAGATATTGGTTGCAAAATAACGGTTTACAAAAAACCGAGAAGTCTACCTAAAAGATGCCTATGCATTTGTGGATAAAAGAGTGAATTCGGTTCACCCCACTTCCGTAAATAGAGGCGTTTAGCACCGAGTGCTTGAAGGTAGGACTGGAAATTTTGCGTGCACGTTCAGAGCATGAAATATCTTAATGCATTGGGTGAAGGTTGGTTATAAAACTCATAAAATCAGAGAACGACGGTGACACTGTCAAACTCGGTCTGATAGAGTCTATAAATAACAACCTTTGATCTTGAAGTATTTGTACTCAAGATTTTACTAACTGATTTGTTCAGTCCACATCCAACACCGGCAGTTGGTGAAAACACTAATAAAAACTACTAAACTAGATCAGTATATCACTCCACCCCGAACGCAGTGGGAGTATGGTTTGTCCATTACCTATTGCAGGACCTTATGGTCTATAGGGTAGATTGATGACCTATAGTCCTTCGTGGACTGTATAGGATCCTGATCATAGAGGTTGGTTTAAAAGCCATAACCCTGTGAATGGAGTATGATACTCCAGTTCTGTTGAAACTCTTGTAGAACCACCGGAGTATCTCAGGCCCAGTGGGAGTAATTGGAACTACACGGAGAAGAGTTGAATGAATAAGAAAGTTTAACTTTCAACGCAAAGCTGAGTAATTTAGGGTGATTCCCTAAAAGGTAGAGAGTTAACCAGACCGTGATCTCTCTTATCACTCAGAAAGCGAGAAATATGGGTGATTCCCTAAGACTTCCTTGCCGAACAATGGAATCTGAATTCATTCAGAACAGAAGGGTTTTAGCTAAGAACAAATAATGGATTCGTTAAAACGCAGAAAATAGGGGTGATTCCCTAAGAATTTTTTGCGAGACTAACGGTATCTTAATTTATTCAGAAAGAACCTTTTTTGGCAGGATGCCTGCCATAGCTTATATCCTTCGGGGATTAAATAAAACCTCTAGGTCATTTCAAAGTCATATATTTTAATATGTGGACTTGACCAGAATGTTGATAAGTCTTTGTAGACTGGGCATCAATATTAGTAAAGTAGTATATAGATTAGTGTTTGTGAATGATAACACTGAAACAGTTGGGAACAACATGGGTGTGTTATCTGAAGTCAGAATCTGACATGCCATCGGGATTCATTCTAAAATATTTTGATTCGGTCAAATTCACGAGAATCGATCATTGGCAATCCCATCTATTCACTTGGTTAAGACATTCTTGCATTTATGCAGCATTAACGATGTAGTCTACCCTACCTCTCAGGAATGCTTGTCTAAACCTGCAGATGAATTCTAAATGGGATGTTTAGTGAATCCTCAACTCTCTTCGGGAGAATGAGGAATAATATGCTAGTATATTCAGGTGCAAAATATTATATAAGTGATAACACTGATTCTGGATTTAAGTCAGATGAAGGATGATCGTTAAGTCAATTTCGTCCTCAGTGTTGAATCAAAAGCATATTGAAATCATACCACCGGATTAGATGGAAAGGTGACGTTTTGATCCCAAAGATTGACTCAAGCAGCCAACCTACCTGATCAGTGTACCAGGTCACATGGTATTCGGATTCTAAGTACGCGCCGGGTCACTGACCTACCCAGCGGCGGCACACTCCGGTCGTGCTTGGAAGGATGAATTACTAAGATGCGCTTGGAGGGTACGATTTGAGGGATACGTCTCACTTGTTTTGAGCAAGTGGGAGAATGTTGTAAATATAGATAAATAAGGGTGTGCTCTAAAACAATTTATCCACTTGCCTTTCGTGCAAGTGGGAGATTGTAAGGTGTGGTGCCCGAAAGACAATTATCTAATTGTTTTAGGACAGAATAAATAATTCATCTTAATTATATGCAGTTATGCTTATATTAAGACACTACGAAAACCCTAAGTACCTCGTTTATGTAATCACATAACTCGGTGTAAGGCTATACACAAGAGGATTGAGTTAGTGAGATGTACTTAAAATTAACTTAGTCCGTAGCGTTTATTAATCGAGTACGGGTCTCAAGATTAATTTGCTAATAATGCGCCCAGAACACCTTAGGTGTGACAGTCTTATCCGGACTGTCGGTAATAGGGTACCTAGTGGGGCATTTATATATGATGATAATCATATAGGGCTGGACCGATTTGATTTGAGTTCTCGATATAATTCCGTAATCGAGAAGTCTTATCGAATCACAAGATGATCATATATGGATTAATCTCAATCCTGAGGTGATCACAGACAACTGCTTAAACTAGGGTATAGTTTGATGTGTTAGTAAGGATCACTTCGAAGTATGTTGTCCAACACTTCTCGTTGGCTCTATTCTAGGATGAGTGAGTAGTCTGTGCTATCACAGATATGGAATTCATTCCTTCCCTCGGGAAGTAGACAGACAGTTCCCTTATTTGTTGACCCAAGAAACTGATCGATCGGCCGAGTTCATATCATATTGGTTATGAACTAATTGATCACTAGGGGGTTAATGGTGAATAAGGATAATATGTTTCGAGAAGGGTTTACGGAAATATCCCGAATCGAAGTGAACAGTCTATGGAGGATTTATCCGTATGTAATGATTATATCAGTGGACGCTTTCGACTCATAAATTGAGTGTAAGTTATCTATATTCGATAGAGTTCAGTTTCGGGTTTATGGTGGTGTAATCCCGGAATTAATAGGTTGGATATAATTATTCTGTCTGATGAATAATTTTATTCGATTTATTGTAGCTACTAAATATGGGTCCATGGTCCCCGACGTGGCTCCTAATATAGCATATAGGTTTCTCGTCGTTGCACCTCAATTATAATTAAATAGTGGATTGGGCTATTTAATTGATATGTGATTAATTGTTTAGTTGGACTAAATAATTAAATACACGGAAAATACATTTTTCATGGACTCGGCCCAAATTAGTGTGTTGACCTTTTGACCTAATTGGTCAAATATGGTTTTGTGCGTGTGAACCTTTTAATAAAAAGGTGGCGCCACTTTTGTGGTTAATAATTATTAGGAAATTAGTTTTCTTGGATAATTATTTAATGTGTGATTTATCTTTTATTTGTTAAATGATAATTCATGGAATATTAGATAATAATATGATTTATCCTAATTTGTTTGGGATAATTATTTTATTTATCTTTTATTTGGAAAAAGTATTAATGGAATAATTATCTCTTAATTATTTAATCCTTGGAGGTTAAGTTTTACTCTCCTATATAAAGAGAGTTATCCTAAGCCTTTTGACACACATTATTCACGCCATTAGTGTAAGAATATAGCTTGGAATTTTCGGCTATAGTTCTTTGGGTTTCGAGTTGGAATAATCTTCGGGATTATTCCGGTAGCATATCAAGGAGGTCCGGCGGCGGGAAACACCATCCACCTGGTGTTGTTGGGAGACACACGTTGGAAGGCTGTGGCTTCTCAAAATACGTGTTCTTGGAGATCTATCGTTCTTGGAGTTAAGCACCATAAAAAGGTAGGCTCCTAAACCCCTTGTAGGTTTAGATCTTTAATTTATGTTCTTTGTTTCGTTTAGACCAGAACGATAAATAAGGCACGCCGGCGCAAACGGCAAGCAAAACGGAGGCCAGAATGGCCTTGTACAAGGAATCAAAAATCACACAGTTAAGTACTCTATGGGTACGAAAAAAAGTACGGAAAAAAATGTTTGTAATTCTCTTTGAAGTACTGATGTAATATCGACCAGAAAGATAAATAAGGCACGCCGGCGCAAACGGCAAGCAAAACGGAGGCCGAATGGCCTTGTACAAGGAATCAAAAATCACACGCTTAAGTACTCTATGGGTACGAAAAAAAGTACGAAAAAAAATGTTTGTAATTCTCTTTGAAGTACGATGTGATATCGACCGAACGATAAATAAGTCACGCCGGCGCAAACGGCAAGCAAAACCGAGGCCAGAATGGCCTTGTACACGGAATCAAAAATCACACGGTTAAGTACTCTATGGGTACGAAAAAAAGTACGAAAAAAAACGTTTGTAATTCTCTTTGAAGTACCGATGTGATATCGACCGAATGATAAATAAGGCACGCCGGCGCAAACGGCAAGCAAAACGGAGGCCGAATGGCCTTGTACAAGGAATCAAAAATCACACGCTTAAGTACTCTATGGGTACGAAAAAAAGTACGAAAAAAACGTTTGTAATTCTCTTTAAAGTACCGATGTGATATCGACCGAACGATAAATAAGGCACGCCGGCGCAAACGGCAAGCAAAACGGAGGCCGAATGGCCTTGTACAAGGAATCAAAAATCACACGCTTAAGTACTCTATGGGTACGAAAAAAAGTATGAAAAAAAACGTTTGTAATTCTCTTTGAAGTACGATGTGATATCGACCGAACGATAAATAAGGCACGCCGGGCAAACGGCAAGCAAAACGGAGGCCGAACGGCCTTGTACAATGAATCAAAAATCACACGAGTTAAGTACTCTATGGGTACGAAAAAAAGTACGAAAAAAACGTTTGTAATTCTCTTTGAAGTACGATGTGATATCGACCGAACGATAAATAAGGCACGCCGGCGCAAACGGCAAGCAAAACGGAGGCCGAATGGCCTTGTACAAGAAATCAAAAATCACACGCTTAAGTACTCTATGGGTACGAAAAAAAGTACGAAAAAAAACGTTTGTAATTCTCTTTGAAGTACGATGTGATATCGACCGAACGATAAATAAGGCACGCCGGCGCAAACGGCAAGCAAAACGGAGGCCGAATGGCCTTGTACAAGGAATCAAAAATCACACGCTTAAGTACTCTATGGGTACGAAAAAAAGTATGAAAAAAAACGTTTGTAATTCTCTTTGAAGTACGATGTGATATCGACCGAACGATAAATAAGGCACGTCGGCGCAAACGGCAAGCAAAACGGAGGCCGAATGGCCTTGTACAAGGAATCAAAAACCACACGGTTAAGTAGTCTATGGGTACGAAAAAAAGTACGAAAAAAAAACGTTTGTAATTCTCTTTGAAGTACCGATGTGATATCGACCGAACGATAAATAAGGCACGCCGGCGCAAACGGCAAGCAAAACGGAGGCCGAATGGCCTTGTACAAGGAATCAAAAATCACACGCTAAGTACTCTATGGGTACGAAAAAAAGTACGAAAAAAACGTTTGTAATTCTCTTTGAAGTACGATGTGATATCGACCGAACGATAAATAAGGCACGCCGGCGCAAACGGCAAGAAAAACGGAGGCCGAAATGGCCTTGTACAAGGAATCAAAAACCACACGCTTAAGTACTCTATGGGTACGAAAAAAAGTACGAAAAAAAACGTTTGTAATTCTCTTTGAAGTACGATGTGATATCGACCGAACGATAAATAAGGCACGCCGGCGCAAACGGCAAGCAAAACGGAGGCCGAATGGCCTTGTACAAGAAATCAAAAATCACACGGTTAAGTACTCTATGGGTACGAAAAAAAGTACGAAAAAAAACGTTTGTAATTCTCTTTGAAGTACGATGTGATATCGACCGAACGATAAATAAGGCACGCCGGCGCAAACGGCAAGCAAAACGGAGGCCAGAATGGCCTTTTCCAAGGAATAAAAAATCACACAGTTAAGAGTACTTGCATCAATGTCTCCTAACAGATTCTCTATTTTACAGACTCAAACATCACTTTTTCTAGTTTTTCAGAATCTCTATAAAAGGTCAACTGCATCGGCATCTCAACTTACAGATTTCTATCCAAGACATAATACACTAGAATCTCTATTCACAGCTTCTCTATTAATTTTCTCAACTATTATCATTATATTGGTGAAATATTTATAGTAATTATTTATAGTAGTGTGATTGAGTAAACTTGGTAAACTAGTTTTATCTCAATTTCTAATTTTTGTTATTATACATGAATACCATTCATTTTTTTTGCAATTCTACCTCATATTTACATTATATTGTAATGTTAATTAACTTATTTATATACAAGGAATTGAAGGAAAAGTTGTTATGCTCCGAAAAGTTACAAGTCGTGTATTTCCAAAAAGTTAAAACATTACAATGTAGTAGTAATAATAATAATAATAATAATCATAATAGATGAAAAGTATAAAGATAAAAATATAGTAAAAAAAAAGATGAGAAAAGAGGGCGAGAGAAATAGATAAAGAGGGGAAAAGGCAGGAAGAGGTATTAGATGGATCTGGAGTTTTGTTCCGGTTTGCTGTAAATGTACGGTATTGGCTTAAGAATCTGATATATACAGATTGGCCCAACAGACACTGATGCATGTGCATTTTATATGGATCTGCGGTGTTCGGATATGTAAAATACAGATTTAACATCATTTACAGATTCTACTACGAGTGCTCTAAGTACTCTATGGGTACGAAAAAAAACGTTTGTAATTCTCTTTGAAGTACTGATGTGATATCGACCAGAACGATAAATAAAGCACGCCGGCGCAAACGCCATGCAAAACGGAGGCCAGAATGGCCTTGTACAAGAAATCAAAAATCACACGGTTAAGTACTCTATGGGTACGAAAAAAAGTACGAAAATAAACGTTTGTAATTCTCTTTGAAGTACTGATGTGATATCGACCAGAATGATAAATAAGGCACGCCGGCGCAAACGGCAAGCAAAACGGAGGCCGAATGGCCATGTACAAGGAATCAAAAATCACACGCTTAAGTACTATATGAGTACGAAAAAAAGTACGAAAAAAAAACGTTTGTAATTCTCTTTGAAGTACGATGTGATATCGACCGAACGATAAATAAGGCACGCCGTCGCAAACGGCAAGCAAAACGGAGGCGCGAATGGCCTTGTACAAGGAATCAAAAATCACACGAGTTAAGTACTCTATGGGTACGAAAAAAAGTACGAAAAAAAACGTTTGTAATTCTCTTTGAAGTACCGATGTGATATCGACCGAACGATAAATAAGGCACGCCGGCGCAAACGGCAAGCAATACGGATGCCGAATAGCCTTGTACAAGGAATCAAAAATCACACGCTAAGTACTCTATGGGTACGAAAAAAAGTACAAAAAAAAATGTTTGTAATTCTCTTTGAAGTACGTATATGATATCGACCGAACGATAAATAAGGCACGCCGGCGCAAACGGAAAGCAAAACGGAGGCCAGAATGGCCTTGTACAAGAAATCAAAAATCACACAGTTAAGTACTCTATGGGTACGAAAAAAAATACGTAAAAATCGTTTGTAATTCTCTTTGAAGTACTGATGTGATATCGACCAGAACGATAAATAAGGCACGCCGGCGCAAACGGCAAGCAAAACGGAGGCCAGAATGGCCTTGTACAAGATATCAAAAATCACACAGTTAAGTACTCTTTGGGTACAAAAAAATGTATGAAAAAAACGTTTGTAATTCTCTTTGAAGTACTGATGTGATATCGACAAGAACGATAAATAAGGCACGGCGGTGCAAACGGCAAGCAAAACGGAGGCCAGAATGGCCTTGTACAAGGAATCAAAAATCACACAGTTAAGTACACTATGGGTACGGAAAAAAGTACGAAAAAAAACGTTTGTAATTCTCTTTGAAATACTGATGTGATATCGACCAGAACGATAAATAAGGAACGCCGGCGCAAACGGCAAGTAAAACGGAGGCCAGAATGGCCTTATACAAGAAATTAAAAATCACACAGTTAAGTACTCTATGGGTACGAAAAAAAGTACGAAAAAAAACGTTTGTAATTCTCTTTGAAGTACTGATGAGATATCGACCAGAATGATAAATAAGGCACTTCGGCGCAAACGGCAAGCAAAACGGAGGCCGGAATGGCCTTGTACAAGGAATCAAAAATCACACAGTTAAGTACTCTACGGGTACGAAAAAAAGTACGAAAAAAAACGTTTGTAATTCCTTTGAAATACCGATGTGATATCGACCGAATGATAAATAAGGCAAGCCGGCGCAAACGGCAAGCAAAACGGAGGCCAGAATGGCCTTGTACAAGGAATCAAAAATCACACAGTTAAGTACTCTATGGGTACGAAAACAAGTACGAAAAAAACGTTTGTAATTCTCTTTGAAGTACTGATGTGATATCGACCAGAACGATAAAAAAAGGCACCCCGGCGCAAACGGCATGCAAAACGGAGGCCAGAATGGCCTTGTACAAGGAATCAAAAATCATACGAAAAAAAGTACGAAAGAAATTACGAAAAAACGTTTGTAATTCTCTTTGAAGTACTGATGTGATATCGACCAGAACGATAAATAAGGCACGCCGGCGCAAACGGCAAGCAAAACGGAGGCCAGAATGGCCTTGTACAAGGAATAAAAAATCACACGCTTAAGTACACTATGGGTACGAAAAAAAGTACGAAAAAAAACGTTTGTAATTCTCTTTGAAGTACGATCCGATATCGACCGAACGATAAATAAGGCACGCCGGCGCAAACGGAAACCAAAACGGAGGCCGAATGGCCTTGTACATGGAATCAAAAATCACACAGTTAAGTACTCTATGGGTACGAAAAAAAGTACGAAAAAAAACGTTTGTAATTCTCTTTGAAGTACAGATGTGATATCGACCAAAACGATAAATAAGGCACGCCGGCGCAAACGGCAAGTAAAACGGAGGCCAGAATGGCCTTGTACAAGGAATTAAAAATCACACAGTTAAGTTCTCTATGGGTACGAAAAAAAGTACGAAAAGAAACGTTTGTAATTCTCTTTGAAGTACGATGTGATATCGACCGAACGATAAATAAGGCACGGGGCGCAAACGGCAAGCAAAACGGAGGCCGGAATGGCCTTGTACCAGGAATCAAAAATCACACAGTTAAGTACCCTATGGGTACGAAAAAAAAGTACGAAAAACAACGTTTGTAATTCTCTTTGAAGTACTGATGTGATATCGACCAGATCGATAAATAAGGCACGTCGGCGCAAACGGCAAGCAAAACGGAGGCCAGAATGGCCTTGTACAAGAAACCAAAAATCACACAGTTAAGTACTCTATGGGTACGATAAAAAGTACGAAAAAAAATGTTTGTAATTCTCTTTGAAGTACCGATGTGATATCGACCGAACGATAAATAAGGCACGCCGGCGCAAACGGCGAGCAAAACGGAGGCCGAATGGACTTGTACAAGCAATCAAAAATCACACGGTTAAGTACTACTATGGTACGAAAAAAAGTACGAACAAAAATGTTTGTAATTCTCTTTGAAGTACCGATGTGATATCGACCGAATGATTAATAAGGCACGCCGGCGCAAACGGCAAGCAAAACGGAGGCCAGAATGGCCTTGTACAAGGAATCAAAAATCACACAGTTAACAGTTAAGTACTCTATAGGTACGAAAAAAAGTACGAAAAAAATGTTTGTAATTCTCTTTGAAGTACTGATGTGATATCGACCAGAATGATAAATAAGGCACGCCGGCACAAACGGCAAGCAAAACAGAGGCCAGAATTGCCTTGTACAAGAAATCAAAAATCTCACAGTTAAGTACTCTTTGGGTACGAAAAAAAGTACGAAAAAAATTGTTTGTAATTCTCTTTGAAGTACTGATGTGGTATCGACCAGAACGATAAATAAGGCATGCCGGCGCAAACGGCAAGCAAAACGGAGGCCAGAATGGCCTTGTACAAGGAATCAAAAATCACACGCTTAAGTACTCGGTACGAAAAAAAGTATGAAAAAAAACGTTTGTAATTCTCTTTGAAGTACTGATGTGATATCGACCAGAATGATAAATAAGGCACGCCGGCGCAAACGGCAAGCAAAACGGAGGCCAGAAAGGCCTTGTACAAGGAATCAAAAATCACACAGTTAAGTACTTTATGGGTACGAAAAAAAGTACGAAAAAAAACGTTTGTAATTCTCTTTGAAATATTGATGTGGTATCGACCAGAACGATAAATAAGGTACGCCGGCGCAAACGGCAAGCAAAACGGAGGTCAGAATGACCTTGTACAAGGAATCAAAAATCACACCGTTAAATACTCTATGGGTACGAAAAAGGTACGAAAAAAAACGTTTGTAATTCGATGTGTTATCGACCGAACGATAAATAAGGCACGCCGGCGCAAACGGCAAGCAAAACGGAGTCCGAATGGCCTTGTACAAGGAATCAAAAATCACACGCTTAAGTACTCTATGGGTACGAAAAAAAGTACGAAAAAAAACGTTTGTAATTCTCTTTGAAGTACGATGTGATATCGACCGAACGATAAATAAGGCACGCCGGCGCAAACGGCAAGCAAAACGGAGGTCAGAATGGCCTTGTACAAGGAATCAAAAATCATACGAAAAAAAGTACGAAAAAAACGTTTGTAATTCTCTTTGAAATATTGATGTTGTATCGACCAGAACGATAAATAAGGTACGCCGGTGCAAACGGCAAGCAAAACGGAGGTCAGAATGACCTTGTACAAGGAATCAAAAATCACACCGTTAAATACTCTATGGGTACGAAAAAAAAAAAACGTACGATGTGTTATCGACCGAACGATAAATAAGGCACGCCGGCGCAAACGGCAAGCAAAACGGAGGCCGAATGGCCTTGTACAAGGAATCAAAAATCACACGCTTAAGTACTCTGGGTACGAAAAAAAGTACGAAAAAAACGTTTGTAATTCACTTTGAAGTACGATGTGATATCGACCGAACGATAAATAAGGCACGCCGGCGCAAACGGCAAGCAAAACGGAGGCCAGAATGGCCTTGTACAAGGAATCAAAAATCATACGAAAAAAGTACGAAAAAAATGTTTGTAATTCTCTTTGAAGTACTGATGTGATATCGACCAGAACGATAAATAAGGCACGCCGGCGCAAACGGCAAGCAAAACGGAGGCCAGAATGGCCTTGTACAAGGAATAAAAAATCACACCGTTAAGTACTCTATGGGTACGAAAAAAAGTACGAAAAAAACGTTTGTAATTCTCTTTGAAGTACTGATGTGATATCGACCAGAACGATAAATAAGGCACGCCGGCGCAAACGGCAAGCAAAACGGAGGCCGAATGGCCTTGTACCAGGAATCAAAAATCACACGCTTAAGTACTCTATGGGTACGAAAAAAAGTACGAAAAAAACGTTTGTAATTCTCTTTGAAGTACGATGTGATATCGACCGAACGATAAATAAGGCACGCCGGCGCAAACGGCAAGTAAAACGGAGGCCGAATTGCCTTGTACAAGGAATCAAAAATCACACGCTTAAGTACTCTATGGGTACGAAAAAAAGTACGAAAAAAAACGTTTGTAATTCTCTTTGAAGTACCGATGTGATATCGACCGAACGAAAAATAAGGCACGGAGGCGCAAACGGCAAACAAAACGGAGGCCGTAACGGCCTTGTACAAGGAATCAAAAATCACACGCTAAGTACTCTATGGGTACGAAAAAAAGTACGAAAAAAACATTTGTAATTCTCTTTGAAGTACTGATGTGATATCGACCAGAACGATAAATAAGGCACGCCGGCGCAAACGGCAAGCAAAACGGAGGCTAGAATGGCCTTGTACAAGGAATCAAAAATCACACAGTTAAGTACTTTATGGGTATGAAAAAAAACGTTTGTAATTCTCTTTGAAGTACTGATGTGATATCGACCAGAACGATAAATAAGGCACGGAGGCGCAAAAAGCAAACAAAACGGAGGCCAGAATGGCCTTGTACAAGGAATCAAAAATCACACAGTTAAGTACTCTATGGGTACGAAAAAATTACGAAAACAACATTTGTAATTCTCTTTGAAGTACTGATGTGATATCGACCAGAACGATAAATGAGGCACGCCGGCGCAAACGGCAAGCAAAACGGAGGCCGAATGGCCTTGTACAAGAAATCAAAAATCACACGCTTAAGTACTCTTTGGGTACGAAAAAAAGGACGAAAAAAAACGTTTGTAATTCTCTTTGAAGTACCGATGTGATATCGACCGAACGATAAATAAGGCACGCCGGCGGAAACGGCAAGCAAAACGGAGGCCGAATGGCCTTGTAGAAGAAATCAAAAATCACACGAGTTAAGTACTCTATGGGTACGATAAAAAGTACGAAAAAAAACGTTTGTAATTCTCTTTGAAGTACGATGTGATATCGACCGAACGATAAATAAGGCACGCCGGCGCAAACGGCAAGCAAAACGGAGGCCGAATGGCCTTGTACAAGAAATCAAAAATCACACGCTTAAGTAATCTATGGTACGAAAAAAAACGTTTGTAATTCTCTTTGAAGTACCGATGTGATATCGACCGAACGATAAATAAGGCACGCCGGCGCAAACGGCAAGCAAAACGGAGGCCGAATGGCCTTGTACAAGGAATCAAAAATCACACGCTTAAGTACTCTATGGGTACGAAAAAAAAAGTACGAAAAAAACGTTTGTAATTCTCTTTGAAGTACTGATGTGATATCGACCAGAACGAAAAATAAGGCACACCGGCGCAAACGGCAAGCAAAACGGAGGCCAGAAAGGCCTTGTACACGGAATCAAAAATCACACAGTACTTTATGGGTACGAAAAAAAGTACGAAAAAAAACATTTGTAATTCTCATTGAAATACTGATGTGGTATCGACCAGAACGATAAATAAGGTACGCCGGCGCAAACGGCAAGCAAAACGGAGGTCAGAATGACCTTGTACAAGGAATCAAAAATCACACCGTTAAATACTCTATGGGTACGAAAAAAAGTACTGATGTGTTATCGACCAGAACGATAAATAAGGCACGCCGGCGCAAACGGCAAGCAAAACGGAGGCCGAATAGCCTTGTACAAGGAATCAAAAATCACACCAGTTAAGTACTCTATGGGTACGAAAAAAAAGTACGAAAAAAAATGTTTGTAATTCTCTTTGAAGTACTGATGTGATATCGACCAGAACGATAAATAAGGCACGCCGGCGGAAACGGCAAGCAAAACGGAGGGCAGAATGGCCTTGTACAAGGAATCAAAAATCATACGAAAAAAATTACGAAAAAAACGTTTGTAATTCTCTTTGAAGTTCTGATGTGATATCGACCAGAACGATAAATAAGGCACGCCGGCGCAAACGGCAAGCAAAACGGAGGCCAGAATGGCCTTGTACAAGGAATAAAAAATCACACAGTTAAGTACTCTATGGGTACGAAAAAAAGTACGAAAAAAAACGTTTGTAATTCTCTTTGAAGTACTGATGTGATATCGACTAGAAAGATAAATAAGGCACGCCGGCGCAAACGGCAAGCAAAACGGAGGCCAGAATGGCCTTGTACAAGGAATCAAAAATCATACGAAAAAAGTACGAAAAAAAGTATGAAAAAAGGTTTGTAATTCTCTTTGAAGTGCTGATGTGATATCGACCAGAACGATAAATAAGGCACGCCGCCGCAAACGGCAAGCAAAACGGAGGCCAGAATGGCCTTGTACAAGGAATAAAAAATCACACGCTAAGTACTCTATGGGTACGAAAAAAAGTACGAAAAAAAATGTTTGTAATTCTCTTTGAAGTACGATGTGATATCGACCGAACGATAAATAAGGCACGCCGGCGCAATCGGCAAGTAAAACGGAGGCCGAATGGCCTTGTACAAGGAATCAAAAATCACACGCTTAAGTACTCTATGGGCACGAAAAAAAGTACGAAAAAAAAACGTTTGTAATTCTCTTTGAAGTACCGATGTGATATCGACCGAACGATAAATAAGGCACGCCGGCGCAAACGGCAAGTAAAACGGAGGCCGAATGGCCTTGTACAAGGAATCAAAAATCACACGCTTAAGTACTCTATGGGTACGATAAAAAGTATGAAAAAAAATGTTTGTAATTCTCTTTGAAGTACTGATGTGATATCAACCAGAACGATAAATAAGGCACGCCGGCGCAAACGGCAAGCAAAACGGAGGCCAGAATGGCCTTGTACAAGAAATCAAAAATCACACAATTAAGTACTCTATGGTACGAAAAAAAGTACGAAAAAAAACGTTTGTAATTCTCTTTGAAGTACTGATGTGATATCGACCAGAACGATAAATAAGGCACGCCGGCGCAAACGGCAAGCAAAACGGAGGCTAGAATGGCCTTGTACAAGGAATCAAAAATCACACGCTTAAGTACTCTATGGGTATGAAAAAAAGTACGAAAAAAACGTTAGTAATTCTCTTTGAAGTATGCGATGTGATATCGACCGAACGATAAATAAGGCACGCCGGCACAAACGGCAAGCAAAACGGAGGCCGAATGGCCTTGTACAAGAAATCAAAAATCTCACGCTTAAGTGCTCTATGGGTACGAAAAAAAGTACGAAAAAAAACGTTTGTAATTCTCTTTGAAGTACGATGTGGTATCGACCGAACGATAAATAAGGCACGCCGGCGCAAACGGCAAGCAAAACGGAGGCCGAATGGCCTTGTACAAGGAATCAAAAATCACACGAGTTAAGTACTCTATGGGTATGAAAAAAGGTATGAAAAAAAACGTTTGTAATTCTCTTTGAAGTACGATGTGATATCGACCGAACGATAAATAAGGCACGCCGGCGCAAACGGCAAGTAAAACGGAGGCCGAATGGCCTTGTACAAGGAATCAAAAATCACACGAGTTAAGTACTCTATGGGTACGATAAAAAGTATGAAAAAAAACGTTTGTAATTCTCTTTGAAGTACGATGTGATATCAACCGAACGATAAATAAGGCACGCCGGCGCAAACGGCAAGCAAAACGGAGGCCGAATGGCCTTGTACAAGAAATCAAAAATCACACGCTTAAGTACTCTATGGTACGAAAAAAAGTACGAAAAAAAACGTTTGTAATTCTCTTTGAAGTACGATGTGATATCGACCGAACGATAAATAAAGCACGCCGGCGCAAACGGCAAGCAAAACGGAGGCTAGAATGGCCTTGTACAAGGAATCAAAAATCACACAGTTAAGTACTCTATGGGTATGAAAAAAAGTACGAAAAAAACGTTAGTAATTCTCTTTGAAGTACTGATGTGATATCGACCGAACGATAAATAAGGCACGCCGGCACAAACGGCAAGCAAAACGGAGGCCAGAATGGCCTTGTACAAGAAATCAAAAATCTCACGCTTAAGTGCTCTATGGGTACGAAAAAAAGTACGAAAAAAAACGTTTGTAATTCTCTTTGAAGTACCGATGTGGTATCGACCGAACGATAAATAAGGCACGCCGGCGCAAACGGCAAGCAAAACGGAGGCCGAATGGCCTTGTACAAGGAATCAAAAATCACACGGTTAAGTACTCTATGGGTATGAAAAAAGGTATGAAAAAAAACGTTTGTAATTCTCTTTGAAGTATGCGATGTGATATCGACCGAACGATAAATAAGGCACGCCGGCGCAAACGGCAATTAAAACGGAGGCCAGAAAGGCCTTGTACAAGGAATCGAAAATCACACAGTTAAGTACTTTATGGGTACGAAAAAAAGTAAGAAAAAAAACGTTAGTAATTCTCTTTGAAATACTGATGTGGTATCGACCAGAACGATAAATATGGTACGCCGGCGCAAACGGCAAGCAAAACGGAGGTCAGAATGACCTTGTACAAGGAATCAAAAATCACACCGTTAAATACTCTATGGGTACGAAAAAAAGTACGATGTGTTATCGACCGAACGATAAATAAGGCACGCCGGCGCAAACGGCAAGCAAAACGGAGGCCGTAATGGCCTTGTTCAAGGAATCAAAAATCACACGCTTAAGTACTCTATGGGTACGAAAAAAACGTTTGTAATTCTCTTTGAAGTACTGATGTGATATCGACCAGAACGATAAATAAGGCACGCCGGCGCAAACGGCAAGCAAAACGGAGTCCGGAATGGCCTTGTACAAGGAATCAAAAATCACACAGTTAAGTACTCTATGGGTACGAAAAAAACGTTTGTAATTCTCATTGAAGTACTGATGTGATATCGACCAGAACGATAAATAAGGCACGCCGGCGCAAACGGCAAGCAAAACGGAGGCCAGAATTGCCTTGTACAAGGAATCAAAAATCATACGAAAAAAAGTACGAAAAAAACGTTTGTAATTCTCTTTGAAGTACTGATGTGATATCGACCAGAACGATAAATAAGGCACGCCGGCGCAAACGGCAAGCAAAACGGAGGCCGAATGGCCTTGTACAAGGAATCAAAAATCACACGCTTAAGTACTCTATGGGTACGAAAAAAAGTACGAAAAAAAAAAGTTTGTAATTCTCTTTGAAGTACTGATGTGATATCGACCAGAACGATAAATAAGGCACGCCGGTGCAAACGGCAAGCAAAATGGAGGCCAGAATGGCCTTGTACAAGGAATCAAAAATCATACGAAAAAAGTACGAAAAAAACGTTTGTAATTCTCTTTGAAGTACTGATGTGATATCGACCAGAACGATAAATAAGGCACGCCGGCGCAAACGGCAACCAAAACGGAGGCCAGAATGGCCTTGTACAAGGAATCAAAAATCACACAGTTAAGTACTCTATGGGTACGAAAAAAAGTACGAAAAAAAAACGTTTGTAATTCTCTTTGAAGTACGATGTGATATCGACCGAACGATAAATAAGGCACGCCGGCGCAAACGGCAAGCAAAACGGAGGCTAGAATGGCCTTGTACAAGGAATCAAAAATCACACCCTTAAGTACTCTATGGGTATGAAAAAAAGTACGAAAAAAACGTTTGTAATTCTCTTTGAAGTACGATGTGATATCGACCGAACGATAAATAAGGCACGCCGGCGCAATCGGCAAGTAAAACGGAGGCCGAATGGCCTTGTACAAGGAATCAAAAATCACACGATTAAGTACTCTATGGGCACGAAAAAAAGTACGAAAAAAAACGTTTGTAATTCTCTTTGAAGTACGATGTGATATCGACCGGACGATAATAAGGCACGCCGGCGCAAACGGCAAGTAAAACGGAGGCCGAATGGCCTTGTACAAGGAATCAAAAATCACACGCTTAAGTACTCTATGGGTACGATAAAAAGTATGAAAAAAAACGTTTGTAATTCTCTTTGAAGTACTGATGTGATATCAACCAGAACGATAAATAAGGCACGCCGGCGCAAACGGCAAGCAAAACGGAGGCCAGAATGGCCTTGTACAAGAAATAAAAAATCACACAGTTAAGTACTCTATGGTACGAAAAAAAGTACGAAAAAAAACGTTTGTAATTCTCTTTGAAGTAATGATGTGATATCGACCAGAACGATAAATAAAGCACGCCGGCGCAAACGGCAAGCAAAACGGAGGCTAGAATGGCCTTGTACAAGGAATCAAAAATCACACAGTTAAGTACTCTATGGGTATGAAAAAAAGTACGAAAAAAACGTTTGTAATTCTCTTTGAAGTACTGATGTGATACGACCAGAACGATAAATAAGGCACGCCGGCACAAACGGCAAGCAAAACGGAGGCCAGAATGGCCTTGTACAAGAAATCAAAAATCTCACAGTTAAGTGCTCTATGGGTACGAAAAAAAGTACGAAAAAAAACGTTTGTAATTCTCTTTGAAGTACTGATGTGGTATCGACCAGAACGATAAATAAGGCACGCCGGCGCAAACGGCAAGCAAAACGGAGGCCGAATGGCCTTGTACAAGGAATCAAAAATCACACGCTTAAGTACTCTATGGGTATGAAAAAAAGTATGAAAAAAAACGTTTGTAATTCTCTTTGAAGTACTGATGTGATATCGACCAGAACGATAAATAAGGCACGCCGGCGCAAACGGCAATTAAAACGGAGGCCAGAAAGGCCTTGTACAAGGAATCGAAAATCACACAGTTAAGTACTTTATGGGTACGAAAAAAGTAAGAAAAAAAACGTTAGTAATTCTCTTTGAAATACTGATGTGGTATCGACCAGAACGATAAATATGGTACGCCGGCGCAAACGGCAAGCAAAACGGAGGTCGAATGACCTTGTACAAGGAATCAAAAATCACACCGTTAAATACTCTATGTGTACGAAAAAAAAAGTATCGATGTGTTATCGACCAGAACGATAAATAAGGCACGCCGGCGCAAACGGCAAGCAAAACGGAGGCCAGAATGGCCTTGTACAAGGAATCAAAAATCACACAGTTAAGTACTCTATGGGTACGAAAAAAAAAACGTTTGTAATTCTCTTTGAAGTACTGATGTGATATCGACAAGAACGATAAATAAGGCACGCCGGCGCAAACGGCAAGCAAAACGGAGGCCAGAATGGCCTTGTACAAGGAATCAAAAATCATACGAAAAAAAGTACGAAAAAAACGTTTGTAATTCTCTTTGAAGAACTGATGTGATATCGACCAGAACGATAAATAAGGCACGCCGGCGCAAACGGCAAGCAAAACGGATGCCGAATGGCCTTGTACAAGGAATAAAAAATCACACGATTAAGTACCCTATGGGTACGAAAAAAAGTACGAAAAAAAACGTTTGTAATTCTCTTTGAAGTACGATGTGATATCGACCGAACGATAAATAAGGCACGCCGGCGCAAACGGCAAGCAAAATGGAGGCCGAAATGGCCTTGTACAAGGAATCAAAAATCACACGCTTAAGTACTCTATGGGTACGAAAAAAAGTACGAAAAAAAACGTTTGTAATTCTCTTTGAAGTACGATGTGATATCGACCAGAACGATAAATAAGGCACGCCGGCGCAAACGGCAAGCAAAACGGAGGCCAGAATGGCCTTGTACAAGGAATCAAAAATCATACGAAAAAAAGTACGAAAAAAACGTTTGTAATTCTCTTTGAAGTACTGATGTGATATCGACCAGAACGATAAATAAGGCACGCCGGCGCAAACGGCAACCAAAACGGAGGCCAGAATGGCCTTGTATAAGGAATCAAAAATCACACGCTTAAGTACTCTATGGGTACGAAAAAAAGTACGAAAAAAAAACGTTAGTAATTCTCTTTGAAGTACGATGTGATATCGACCGAACGATAAATAAGGCACGCCGGCGCAAACGGCAAGCAAAACGGAGGCTAGAATGGCCTTGTACAAGGAATCAAAAATCACACGCTTAAGTACTCTATGGGTATGAAAAAAAGTACGAAAAAAACGTTTGTAATTCTCTTTGAAGTACTGATGTGATATCGACCAGAACGATAAATAAGGCACGCCGGCACAAACGGCAAGCAAAACGGAGGCCAGAATGGCCTTGTACAAGAAATCAAAAATCTCACAGTTAAGTGCTCTACGGGTACGAAAAAAAGTACGAAAAAAACGTTTGTAATTCTCTTTGAAGTACGATGTGGTATCGACCGAACGATAAATAAGGCACGCCGGCGCAAACGGCAAGCAAAACGGAGGCGAGAATGGCCTTGTACAAGGAATCAAAAATCACACGATTAAGTACTCTATGGGTACGAAAAAAAGTATGAAAAAAAACGTTTGTAATTCTCTTTGAAGTACGATGTGATATCGACCAGAACGATAAATAAGGCACGCCGGCGCAAACGGCAAGCAAAACGGAGGCCAGAAAGGCCTTGTACAAGGAATCGAAAATCACACAGTTAAGTACTTTATGGGTACGAAAAAAAGTAAGAAAAAAAACGTTAGTAATTCTCTTTGAAATACTGATGTGGTATCGACCAGAACGATAAATATGGTACGCCGGCGCAAACGGCAAGCAAAACGGAGGTGAGAATGACCTTGTACAAGGAATCAAAAATCACACCGTTAAATACTCTATGGGTACGAAAAAAAAGTATTGATGTGTTATCGACCAGAACGATAAATAAGGCACGCCGGCGCAAACGGCAAGCAAAACGGAGGCCAGAATGGCCTTGTACAAGGAATCAAAAATCACACGGTTAAGTACTCTATGGGTACGAAAAAACGATACGAAAAAAAAACGTTTGTAATTCTCTTTGAAGTACGATGTGATATCGACCGAACGATAAATAAGGCACGCCGGCGCAAACGGCAAGCAAAACGGAGGCCGAAATGGCCTTGTACACGGAATCAAAAATCACACGATTAAGTACTCTATGGGTACGAAAAAAAGTACGAAAAAAAAACGTTTGTAATTCTCTTTGAAGTACGATGTGATATCGACCGAACGATAAATAAGGCACGCCGGCGCAAACGGCAACCAAAACGGAGGCCGAGAATGGCCTTGTACAAGGAATCAAAAATCACACGGTTAAAGTACTCTATGGGTATGAAAAAAAGTACGAAAAAAAACGTTTGTAATTCTCTTTGAAGTACGATGTGATATCGACCGAACGATAAATAAGGCACGCCGGCGCAAACGGCAAGCAAAACGGAGGCCGAAATGGCCTTGTACAAGGAATAAAAAATCACACGGTTAAGTACTCTATGGGTACGAAAAAAAGTACAAAAAAAAACGTTTCTAATTCTCTTTGAAGTATGCGATGTGATATCGACCGAACGATAAATAAGGCACGCCGGCGCAAACGGCAAGCAAAACGGAGGCCGAATGACCTTGTACAAGGAATCAAAAATCACACAGTTAAGTACTCTATGGGTACGAAAAAAAGAACAAAAAAAAACGTTTTTAATTCTCTTTGAAATGCGGTGTGATATCGACCGAACGATAAATAAGGCACGGAGGCGCAAACGGCAAGCAAAACGGAGGCCGAATGGCCTTGTACAAGGAATCAAAAATCACTCGGTTAAGTACTCTATGGGTACGAAAAAAAGTACGAAAAAAAACGTTTGTAATTCTCTTTGAAATACGATGTGATATCGACCGAACGATAAATAAGGCACGCCGGCGCAAACGGCAAGTAAAACGGAGGCCGAGAATGGCCTTGTACAAGGAATCAAAAATCACACCGTTAAGTACTCTATGGGTACGAAAAAAAGTACGAAAAAAAACGTTTGTAATTCTCTTTGAAATGCGATGTGATATCGACCGAACGATAAATAAGGCACGGAGGCGCAAACATCAAGCAAAACGGACGCCAGAATGGCCTTGTACAAGGAATCAAAAATCACACAGTTAAGTACTCTATGGGTACGAAAAAAAACGTTTGTAATTCTCTTTGAAATACGATGTGATATCGACCGAACGATAAATAAGGCACGCCGGCGCAAACGGCAAGCAAAACGGAGGCCGAATGGCCTTGTACAAGGAATCAAAAATCACACGGTTAAGTACTCTATGGGTACGAAAAAAAGTACAAAAAAAAAACGTTTGTAATTCTCTTTGAAGTGCGATGTGATATCGACCGAACGATAAATAAGGCACGCCGGCGCAAACGGCAACCAAAACGGAGGCCGAATGGACTTGTACAAGGAATCAAAAATCACACGATTAAGTACTCTATGGGTACGAAAAAAAGTACGAAAAAAAACGTTTGTAATTCCCTTTGAAGTACGATGTGATATCGACCGAACGATAAATAAGGCACGCCGGCGCAAACGGCAAGTAAAACGGAGGCGAATGGCCTTGTACAAGGAATCAAAAATCACACAGTTAAGTACTCTATGGGTACGAAAAAAAAAGTTTGTAATTCTCTTTGAAGTACTGATGTGATATCGACCAGAACGATAAATATGGCACGGAGGCGCAAACAGCAAGCAAAACGGAGCCCGAGAATGGCCTTGTACAAGGAATCAAAAATCACACGATTAAGTACTCTATGGGTACGAAAAAAGTACGAAAAAAAACGTTTGTAATTCTCTTTGAAGTACTGGTGTGATATCGACTAGAACGATAAATAAGGCACGCCGGCCCAAACGGCAAGCAAAACGGAGGCCAGAATGGCCTTGTACAAGAAATCAAAAATCACACAGTTAAGTACTCTATGGGTACGAAAAAAAGTACGAAAAAAACGTTTGTAATTCTCTTTGAAGTACTGATGTGATATCGACCGAACGATAAATAAGGCACGCCGGCGCAAACGGCAACCAAAACGGAGGCCGAAATGGCCTTGTACAAGGAATCAAAAATCACACGGTTAAGTACTCTATGGGTACGAAAAAAAGTACGATATAAAACGTTTGTAATTCTCTTTGAAGTACTGATGTGATATCGACCAGAACGATAAATAAGGAACGCCGGCGCAAACGGCAAGTAAAACGGAGGCCAGAATGGCCTTGTACAAGGAATCAAAAATCACACCGTTAAGAACTCTATGGGTACGAAAAAAGTACGAAAAAAAACGTTTGTAATTCTCTTTGAAGTACTGATGTGATATCGACCAGAACGATAAATAAGGCACGGAGGCGCAAACGGCAAGCAAAACGGACGCCGAATGGCCTTGTACAAGGAATCAAAAATCACACGGTTAAGTACTCTATGGGTACGAAAAAAAACGTTTGTAATTCTCTTTGAAGTGCGATGTGATATCGACCGAACAATAAATAAGGCACGCCGGCGCAAACGGCAAGCAAAACGGAGGCCGGAATGGCCTTGTACAAGGAATCAAAAATCACACGTTAAGTACTCTATGGGTACGAAAAAAAGTACAAAAAAAAAACGTTTGTAATTCTCTTTGAAATGCGATGTGATATCGACCGAACAATAAATAAGGCACGCCGGCGCAAACGGCAACCAAAACGGAGACCGAATGGCCTTGTACAAGGAATCGAAATCACACGAGTTAAGTACTCTATGGGTACGAAAAAAAGTACGAAAAAAAACGTTTGTAATTCTCTTTGAAGTATGCGATGTGATATCGACCGAACGATAAATAAGGCACGCCGGCGCAAACGGCAAGTAAAACGGAGGCCAGAATGGCCTTGTACAAGGAATCAAAAATCACACAGTTAAGTACTCTATGGGTACGAAAAAAAAACGTTTGTAATTCTCTTTGAAGTACTGATGTGATATCGACCAGAACGATAAATATGGCACGGAGGCGCAAACGGCAAGCAAAACGGAGGCCGAATGGCCTTGTACAAGGAATCAAAAATCACACGGTTAAGTACTCTATGGGTACGAAAAAAAGTACGAAAAAAAATGTTTGTAATTCTCTTTGAAGTGCGATGTGATATCGACCGAACGATAAATAAGGCACGCCGGCGCAAACGGCAAGCAAAACGGAGGCCGAGAATGGCCTTGTACAAGAAATCAAAAATCACACGGTTAAGTACTCTATGGGTACGAAAAAAAGTACGAAAAAAACGTTTGTAATTCTCTTTGAAGTGCGATGTGATATCGACCGAACGATAAATAAGGCACGCCGGCGCAAACGGCAAGCAAAACGGAGGCCGAATGGCCTTGTACAAGAAATCAAAAATCACACGGTTAAGTACTCTATGGGTACGATAAAAAGTACGAAAAAAAACGTTTGTAATTCTCTTTGAAGTACGATATGATATCGACCAGAACGATAAATAAGGCACGCCGGTGCAAACGGCAAGCAAAACGGAGGCCAGAATGGCCTTGTACAAGAAATCAAAAATCACACAATTAAGTACTCTATGGTACGGAAAAAAGTATGAAAAAAAACGTTTCTAATTCTCTTTGAAGTACTGATGTGATATCGACCGAACGATAAATAAAGCACGCCGGCGCAAACGGCAAGCAAAATGGAGGCCAGAATGGCCTTGTACAAAGAATCAAAAATCACACAGTTAAGTACTCTATGGGTACAAAAAAAAGTACGAAAAAAACGTTTGTAATTCTCTTTGAAGTACGATGTGATATCGACCGAACGATAAATAAGGCACGCCGGCACAAACGGCAAGCAAAACGGAGGCCAGAATGGCCTTGTACAAGAAATCAAAAATCTCACAGTTAAGTACTCTATGGGTACGAAAAAAAGTACGATAAAAATCATTTGTAATTCTCTTTGAAGTACGATGTGGTATCGACCGAACGATAAATAAGGCACGCCGGCGCAAACGGCAAGCAAAACGGAGGCCGAATGGCCTTGTACAAGGAATCAAAAATCACACGATTAAGTACTCTATGGGTACGAAAAAAAGTACGAAAAAAAAACGTTTGTAATTCTCTTTGAAGTACTGCGATGTGATATCGACCGAACGATAAATAAGGCACGCCGGCGCAATCGGCAAGTAAAACGGAGGCCGAATGGCCTTGTACAAGGAATCAAAAATCACACGATTAAGTACTCTATGGGCACGAAAAAAAGTACGAAAAAAAAACGTTTGTAATTCTCTTTGAAGTACGATGTGATATCGACCGAACGATAAATAAGGCACGCCGGCGCAAACGGCAAGCACAACGGAGGCGGAATGGCCTTGTACAAGAAATCAAAAATCACACGGTTAAGTACTCTATGGGTACGATAAAAAGTACGAAAAAAAACGTTTGTAATTCTCTTTGAAGTACGATGTGATATCGACCGAACGATAAATAAGGCACGCCGGCGCAAACGGCAAGCAAAACGGAGGCCAGAATGGCCTTGTACAAGAAATCAAAAATCACACAATTAAGTACTCTATGGTACGAAAAAAAGTACGAAAAAAAACGTTTCTAATTCTCTTTGAAATGCGATGTGATATCGACCGAACGATAAATAAAGCATGCCGGCGCAAACGGCAAGCAAAACGGAGGCCAGAATGGCCTTGTACAAGGAATCAAAAATCACACAGTTAAGTACTCTATGGGTACAAAAAAAAGTACGAAAAAAATGTTTGTAATTCTCTTTGAAGTACGATGTGATATCGACCAGAACGATAAATAAGGCACGCCGGCACAAACGGCAAGCAAAACGGAGGCCAGAATGGCCTTGTACAAGAAATCAAAAATCTCACAGTTAAGTACTCTATGGGTACGAAAAAAGTACGAAAAAAATCGTTTGTAATTCTCTTTGAAGTACTGATGTGGTATCGACCAGAACGATAAATAAGGCACGCCGGCGCAAACGGCAAGCAAAACGGAGGCCAGAATGGCCTTGTACAAGGAATCAAAAATCACACAGTTAAGTACTCTATGGGTACGAAAAAAAGAATGAAAAAACAACGTTTGTAATTCTCTTTGAAGTATGCGATGTGATATCGACCGAACGATAAATAAGGCACGCCGGCGCAAACGGCAAGCAAAACGGAGGCCGAAAAGGCCTTGTACAAGGAATCAAAAATCACACAGTTAAGTACTTTATGGGTATGAAAAAAGTACGAAAAAAGCGTTTGTAATTGTCTTTGAAATACTGATGTGGTATCGACCAGAACGATAAATAAGGTACGCCGGCGCAAACGGCAAGCAAAACGGAGGTCAGAATGACCTTGTACAAGGAATCAAAAATCACACCGTTAAATACTCTATGGGTACGAAAAAAAGTACTGATGTGTTATCGACCAGAACGATAAATAAGGCACGCCGGCGCAAACGGCAAGCAAAACGGAGGCCGAGAATGGCCTTGTACAAGGAATCAAAAATCACACGGTTAAGTACTCTATGGGTACGAAAAAAAGTACGAAAAAAAACGTTTGTAATTCTCTTTGAAGTACGATGTGATATCGACCGAACGATAAATAAGGCACGCCGGCGCAAACGGCAAGCAAAACGGAGGCCGAATGGCCTTGTACAGAAATCCAAAATCACACGATTAAGTACTCTATGGGTACGAAAAAAAGTACGAAAAAAAACGTTTGTAATTCTCTTTGAAGTACGATGTGATATCGACCGAACGATAAATAAGGCACGCCGGCGCAAACGGCAAGCAAAACGGAGGTCCGAATGGCCTTGTACAAGGAATCAAAAATCACACCGTTAAGTAGTCTATGGGTACGAAAAAGAGTACGATAAAAACGTTTGTAATTCTCTTTGTAGTACTGATGTGATATCGACCGAACGATAAAGAAGGCCCGCCGGCGCAAACGGCAAGCAAAACGGAGGCGGAATGGCCTTGTACAAGCAATCAAAAATCACACGAGTTAAGTACTCTATGGGTACGAAAAAACGTACGAAAAAAACGTTTGTAATTCTCTTTGAAGTACGATGTGATATCGACCGAACGATAAATAAGGCATGCCGGCACAAACGGCAAGCAAAACGGAGGCGAGAATGACCTTGTACAAGGAATCAAAAATCACACCGTTAAATACTCTATGGGTACGAAAAAAAAAAAACGTACGATGTGTTATCGACCGAACGATAAATAAGGCACGCCGGCGCAAACGGCAAGCAAAACGGAGGCCGAATGGCCTTGTACAAGGAATCAAAAATCACACGGTTAAGTACTCTATGGGTACGAAAAAAAGTACGAAAAAAAACATTTGTAATTCTCTTTGAAGTACGCGATGTGATATCGACCCGAACGATAAATAAGGCACGCCGGCGCAAACGGCAAGCAAAACGGAGGCCGAATGGCCTTGTACAGAAATCCAAAATCACACGGTTAAGTACTCTATGGGTACGAAAAAAAGTACGAAAAAAAACGTTTGTAATTCTCTTTGAAGTACGATGTGATATCGACCAGAACGATAAATAAGGCACGCCGGCGCAAACGGCAAGCAAAACGGAGGTCCGAATGGCCTTGTACAAGGAATCAAAAATCACACCGTTAAGTAGTCTATGGGTACGAAAAAGAGTACGATAAAAACGTTTGTAATTCTCTTTGAAGTACTGATGTGATATCGACTAGAACGATAAAGAAGGCCCGCTGGCGCAAACGGCAAGCAAAACGGAGGCCAGAATGGCCTTGTACAAGCAATCAAAAATCACACGATTAAGTACTCTATGGGTACGAAAAAACGTACGAAAAAAACGTTTGTAATTCTCTTTGAAGTACGATGTGATATCGACCGAACGATAAATAAGGCATGCCGGCACAAACGGCAAGCAAAACGGAGGCCGAATGTCCTTGTACAAGAAATCAAAAATCTCACGATTAAGTACTCTATGGGTACGAAAAAAAAGTACGAAAAAAAACGTTTGTAATTCTCTTTGAAGTACGATGTGGTATCGACCGAACGATAAATTAGGCACGCCGGCGCAAACGGCAAGCAAAACGGAGGCCGAATGGCCTTGTACAAGGAATCAAAAATCACACGGTTAAGTACTCTATGGGTACGAAAAAAAGTACGAAAAAAAACGTTTGTAATTCTCTTTGAAGTACGATGTGATATCGACCGAACGATAAATAAGGCACGCCGGCGCAAACGGCAAGCAAAACGGAGGCCGAAAGGCCTTGTACAAGGAATCAAAAATCACACGAGTTAAGTACTTTATGGGTACGAAAAAAAGTACGAAAAAAAACGTTTTAATTCTCTTTGAAATACGATGTGGTATCGACCAGAACGATAAATAAGGTACGCCCGCGCAAACGGCAAGCAAAACGGAGGTCAGAATGACCTTGTACAAGGAATCAAAAATCACACCGTTAAATACTCTATGGGTACGAAAAAAAGTACTGATGTGTTATCGGCCAGAACGATAAATAAGGCACGCCGGCGCAAACGGCAAGCAAAACGGAGGCCAGAATGTGCATGTACAAGGAATCAAAAATCACACAGTTAAGTACTCTATGGGTACGAAAAAAAGTACGAAAAAACGTTTGTAATTCTCTTTGAAGTGCGATGTGATATCGACCGAACGATAAATAAGGCACGCCGGCGCAAACGGCAAGCAAAACGGAGGTCGAATGGCCTTGTACAAGGAATCAAAAATCACACGGTTAAGTACTCTATGGGTACGAAAAAAAGTATGAAAAAAAACGTTTGTAATTCTCTTTGAAGTACGATGTGGTATCGACCAGAACGATAAATAAGGCACGCCGGCGCAAACGGCAAGCAAAACGGAGGCCGAGAATGGCCTTGTACAAGGAATCAAAAATCACACGATTAAGTACTCTATGGGTACGAAAAAAAGTATGAAAAAAAACGTTTGTAATTCTCTTTGAAGTACGATGTGATATCGACCGAACGATAAATAAGGCACGCCGGCGCAAACGGCAAGGAAAACGGAGGCCAGAAAGGCCTTGTATAAGGAATCAAAAATCACACAGTTAAGTACTTTATGGGTACGAAAAAAAGTACGAAAAAAAAAAACGTTTGTAATTCTCTTTGAAATACTGATGTGGTATCGACCAGAACGATAAATAAGGTACGCCGGTGCAAACGGCAAGCAAAACGGAGGTCAGAATGACCTTGTACAAGGAATCAAAAATCACACCGTTAAATACTCTATGGGTACGAAAAAAAGTACTGATGTGTTATCGACCAGAATGATAAATAAGGCACGCCGGCGCAAACGGCAAGCAAAACGGAGGCCAGAATGGCCATGTACAAGGAATCAAAAATCACACAGTTAAGTACTCTATGGGTACGAAAAAAAGTACGAAAAAAAACGTTTGTAATTCTCTTTGAAGTACGATGTGATATCGACCGAACGATAAATAAGGCACGCCGGCGCAAACGGCAAGCAAAACGGAGGCCAGAATGGCCTTGTACAAGAAATCAAAAATCACACAGTTAAGTACTCTATGGGTACGAAAAAAAGTACGAAAAAAAACGTTTGTAATTCTCTTTGAAGTAATGATGTGATATCGACCAGAACGATAAATAAGGCACGCCGGCGCAAACGGCAAGCACAACGGAGGCCAGAATGGCCTTGTACAAGAAATCAAAAATCACACAGTTAAGTACTCTATGGGTACGATAAAAAGTACGAAAAAAAACGTTTGTAATTCTCTTTGAAGTGCGATGTGATATCGACCGAACGATAAATAAGGCACGCCGGCGCAAACGGCAAGCAAAACGGAGGCGAATGGCCTTGTACAAGAAATCAAAAATCACACGAGTTAAGTACTCTATGGTACGAAAAAAAGTACGAAAAAAAACGTTTCTAATTCTCTTTGAAGTACGATGTGATATCGACCGAACGATAAATAAAGCATGCCGGCGCAAACGGCAAGCAAAACGGAGGCCGAATGGCCTTGTACAAGGAATCAAAAATCACACGATTAAGTACTCTATGGGTACAAAAAAAAGTACGAAAAAAATGTTTGTAATTCTCTTTGAAGTACGATGTGATATCGACCGAACGATAAATAAGGCACGCCGGCACAAACGGCAAGCAAAACGGAGGCCAGAATGGCCTTGTACAAGAAATCAAAAATCTCACAGTTAAGTACTCTATGGGTACGAAAAAGGTACGAAAAAAATCGTTTGTAATTCTCTTTGAAGTACTGATGTGGTATCGACCAGAACGATAAATAAGGCACGCCGGCGCAAACGGCAAGCAAAACGGAGGCCGAATGGCCTTGTACAAGGAATCAAAAATCACACGATTAAGTACTCTATGGGTACGAAAAAAAGTATGAAAAAAAACGTTTGTAATTCTCTTTGAAGTACGATGTGATATCGACCAGAACGATAAATAAGGCACGCCGGCGCAAACGGCAAGCAAAACGGAGGCCAGAAAGGCCTTGTACAAGGAATCAAAAATCACACAGTTAAGTACTTTATGGGTATGAAAAAAGTACGAAAAAAGCGTTTGTAATTGTCTTTGAAATACTGATGTGGTATCGACCAGAACGATAAATAAGGTACGCCGGCGCAAACGGCAAGCAAAACGGAGGTCAGAATGACCTTGTACAAGGAATCAAAAATCACACCGTTAAATACTCTATGGGTACGAAAAAAAGTACTGATGTGTTATCGACCAGAACGATAAATAAGGCACGCCGGCGCAAACGGCAAGCAAAACGGAGGCCAGAATGGCCTTGTACAAGGAATCAAAAATCACACGAGTTAAGTACTCTATGGGTACGAAAAAAAGTACGAAAAAAAACGTTTGTAATTCTCTTTGAAGTACGATGTGATATCGACCGAACGATAAATAAGGCACGCCGGCGCAAACGGCAAGCAAAACGGAGGCCGAATGGCCTTGTACAGAAATCCAAAATCACACGGTTAAGTACTCTATGGGTACGAAAAAAAGTACGAAAAAAAACGTTTGTAATTCTCTTTGAAGTACGATGTGATATCGACCGAACGATAAATAAGGCACGCCGGCGCAAACGGCAAGCAAAACGGAGGTCCGAATGGCCTTGTACAAGGAATCAAAAATCACACCGTTAAGTAGTCTATGGGTACGAAAAAGAGTACGATAAAAACGTTTGTAATTCTCTTTGAAGTACTGATGTGATATCGACCAGAACGATAAAGAAGGCCCGCTGGCGCAAACGGCAAGCAAAACGGAGGCCAGAATGGCCTTGTACAAGCAATCAAAAATCACACGAGTTAAGTACTCTATGGGTACGAAAAAACGTACGAAAAAAACGTTTGTAATTCTCTTTGAAGTACTGATGTGATATCGACCATAACGATAAATAAGGCATGCCGGCACAAACGGAAAGCAAAACGGAGGCCAGAATGACCTTGTACAAGGAATCAAAAATCACACCGTTAAATACTCTATGGGTACGAAAAAAAGTACTGATGTGTTATCGACCAGAACGATAAATAAGGCACGCCGGCGCAAACGGCAAGCAAAACGGAGGCCAGAATGGCCTTGTACAAGGAATCAAAAATCACACAGTTAAGTACTCTATGGGTACGAAAAAAAGTACGAAAAAAAACATTTGTAATTCTCTTTGAAGTACTGATGTGATATCGACCCGAACGATAAATAAGGCACGCCGGCGCAAACGGCAAGCAAAACGGAGGCCAGAATGGCCTTGTACAGAAATCCAAAATCACACGAGTTAAGTACTCTATGGGTACGAAAAAAAGTACGAAAAAAAACGTTTGTAATTCTCTTTGAAGTACTGATGTGATATCGACCAGAACGATAAATAAGGCACGCCGGCGCAAACGGCAAGCAAAACGGAGGCCAGAATGGCCTTGTACAAGGAATCAAAAATCACACCGTTAAGTAGTCTATGGGTACGAAAAAGAGTACGATAAAAACGTTTGTAATTCTCTTTGAAGTACTGATGTGATATCGACTAGAACGATAAAGAAGGCCCGCTGGCGCAAACGGCAAGCAAAACGGAGGCCAGAATGGCCTTGTACAAGCAATCAAAAATCACACAGTTAAGTACTCTATGGGTACGAAAAAACGTACGAAAAAAACGTTTGTAATTCTCTTTGAAGTACTGATGTGATATCGACCAGAACGATAAATAAGGCATGCCGGCACAAACGGCAAGCAAAACGGAGGCCAGAATGTCCTTGTACAAGAAATCAAAAATCTCACAGTTAAGTACTCTATGGGTACGAAAAAAAAGTACGAAAAAAAACGTTTGTAATTCTCTTTGAAGTACTGATGTGGTATCGACCGAACGATAAATTAGGCACGCCGGCGCAAACGGCAAGCAAAACGGAGGCCGAGAATGGCCTTGTACAAGGAATCAAAAATCACACGATTAAGTACTCTATGGGTACGAAAAAAAGTACGAAAAAAAACGTTTGTAATTCTCTTTGAAGTGCGATGTGATATCGACCGAACGATAAATAAGGCACGCCGGCGCAAACGGCAAGCAAAACGGAGGCCAGAAAGGCCTTGTACAAGGAATCAAAAATCACACAGTTAAGTACTTTATGGGTACGAAAAAAAGTACGAAAAAAAACGTTTTAATTCTCTTTGAAATACTGATGTGGTATCGACCAGAACGATAAATAAGGTACGCCCGCGCAAACGGCAAGCAAAACGGAGGTCAGAATGACCTTGTACAAGGAATCAAAAATCACACCGTTAAATACTCTATGGGTACGAAAAAAAGTACTGATGTGTTATCGGCCAGAACGATAAATAAGGCACGCCGGCGCAAACGGCAAGCAAAACGGAGGCCAGAATGTGCATGTACAAGGAATCAAAAATCACACGCTTAAGTACTCTATGGGTACGAAAAAAAGTACGAAAAAACGTTTGTAATTCTCTTTGAAGTACGATGTGATATCGACCGAACGATAAATAAGGCACGCCGGCGCAAACGGCAAGCAAAACGGAGGTCGAATGGCCTTGTACAAGGAATCAAAAATCACACGGTTAAGTACTCTATGGGTACGAAAAAAAGTATGAAAAAAAACGTTTGTAATTCTCTTTGAAGTACGATGTGGTATCGACCGAACGATAAATAAGGCACGCCGGCTCAAACGGCAAGCAAAACGGAGGCCAGAATGGCCTTGTACAAGGAAGCAAAAATCACACTGTTAAGTACTCTATGGGTACGAAAAAAAGTATGAAAAAAAACGTTTGTAATTCTCCTTGAAGTACGATGTGATATCGACCGAACGATAAATAAGGCACGCCGGCGCAAACGGCAAGCAAAACGGAGGCCGAAAGGCCTTGTATAAGGAATCAAAAATCACACGATTAAGTACTTTATGGGTACGAAAAAAAGTACGAAAAAAAAAAACGTTTGTAATTCTCTTTGAAATACGATGTGGTATCGACCGAACGATAAATAAGGTACGCCGGTGCAAACGGCAAGCAAAACGGAGGTCGAATGACCTTGTACAAGGAATCAAAAATCACACCGTTAAATACTCTATGGGTACGAAAAAAAAACGTACGATGTGTTATCGACCGAATGATAAATAAGGCACGCCGGCGCAAACGGCAAGCAAAACGGAGGCCGGAATGGCCATGTACAAGGAATCAAAAATCACACAGTTAAGTACTCTATGGGTACGAAAAAAAAGTACGAAAAAAAACGTTTGTAATTCTCTTTGAAGTACGATGTGATATCGACCGAACGATAAATAAGGCACGCCGGCGCAAACGGCAAGCAAAACGGAGGCCGAATGGCCTTGTACAAGAAATCAAAAATCACACAATTAAGTACTCTATGGGTACGAAAAAAAGTACGAAAAAAACGTTTGTAATTCTCTTTGAAGTAATGATGTGATATCGACCAGAACGATAAATAAGGCACGCCGGCGCAAACGGCAAGGACAACGGAGGCCGAGAATGGCCTTGTACAAGAAATCAAAAATCACACGATTAAGTACTCTATGGGTACGATAAAAAGTACGAAAAAAAACGTTTGTAATTCTCTTTGAAGTACGATGTGATATCGACCGAACGATAAATAAGGCACGCCGGCGCAAACGGCAAGCAAAACGGAGGCCGAGAATGGCCTTGTACAAGAAATCAAAAATCACACGATTAAGTACTCTATGGTACGAAAAAAAGTACGAAAAAAAACGTTTCTAATTCTCTTTGAAGTACTGATGTGATATCGACCAGAACGATAAATAAAGCATGCCGGCGCAAACGGCAAGCAAAACGGAGGCCAGAATGGCCTTGTACAAGGAATCAAAAATCACACAGTTAAGTACTCTATGGGTACAAAAAAAAGTACGAAAAAAATGTTTGTAATTCTCTTTGAAGTACTGATGTGATATCGACCAGAACGATAAATAAGGCACGCCGGCACAAACGGCAAGCAAAACGGAGGCCAGAATGGCCTTGTACAAGAAATCAAAAATCTCACAGTTAAGTACTCTATGGGTACGAAAAAAGTACGAAAAAAATCGTTTGTAATTCTCTTTGAAGTACTGATGTGGTATCGACCGAACGATAAATAAGGCACGCCGGCGCAAACGGCAAGCAAAACGGAGGCCGAGAATGGCCTTGTACAAGGAATCAAAAATCACACGAGTTAAGTACTCTATGGGTACGAAAAAAAGTATGAAAAAAAACGTTTGTAATTCTCTTTGAAGTACTGATGTGATATCGACCAGAACGATAAATAAGGCACGCCGGCGCAAACGGCAAGCAAAACGGAGGCCAGAAAGGCCTTGTACAAGGAATCAAAAATCACACAGTTAAGTACTTTATGGGTATGAAAAAAGTACGAAAAAAGCGTTTGTAATTGTCTTTGAAATACTGATGTGGTATCGACCAGAACGATAAATAAGGTACGCCGGCGCAAACGGCAAGCAAAACGGAGGTCAGAATGACCTTGTACAAGGAATCAAAAATCACACCGTTAAATACTCTATGGGTACGAAAAAAAGTACGTGTGTGTATCGACCGAACGATAAATAAGGCACGCCGGCGCAAACGGCAAGCAAAACGGAGGCGAGAATGGCCTTGTACAAGGAATCAAAAATCACACGATTAAGTACTCTATGGGTACGAAAAAAAGTACGAAAAAAAACGTTTGTAATTCTCTTTGAAATGCGATGTGATATCGACCGAACGATAAATAAGGCACGCCGGCGCAAACGGCATGCAAAACGGAGGCCGAAATGGCCTTGTACAGAAATCCAAAATCACACGGTTAAGTACTCTATGGGTACGAAAAAAAGTATGAAAAAAAACGTTTGTAATTCTCTTTGAAGTACGATGTGATATCGACCGAACGATAAATAAGGCACGCCGGCGCAAACGGCAAGCAAAACGGAGGCCGAATGGCCTTGTACAAGGAATCAAAAATCACACCGTTAAGTAGTCTATGGGTACGAAAAAAGAGTACGATAAAAACGTTTGTAATTCTCTTTGAAATACGATGTGATATCGACCGAACGATAAAGAAGGCCCGCTGGCGCAAACGGCAAGCAAAACGGAGGCCAGAATGGCCTTGTACAAGCAATCAAAAATCACACAGTTAAGTACTCTATGGGTACGAAAAAACGTACGAAAAAAACGTTTGTAATTCTCTTTGAAGTACTGATGTGATATCGACCATAACGATAAATAAGGCATGCCGGCACAAACGGCAAGCAAAACGGAGGCCAGAATGACCTTGTACAAGGAATCAAAAATCACACCGTTAAATACTCTATGGGTACGAAAAAAAGTACTGATGTGTTATCGACCAGAACGATAAATAAGGCACGCCGGCGCAAACGGCAAGCAAAACGGAGGCCAGAATGGCCTTGTACAAGGAATCAAAAATCACACGATTAAGTACTCTATGGGTACGAAAAAAAGTACGAAAAAAAACATTTGTAATTCTCTTTGAAGTACGATGTGATATCGACCCGAACGATAAATAAGGCACGCCGGCGCAAACGGCAAGCAAAACGGAGGCCGAGAATGGCCTTGTACAAAATCCAAAATCACACGAGTTAAGTACTCTATGGGTACGAAAAAAAGTACGAAAAAAAACGTTTGTAATTCTCTTTGAAGTACGATGTGATATCGACCGAACGATAAATAAGGCACGCCGGCGCAAACGGCAAGCAAAACGGAGGCCGGAATGGCCTTGTACAAGGAATCAAAAATCACACCGTTAAGTAGTCTATGGGTACGAAAAAAGTACGATAAAAACGTTTGTAATTCTCTTTGAAATGCGATGTGATATCGACTAGAACGATAAAGAAGGCCCGCCGGCGCAAACGGCAAGCAAAACGGAGGCCGAGAATGGCCTTGTACAAGCAATCAAAAATCACACGGTTAAGTACTCTATGGGTACGAAAAAAACGTACGAAAAAAACGTTTGTAATTCTCTTTGAAGTACTGATGTGATATCGACCAGAACGATAAATAAGGCATGCCGGCACAAACGGCAAGCAAAACGGAGGCCAGAATGTCCTTGTACAAGAAATCAAAAATCTCACAGTTAAGTACTCTATGGGTACGAAAAAAAAGTACGAAAAAAAACGTTTGTAATTCTCTTTGAAGTACTGATGTGGTATCGACCAGAACGATAAATTAGGCACGCCGGCGCAAACGGCAAGCAAAACGGAGGCCAGAATGGCCTTGTACAAGGAATCAAAAATCACACGGTTAAGTACTCTATGGGTACGAAAAAAAGTACGAAAAAAAACGTTTGTAATTCTCTTTGAAGTGCGATGTGATATCGACCGAACGATAAATAAGGCACGCCGGCGCAAACGGCAAGCAAAACGGAGGCCGAAAGGCCTTGTACAAGGAATCAAAAATCACACAGTTAAGTACTTTATGGGTACGAAAAAAAGTACGAAAAAAAACGTTTTAATTCTCTTTGAAATACTGATGTGGTATCGACCAGAACGATAAATAAGGTACGCCCGCGCAAACGGCAAGCAAAACGGAGGTCAGAATGACCTTGTACAAGGAATCAAAAATCACACCGTTAAATACTCTATGGGTACGAAAAAAAGTATTGATGTGTTATCGGCCAGAACGATAAATAAGGCACGCCGGCGCAAACGGCAAGCAAAACGGAGGCCAGAATGTGCATGTACAAGGAATCAAAAATCACACAGTTAAGTACTCTATGGGTACGAAAAAAAGTACGAAAAAACGTTTGTAATTATCTTTGAAGTACTGATGTGATATCGACCGAACGATAAATAAGGCACGCCGGCGCAAACGGCAAGCAAAACGGAGGTCAGAATGGCCTTGTACAAGGAATCAAAAATCACACGGTTAAGTACTCTATGGGTACGAAAAAAAGTATGAAAAAAAACGTTTGTAATTCTCTTTGAAGTGCGATGTGGTATCGACCGAACGATAAATAAGGCACGCCGGCGCAAACGGCAAGCAAAACGGAGGCCGAATGGCCTTGTACAAGGAATCAAAAATCACACGGTTAAGTACTCTATGGGTACGAAAAAAAGTATGAAAAAAAACGTTTGTAATTCTCTTTGAAATACGATGTGATATCGACCGAACGATAAATAAGGCACGCCGGCGCAAACGGCAAGCAAAACGGAGGCCAGAAAGGCCTTGTATAAGGAATCAAAAATCACACAGTTAAGTACTTTATGGGTACGAAAAAAAGTACGAAAAAAAAAAACGTTTGTAATTCTCTTTGAAATACTGATGTGGTATCGACCAGAACGATAAATAAGGTACGCCGGTGCAAACGGCAAGCAAAACGGAGGTCAGAATGACCTTGTACAAGGAATCAAAAATCACACCGTTAAATACTCTATGGGTACGAAAAAAAAGTACGAAAAAAAAACGTACGATGTGTTATCGACCGACCGAATGATAAATAAGGCACGCCGGCGCAAACGGCAAGCAAAACGGAGGCCGAATGGCCATGTACAAGGAATCAAAAATCACACGATTAAGTACTCTATGGGTACGAAAAAAAGTACGAAAAAACGTTTGTAATTCTCTTTGAAATGCGATGTGATATCGACCGAACGATAAATAAGGCACGCCGGCGCAAACGGCAAGCAAAACGGAGGTCGAAATGGCCTTGTACAAGGAATCAAAAATCACACGGTTAAGTACTCTATGTGTACGAAAAAAAGTACGAAAAAAAACGTTTGTAATTCTCTTTGAAGTACGTGTGATATCGACCGAACGATAAATAAGGCACACCGGCGCAAACGGCAAGCAAAACGGAGGCCAGAATGGCCTTGTACAAGGAATCAAAAATCATACGTAAAAAAGTACGAAAAAAACGTTTGTAATTCTCTTTGAAGTACTGATGTGATATCGACCAGAACGATAAATAAGGCACGCCGGCGCAAACGGCAAGCAAAACGGAGGCCGAAATGGCCTTGTACAAGGAATAAAAAATCACACGGTTAAGTACTCTATGGGAACGAAAAAAAGTACGAAAAAAAACGTTTGTAATTCTCTTTGAAATGCGATGTGATATCGACCGAACGATAAATAAGGCACGCCGGCGCAAACGGCAAGCAAAACGGAGGCCAGAATGGCCTTGTACAAGGAATCAAAAATCACACAATTAAGTACTCTATGGGTACGAAAAAAAAACGTTTGTAATTCTCTTTGAAGAACTGATGTGATATCGACCAAAACGATAAATAAGGCACGCCGGCGCAAACGGCAACCAAAACGGAGGCCAGAATGGCCTTGTACAAGGAATCAAAAATCACACAGCTAAGTACTCTATGGGTACGAAAAAAAGTACGAAAAAAACGTTTGTAATTCTCTTTGAAGTACGATGTGATATCGACCGAACGATAAATAAGGCACGCCGGCGCAAACGGCAAGTAAAACGGAGGCGAGAATGGCCTTGTACAAGGAATCAAAAATCACACGAGTTAAGTACTCTATGGGTACGAAAAAAAAGTATGAAAAAAAACGTTTGTAATTCTCTTTGAAATGCGATGTGATATCGACCGAACGATAAATAAGGCACGGAGGCGCAAACGGAAAGCAAAACGGAAGCGGAATGGCCTTGTACAAGGAATCAAAAATCACACGGTTAAGTACTCTATGGGTACGAAAAAAAGTACGAAAAAAACGTTTGTAATTCTCTTTGAAATGCGATGTGATATCGACCGAACGATAAATAAGGCACGCCGGCGCAAACGGCAAGCAAAACGGAGGCCGGAATGGCCTTGTACAAGAAATCAAAAATCACACGATTAAGTACTCTATGGGTACGATAAAAAGTACGAAAAAAAAAACGTTTGCAATTCTCTTTGAAATGCGATGTGATATCGACCGAACGATAAATAAGGCACGCCGGCGCAAACGGCAACAAAACGGAGGCCGAATGGCCTTGTACAAGAAATCAAAAATCACACAGTTAAGTACTCTATGGGTACGAAAAAAAGTACGAAAAAAAACGTTTGTAATTCTCTTTGAAATGCGACGTGATATCAACCCGAACGATAAATAAAGCACGCCGGCGCAAACGGCAAGCAAAACGGAGGCCGAATGGCCTTGTACAAGGAATCAAAAATCACACGATTAAGTACTCTATGGGTACGAAAAAAAGTACGAAGAAAACGTTTGTTATTCTCTTTGAAATGCGATGTGATATCGACCGAACGATAAATAAGGCACGCCGGCACAAACGGCAAGCAAAACGGAGGCCAGAATGGCCTTGTACAAGAAATCAAAAATCTCACAATTAAGTACTCTATGGGTACGAAAAAAGTACGAAAAAAAACGTTTGTAATTCTCTTTGAAATACTGATGTGGTATCGACCAGAACGATAAATAAGGCACGCCGGCGCAAACGGCAAGCAAAACGGAGGCCGAATGGCCTTGTACAAGGAATCAAAAATCACACGGTTAAGTACTCTATGGGTACGAAAAAAAGTATGAAAAAAAATGTTTGTACTTCTCTTTGAAGTACGATGTGATATCGACCGAACGATAAATAAGGCACGGAGGCGCAAACAGCAAGCAAAACGGAGGCCGAGAATGGCCTTGTACAAGGAATCAAAAATCACACGATTAAGTACTCTATGGGTACGAAAAAAAGTACGAAAAAAACGTTTGTAATTCTCTTTGAAGTACGTGTGATATCGACCGAACGATAAATAAGGCACGCCGGCGCAAACGGCAAGCAAAACGGAGGCCGAATGGCCTTGTACAAGAAATCAAAAATCACACGATTAAGTACTCTATGGGTACGATAAAAAGTACGAAAAAAAACGTTTGTAATTCTCTTTGAAGTACGATGTGATATCGACCGAACGATAAATAAGGCACGCCGGCGCAAACGGCAAGCAAAACGGAGGCCGAATGGCCTTGTACAAGAAATCAAAAATCACACGAGTTAAGTACTCTATGGTACGAAAAAAAGTACGAAAAAAACGTTTCTAATTCTCTTTGAAGTATGCGATGTGATATCGACCGAACGATAAATAAAGCACGCCGGCGCAAACGGCAAGCAAAACGGAGGCCGAATGGCCTTGTACAAGGAATCAAAAATCACACGAGTTAAGTACTCTATGGGTACAAAAAAAAGTACGAAAAAAACGTTTGTAATTCTCTTTGAAGTGCGATGTGATATCGACCGAACGATAAATAAGGCACGCCGGCACAAACGGCAAGCAAAACGGAGGCCGAGAATGGCCTTGTACAAGAAATCAAAAATCTCACGGTTAAGTACTCTATGGGTACGAAAAAAAGTACGAAAAAAATCGTTTGTAATTCTCTTTGAAGTACGATGTGGTATCGACCGAACGATAAATAAGGCACGCCGGCGCAAACGGCAAGCAAAACGGAGGCTAGAATGGCCTTGTACAAGGAATCAAAAATCACACAGTTAAGTACTCTATTGGTACGAAAAAAAGTATGAAAAAAAACGTTTGTAATTATCTTTGAAGTATGCGATGTGATATCGACCGAACGATAAATAAGGCACGCCGGCGCAAACGGCAAGCAAAACGGAGGCCGAAAAGGCCTTGTACAAGGAATCAAAAATCACACGGTTAAGTACTTTATGGGTATGAAAAAAGTACGAAAAAAAACGTTTGTAATTGTCTTTGAAATACGATGTGATATCGACCGAACGATAAATAAGGTACGCCGGCGCAAACGGCAAGCAAAACGGAGGTCGAATGACCTTGTACAAGGAATCAAAAATCACACCGTTAAATACTCTATGTGTACGAAAAAAAGTACTCTTTGAAATGTGTTATCGACCGAATGATAAATAAGGCACGCCGGCGCAAACGGCAAGCAAAACGGAGGCCGAGAATGGCCTTGTACAAGAAATCAAAAATCACACGATTAAGTACTCTATGGGTACGAAAAAAAGTACGAAAAAAAACGTTTGTAATTCTCTTTGAAGTGCGATGTGATATCGACCGAACGATAAATAAGGCACGCCGGCGCAAACGGCAAGCAAAACGGAGGCCGAGAATGGCCTTGTACAAGGAATCAAAAATCACACGATTAAGTACTCTATGGGTACGAAAAAAAGTATGAAAAAAAACGTTTGTAATTCTCTTTGAAGTGCGATGTGATATCGACCGAACGATAAATAAGGCACGGAGGCGCAAAAAGAAAGCAAAACGGAGGCCAGAATGGCCTTGTACAAGGAATCAAAAATCACACAGTTAAGTACTCTATGGGTACGAAAAAAAGTACGAAAAAAACGTTTGTAATTCTCTTTGAAGTACGATGTGATATCGACCGAACGATAAATAAGGCATCGCCGGCGCAAACGGCAAGCAAAACGGAGTACGAGAATGGCCTTGTACAAGAAATCAAAAATCACACGGTTAAGTACTCTATGGGTACGATAAAAAGTACGAAAAAAAAGTTTGCAATTCTCTTTGAAGTACGATGTGATATCGACCGAACGATAAATAAGGCACGCCGGCGCAAACGGCAAGCAAAACGGAGGCCGAATGGCCTTGTACAAGAAATCAAAAATCACACGAGTTAAGTGCTCTATGGTACGAAAAAAAGTACGAAAAAAAACGTTTGTAATTCTCTTTGAAGTACGATGTGATATCGACCGAACGATAAATAAAGCACGCCGGCGCAAACGGCAAGCAAAACGGAGGCCGAATGGCCTTGTACAAGGAATCAAAAATCACACGGTTAAGTACTCTATGGGTACAAAAAAAGTACGAAAAAAAATGTTTGTAATTCTCTTTGAAGTACGATGTGATATCGACCGAACGATAAATAAGGCACGCCGGCACAAACGGCAAGCAAAACGGAGGCGAGAATGGCCTTGTACAAGAAATCAAAAATCTCACGCTTAAGTACTCTATGGGTACGAAAAAAAGTACGAAAAAAAACGTTTGTAATTCTCTTTGAAGTGCGATGTGGTATCGACCGAACGATAAATAAGGCACGCCGGCGCAAACGGCAAGCAAAACGGAGGCCAGAATGGCCTTGTACAAGGAATCAAAAATCACACAGTTAAGTACTCTATAGGTACGAAAAAAAGTATGAAAAAAAAGTTTGTAATTATCTTTGAAGTACTGATGTGGTATCGACCTGAACGATAAATAAGGCACGCCGGCGCAAACGGCAAGCAAAACGGAGGCCAGAAAGGCCTTGTACAAGGAATCAAAAATCACACAGTTAAGTACTTTATGGGTATGAAAAAAAGTACGAAAAAAAACGTTTGTAATTGTCTTTGAAATACGATGTGGTATCGACCGAACGATAAATAAGGCACGCCGGCGCAAACGGCAAGCAAAACGGAGGTCAGAATGACCTTGTACAAGGAATCAAAAATCACACCGTTAAATACTCTATGTGTACGAAAAAAAGTACTCTTTGAAATGTGTTATCGACCGAATGATAAATAAGGCACGCCGGCGCAAACGGCAAGCAAAACGGAGGCCGAATGGCCTTGTACAAGGAATCAAAAATCACACGATTAAGTACTCTATGGGTACGAAAAAAAGTACGAAAAAAAACGTTTGTAATTCTCTTTGAAGTACGATGTGATATCGACCGAACGATAAATAAGGCACGCCGGCGCAAACGGCAAGTAAAACGGAGGCCGAGAATGGCCTTGTACAAGGAATCAAAAATCACACGGTTAAGTACTCTATGGGTACGAAAAAAAGTATGAAAAAAAACGTTTGTAATTCTCTTTGAAGTACTGATGTGATATCGACCGAACGATAAATAAGGCACGGAGGCGCAAAAAGAAAGCAAAACGGAGGCCGAATGGCCTTGTACATGGAATCAAAAATCACACGCTTAAGTACTCTATGGGTACGAAAAAAAGTACGAAAAAAACGTTTGTAATTCTCTTTGAAGTACGATGTGATATCGACCGAACGATAAATAAGGCATCCCGGCGCAAACGGCAAGCAAAACGGAGTACAGAATGGCCTTGTACCAGAAATCAAAAATCACACAGTTAAGTACTCTATGGGTACGATAAAAAGTACGAAAACAAAAGTTTGCAATTCTCTTTGAAGTACGATGTGATATCGACCAGAACGATAAATAAGGCACGCCGGCGCAAACGGCAAGCAAAACGGAGGCCGAATGGCCTTGTACAAGAAATCAAAAATCACACGAGTTAAGTGCTCTATGGGTACGAAAAAAAGTACGAAAAAAAACGTTTGTAATTCTCTTTGAAGTACGATGTGATATCGACCGAACGATAAATAAAGCACGCCGGCGCAAACGGCAAGCAAAACGGAGGCCGAGAATGGCCTTGTACAAGGAATAAAAAATCACACGATTAAGTACTCTATGGTACGAAAAAAAGTACAAAAAAAATGTTTGTAATTCTCTTTGAAGTACGATGTGATATCGACCGAACGATAAATAAGGCACGCCGGCACAAACGGCAAGCAAAACGGAGGCCGAATGGCCTTGTACAAGAAATCAAAAATCTCACGGTTAAGTACTCTATGGGTACGAAAAAAAGTACGAAAAAAAACGTTTGTAATTCTTTTTGAAGTACGATGTGATATCGACCGAACGATAAATAAGGCACGCCGGCGCAAACGGCAAGCAAAACGGAGGCCGAATGGCCTTGTACAAATCAAAAATCACACGATTAAGTACTCTATGGGTACGATAAAAAGTACGAAAACAAAAGTTTGCAATTCTCTTTGAAGTACTGATGTGCTATCGACCAGAACGATAAATAAGGCACGCCGGCGCAAACGGCAAGCAAAACGGAGGCCGAAATGGCCTTGTACAAGAAATCAAAAATCACACGCTTAAGTGCTCTATGGTACGAAAAAAAGTACGAAAAAAAAACGTTTGTAATTCTCTTTGAAGTACGATGTGATATCGACCGAACGATAAATAAAGCACGCCGGCGCAAACGGCAAGCAAAACGGAGGCCGAATGGCCTTGTACAAGAAATAAAAATCACACGGTTAAGTACTCTATGGGTACGAAAAAAAAAAAAAACGTTTGTAATTCTCTTTGAAGTACGATGTGATATCGACCGAACGATAAATAAGGCACGCCGGCACAAACGGCAAGCAAAACGGAGGCCGAATGGCCTTGTACAAGAAATCAAAAATCTCACGATTAAGTACTCTATGGGTACGAAAAAAAGTACGAAAAAAAACGTTTGTAATTCTTTTTGAAGTACGATGTGATATCGACCGAACGATAAATAAGGCACGCCGGCGCAAACGGCAAGCAAAACGGAGGCCGAATGGCCTTGTACAAGGAATCAAAAATCACACGCTTAAGTACTCTATGGGTACGAAAAAAAGTATGAAAAAAAACGTTTGTACTTCTCTTTGAAGTACGATGTGATATCGACCGAACGATAAATAAGGCACGCCGGCGCAAACGGCAAGCAAAACGGAGGCCGAATGGCCTTGTACAAGGAATCAAAAATCACACGAGTAAGTACTCTATGGGTACGAAAAAAAGTACGAAAAAAACGTTTGTAATTCTCTTTGAAGTACTGATGTGATATCGACCAGAACGATAAATAAGGCACGCCGGCGCAAACGGCAAGCAAACGGAGGCCAGAATGGCCTTGTACAAGAAATCAATAATCACACAATTAAGTACTCTATGGTACGAAAAAAAGTACAAAAAAAAACGTTTCTAATTCTCTTTGAAATACTGATGTGATATCGACCAGAACGATAAATAAAGCACGCCGGCGCAAACGGCAAGCAAAACGGAGGCCAGAATGGCCTTGTACAAGGAATCAAAAATCACACGTTAAATACTCTATGGGTACAAAAAAAAGTACGAAAAAAACGTTTGTAATTCTCTTTGAAGTACTGATGTGATATCGACCGAACGATAAATAAGGCACGCCGGCGCAAACGGCAAGCAAAACGGAGGCCGAATGGCCTTGTACAAGAAATCAAAAATCACACGATTAAGTACTCTATGGGTACGATAAAAAGTACGAAAAAAACGTTTGTAATTCTCTTTGAAGTACGATGTGGTATCGACCGAACGATAAATAAGGCACGCCGGCGCAAACGGCAAGCAAAACGGATGCCAGAATGGCCTTGTACAAGCAATCAAAAATCACACAGTTAAGTACTCTATGGGTACGAAAAAAAGTACGAAAAAAAAACGTTTGTAATTCTCTTTGAAGTACTGATGTGTTATCGACCAGAACGATAAATAAGGCACGCCGGCAAGCAAAACGGAGGCCAGAATGGTCTTGTACAAGGAATCAAAAATCACACCGTTAAGTAGTCTATGGGTACGAAAAAGAGTACGATAAAAAACATTTGTAATTCTCTTTGAAGCACGATGTGATATCGACCGAACGATAAATAAGGCACGCCGGCGCAAACGGCAAGCAAAACGGAGGCCGAAATGGCCTTGTACAAGCAATCAAAAATCACACGCTTAAGTACTCTATGGTTACGAAAAAAAGTACGAAAAAAAACGTTTGTAATTCTCTTTGAAGTACGATGTGATATCGACCGAACGATAAATAAGGCACGGCGGCGCAAACGGCAAGCAAAACGGAGGCCGAATGGCCTTGTACAAGAAATCAAAAATCACACGATTAAGTACTCTATGGGTACGAAAAAAAGTACGAAAAAAAACGTTTGTAATTCTCTTTGAAGTACGATGTGTTATCGACCGAACGATAAATAAGGCACGCCGGCGCAAACGGCAAGCAAAACGGAGGCCGAATGGCCTTGTACAAGGAATCAAAAATCACACGGTTAAGTACTCTATGGGTACGAAAAAAAGTACGAAAAAAACGTTTGTAATTCTCTTTGAAGTACGCGATGTGATATCGACCGAACGATAAATAAGGCACGCCGGCGCAAACGGCAAGCAAAACGAGGCCGAAATGGCCTTGTACAAGGAATCAAAAATCACACACTTAAGTACTCTATGGGTACGAAAAAAAGTACGAAAAAAAACGTTTGTAATTATCGACCGAACGATAAATAAGGCACGCCGGCACAAACGGCATGCAAAACGGAGGCCGAGAATGGCCTTGTACAAGGAATCAAAAATCACACGAGTTAAGTACTCTATGGGTACGAAAAAAAAGTACGAAAAAAAACGTTTGTAATTCTCTTTGAAGTACGATGATATCGACCGAACGATAAATAAGGCACGCCGGCGCAAACGGCAAGCAAAACGGAGGCCGAATGGCCTTGTACAAGAAATCAAAAATCACACGAGTTAAGTACTCTATGGGTACGAAAAAAAGTACGAAAAAAACGTTTGTAATTCTCTTTGAAGTACGATGTGATATCGACCGAACGATAAATAAGGCACGCCGGCGCAAACGGCAAGCAAAACGGAGGCCGAATGGCCTTGTACAAGGAATCAAAAATCACACCGTTAAGTAGTCTATGGGTACGAAAAAAGTACGATAAAAAACGTTTGTAATTCTCTTTGAAGTACGATGTGATATCGACCGAACGATAAATAAGGCACGCCGGCGCAAACGGCAAGCAAAACGGAGGCCGAAATGGCCTTGTACAAGCAATCAAAAATCACACGCTTAAGTACTCTATGGGTCCGAAAAAAAGTACGAAAAAAAACGTTTGTAATTCTCTTTGAAGTACTGATGTGTTATCGACCAGAACGATAAATAAGGCACGCCGGCAAGCAAAACGGTGGCCAGAATGGCCTTGTACAAGGAATCAAAAATCACACCGTTAAGTAGTCTATGGGTACGAAAAAGAGTACGCTAAAAACATTTGTAATTCTCTTTGAAGTACTGATGTGATATCGACAGAACGATAAATAAGGCACCCCGGCGCAAACGGCAAGCAAAACGGAGGCCAGAATGGCCTTGTACAAGCAATCAAAAATCACACGATTAAGTACTCTATGGGTACGAAAAAAAGTACGAAAAAAAACGTTTGTAATTCTCTTTGAAGTACGATGTGATATCGACCGAACGATAAATAAGGCACGCGGCGCAAACGGCAAGCAAAACGGAGGCCAGAATGGCCTTGTACAAGAAATCAAAAATCACACAGTTAAGTACTCTATGGGTACGAAAAAAAGTACGAAAAAAACGTTTGTAATTGTCTTTGAAGTACTGATGTGATATCGACCGAACGATAAATAAGGGACGCCGGCGCAAACGGCAAGCAAAACGGAGGCCGAATGGCCTTGTACAAGGAATCAAAAATCACACGCTTAAGTACTCTATGGGTACGAAAAAAAAGTACGAAAAAAACGTTTGTAATTCTCTTTGAAGTACGATGTGATATCGACCGAACGATAAATAATGCACGCCGGCGCAAACGGCAAGCAAAACGGAGGCCGAATGGCCTTGTACAAGAAATCAAAAATCACACGATTAAGTACTCTATGGTACGAAAAAAAAAGTACGAAAAAAACGTTTGTAATTCTCTTTGAAGTACGATGTGGTATCGACCGAACGATAAATAAGGCACGCCGGCGCAAACGGAAAGCAAAACGGAGGCCGAATGGCCTTGTACAAGGAATCAAAAATCACACGAGTTAAGTACTCTATGGGTACGAAAAAAAGTATGAAAAAAAACATTTGTATTTCTCTTTGAAGTACCGTTGTGATATCGACCGAACGATAAATAAGGCACACCGGCGCAAACGGCAAGCAAAACGGAGGCCGAAAAGGCCTTGTACAAGGAATCAAGAATCACACAGTTAAGTACTCTATGGGTACGAAAAAAAACGTTTGTAATTCTCTTTGAAGTACGATGTGTTATCGACCAGAACGATAAATAAGGCACGCCGGCGCAAACGGCAAGCAAAACGGAGCCCAGAATGGCCTTGTACAAGGAATCAAAAATCACACAGTTAATTACTCTATGGGTACGAAAAAAAATGTTTGTAATTCTGATGTAAACCGATTCTCGTAGGATCGTTGATTAAAGCACAACAAACGATTCAGCTTTGAAAAGTATATTTTTTATGGCTTTTGAATATATATAACAACATAACAAAAGGATATGTAAATACTCCATCTCAGAATATTTACTACGATGATCCCATCTCAGGAACACCAACCAATTATCCCGTCTCAGGATAATCGCAAGAAGTCCAATCTCTGAAAACTTCTTGAAAGAAACCCAATCTCTGAAAGTTTCTTATGATGAAAATTCAATCTCGAATTTCAACCAAAATAGTTTTTTGATTCAATAATAAGCTACCTATTCAAATACAAGGAAATGCCTTATATAGGCCTACAGACTCCAAGTCCAATTGCAATTTAAGAATGTGGGACAATATAACAATAATTAAAAATAATAATAAATATAAAAGACAATTAACCAATGTGGGATAATAAAAGACTAATTAAAAGACTAAATAAAAGACTCAATCTTCCTCTTGAATTGGGCTACATCATTCCCTCCCGCTTCAAAAGGATTCGTCCTCGAATCAACCCGGATCGAACACGAATATCGTGCTTCCATACGTCCACTCAACCACGAGAGAAACTCGAATCACAACATCGCAAAAACATGGAATGGCGCGAGTGGAGAAATCGGCGACAACAAAATCCAAAGGGCGGCAATGCGTAAATATGGATCCACATATACATATGGCGCGTTTAACGCCTTCAAATCAGCAACTAAAATTGCCGAGTGCACTTTTGAACCATCGGATTGGACCGGTTCGGTCCCCGGTTGGACCACAATCGATTCGGCAAGCAAGCCCACGGGCATAGTGATTGGGTCAACACCAACATCCACCTTGACGTCGGCAATCTCGTCGAATGGTCGGGTACGGGAAAGGAGAATCAATAGGAGCAACTCGGAGAAACATCATTAGTAAGGGCATGAGGAACCTCAATGAACTCTTCCGTGGCTGAATCAATAATAAGAACGTCTTCCTCCTCGTGTACCACGGCCGTAGGGGGGTTGGGAATAACTCCGTGTATTCGATTGAACACGTGAAGGAGAGAATTTGGGCGGTTTGCCGGCCACGGCTTCTTCACGTGTTACAAAATCCGTGATAAAGAAAAGGTCATCGTCCTCCTTCCACTTTGTTCGTCTAATTTCCTCCAACGTTACGCACGTTTTAATTTCCGTTGTTCGCCTCTCCGTTGTTCGCCTGTGCGGATCGTTCTAGCCGCTTCCGCACGTTCGAACTTCCGTTTCTCGCCTCTCGTTTGGGTGAGCAATATATCCCTTCAAGAGTTGTTCAATACGTGACAATCCTGTTGCAAAATTATCATGCCAATGTTGTTGTTCCCGTATGCGTCTTTGCTCGCGAAGTAGTCATTTTGTTCCTTGACAAATTCGGCGTCGGCCTTCTTGATAGCGACGGATAATCTAGTTCGGGATCATATTCCATATAGCACTCATAACCATTGTAACGTAACATACCACCTCGACCCAACTTCATCTCGATAATTAGGGTTCCCGAAATTATTCAAAGCAAAAATCTCTCTTGGCCGCCTCCTAGGGTTACTTGGATTTCAAGAACGCGACGCAGATGATTCCTCGCAAGAACGAAATTTCGGGACTAAAAACGCAGCCGTTTATGAACAAAGGGTTGCGAAAATAGCAGCAAAATTCGAAGATGTAAGGAGCTTTTGAGTGCGGCTGCAATTAGGTTCTTGGTGCTCAAGAACGCAGCGATTTCTTCCAATAAACGCAGCAACTTTAATCGCCAAACGGCGCTTTAAACGCAGCAGCTTTACGAACGGCACTTATCACGACCAAACGGTATGGAATTCGGAAAAACACAAAGAACAAAACTTGTAGAGAACGAAATTTTGGTTCAGACTGTTAAGTTTCAGAATTTTTGGACAGGTATAACCCACTCAAATTGAATTCGTAAACAGATCACTCTCGGGTTACGGGTTTTGACAGAAACAGTCAACTAGGTGACGGCGACTATTGTGCAAAACCGGTCGGGACTCTGAAAAAAATCAAAGAATCAAAGTTGTAGAACAATGAATTTACTATGTGCTCACAAAATTTCATTCAATTCCGACCACCAAAACACCCTAAAAACAAGGTCGACTACAAGCTGTTCCAGAAAATCGAGCAGAATATTCCGATCCGAATTTGATCAAGATAAATGTAATATTCCGATTCTCGGGAAAGGGCAGACGTGTCAATTTGCGAGAACGAAATATTATATTTATTTATTATGGAATTTAAGTATTTTATTTATGTATATATATACTACGAGTATGTATATATATGTAAGTTTGGGGCTGATTCGTAAATTGTGTTGTTTTAGGAGTGGTTGTGGCAAGTAGTTAATGGGAGATTATTGGGGGAATAAAACTCCCCATTTAATTCAAAGGGAGGTTACAAAACAGCAAGCCTTTACGTTGAAAGAAATCAGAGAGTTTGAGTTTTGAGAGCAAAGGGTGGAAGGAGAAGACTTTTGCTAATTCCCGGTTCGATACTTCACCGTTTGTAGTTCCGTTTGAAGCAGGAGAATTGTGGAATAACAAGGATCGTTTTGATATCAGTTTGGTTACCAAAGCTGCAGATTTTTGCTGAGTTTCGGATCAGTTTCTGGGCTGCATCAGGTAAGGAGAAACCCTTACGTTTCAGTTTTTGGATATGTGGTATTTTTGTTGATTCTTGTTGTTTTGGGGACTTAAATTTCGTTAAATTGATGTCTATGAGATGGTTGAGGTTTTGGTATGGATGGTAGATTATTTCGACACGATTAGGTTGAGAAAGATTGGGTTTTTAATTGAAAATCGAAGGAAAACGATGAAGGATCGCGTTTCGGTTTTACGGAAATTCCCGAGTCGGACGGGCGTCCGGTTTTCGGACGGGCGTCCAACCTTGGACGGGCGTACGGGATCCTCGGACGGGCGTCGAGGTGCGGTTTTGATACGGGATTGAAAGGGGATGTCGGACGGGCGTCCACTTTTTGGACGGGCGTCCAGAGCCTTCAGACGGGCGTCTGGTCCTTCAGACGGGCGTCCACCTGGAGCTGGTCTTCCAGCTTTGTTTAATTTGGCTTTCAACTATCGTTTAGGGTTGTTTAATCAACCTTAAACCCTTTTAAGTGTATTACCATTTTATGATAACACCTTTAAACCTTACTTAGGATAGAATTGGTCTCTTGATCATGATGAGTGGTGTCGGTAAGGGAGTGTTATCTAAATGAACTAGGACGGTTAGTTAATCACCTATTACTACACAACTTGCTAGATAAAAGATTAAACACCATGTGGTCTTGGGTAGATCCTGAAGATCTATAGCGTGATGTGTGAACGGACGGTCAAAGTGAGTGTCCTATCGGCTGCGGGCCTATAGGCATCGCCGTATGTTCATACTATCGGAACCGGTGATTGTATCCCGAAGATTTCAATACGTTCCGGGGTTATTGTATCTGAAGATTTCAATATGTCACGTTCCACCTTGATAGCATGTTGTAACAAAGATAAGCTAAGTAGCTACGGTTTAGGCATATTGGGAGATGTAACCTTTATGCGTAGAATCGAGTTTGTCTTGTCTTTTCAATTGAAATCTAATAATAAACTTTGTATATTCTAAGCTTAAACGTACTTCTCTTCCTTGCTGAGTATTATATACTTACCCCTTGTGCATTTCTGTTGTATGTGCTTGGGGGTGAGAAGGCGAACAGGATTTCGAGTATTACGAGGAGTATGTTCCCGAGGAGGATCTCTAAGCTTGATATTTCATTCTTTTTATTTATGCACTTTCATTTACATTTGAGATGTTGCACTATTTTATATACTTTGTTCATAGTACTTTGGGATGACGTGTGTACATCTTTATTTCTTATTTCATAGTATTTCGTTTGGACTTTCGAGGGACTTCAGTTGTATTGTTTGATACACTTTCAACTTTTAGTACCTTTTCGTATTCTAGCATCTTATTGGATATTTATTACCCGAGCATTAAATTCCGCGCACTTTGATTGTATTGATTGTAGGCTTACACATATAAATGAATTAAATTTTATTTATATATGTGCCGAACGTCGTATTTCCGGATAAGGGCTCGGTATCCGGGAACGGGGCGTTACAGTTGGTATCAGAGATACGTGTTCCTTAGGCTTCTATTCTTTGAGTTTAACTCAACCCTATCTTTAGATCTTTAGTAACGCCGGTTCTCTTGGTTGTCGGGATGAGTAGAAACACAAGATCGAGGACTTTGGCTCTTGGTAATCGGACATCGAGAGGGGTGAAACCTAGGGGTCGTCGCGGTTTGTCACCGCCACCTCGAACAGCTACACCTTCACCTGAGCCGGAGCAGGATCAACATCAGACTCCACCACCACCTCCTCCACATGTGGTTAACCATGCAGCGTCACTCTGGCCTTCTTCGTATCAACCCAGGTCGGGGCGGTTTCGGCGGAGAGGACGGTTGTTTATCCACCACCGGTGACACGAGCCTTTGCGGCGGGCTATCCCTCGGTATGGTTTTCGGCGGCCACGGTACCCTCCGCCGTATCCTCCGCGGTACCCGGTGTATCCTCCTTATCGGTGAGCATCGGACTCCGTATTACTATCGGCAACGGCCGCGGTACCCCTTGGTCATTCCCCGGTCTATCGGCCTTTCGGGCCACCGGTTCGAGCGAGCGGCGACGGATACCTATGGTTACCCTCCGGTTTACCCACCAGTTAGGCCGGTTGTTGAGTCAGCACCATCAGTAGATTGGCACACTAGGCTGAGAAGAAACCGTATGCAAGATTTTTATGGGAATGTGGAACATACCAAGGCTGAGGAATGGATCAGAAGTTTTGAGAAATCTTGCAGGAATATAGGCGTTCCTGAGACAGAGATGGCCCAGTTAGCGGTCGGTTTTCTTTTGGGCTCGGCCGAGGCTTGGATAGATGCGGTTCGAGTAGCGGCGGTAAGGTAACGAGTTGGGCGGCTTTTAAAGCCATGTTCTACAACGAGTACTTTCCGGCAACGGTACAAGCGGAAAAGGCTAGCCGATTTACGAAACTTCAGCAAGGTGATCAAATGACAGTGTCCCAGTATACAAATCGGTTCAATGAGTTAGGGAGATTTTATCCGGAGTTGATGCAAGTGGAAGAACGAAAAATGGCCCGTTACAAGGACGGTTTGGCGCATGAGATTCAGGCAGGCATGCTAGGCTTTACAGCAAGGAACATGGCAGAACTGCTGAATAAAGCTTTAGAAGTCGAGACCTTTAGAAAGAAAGTTACAGTGGGTCAGAAACGCAGTTTCGGGACCGATCGAACGATGGCGAGAGGGGCTCCGCAACAGCAGTTCAGGAGGTTTCCCACACAGACAGCAGTTAGACCACCGGTTGGTGCCCCATCAGCAGTCAGGCCACCGGCAGCTAGACCACCAGTTGGCGCTCCACCGGCAGCTAGGCCACCGGCTACCTCAGGTTGTTTCTTTTGTGGCGAGCAGGGTCATTACTCCAGGAATTGTCCACGCAGGGTAGCCAGTGCTCGGGCGAGTCGGCCTAGCGAGAGCGAGGTCCAAGTAAGCAAGTGCGGATGTTTGCTATGGATGCCGAGAGTTTGAGCCGAGAGGATGATGTGATCTCGGGTACCTTTTATGTTTGATTTTGTTCTTTTGAGTTATTTATAGCATGCTTGGAACATGTTGTAATTTTAGTTAACTTGGACAAATGCATGATAGGTATGATAAGAGTAGGCAATCTAGTAGTCAGGGCCTTATTTGATACAGGAGCTTCAATCACCTTTGTGTCCTCTAGGATTGCTAAGAAACTAAATTTACCTATGGAACCTTTGAGAGATACTATGGAGATTGTTACACCCCTAGGCAAGGTAAATAAGGTGGTTAAGATGATACCACAAGTGGATGTTCAGGTTGGACCTTATCAGTGTAAGAGTGACTTCACGGCCATGGATTTCTCAGACTTCGACGTGATTCTTGGGATAGACTGGCTATCCAAGAATTATGTTCACTTAGATTGTAGGGCCAAGAGAGTTACTTTCAGAGTCCCGGGGAAAGCAGATAAGACTTATCAGGGGAACGTCTACAGGCCAAGCAAGAAGAGACATCCTATCATTTCAGCGGTCAAGGCCATCAGGGCATGTCAGAAAGGATGTGAGGGCTACTTGTTGTACGCAGTGGATGTGGAACAAGCAAAGCCTAAGTTGGAAGATACTAGAGTGGTCAGAGATTATCCAGAGGTTTTTCCAGATGAGTTGCCAGGGAACATGCCGGACGGGGCCATTGAGTTTGAGATACGGTTAGTTCCGGGGCGGCACCGGTTGCCAAGGCACCATACGGGATGGCACCGGCTGAATTGAAGGAGTTGAAGGCTCAACTCAAGGAGATGTTGGAAAGGAACATCATTCGGCCCGATACCTCACCTTGGGGAGCACCGGTTTTGTTTGTGAAGAAGAAGGATGGCAGCATGCGGATGTGTATTGACTACAGGGCTTTGAACAATCTGACTATCAAGAATAAGTACCCACTACCGAGGATAGATGATCTGTTCAATCAGTTGCAGGGTCGGAAAGTGTTTTCAAAGATTGATTTGCGGTCAGGCTACCATCAGTTAAAAGTTAAAGTGGCAGATATTCCGAAGACAGTATTCAGTACTAGATATGGACATTATGAGTTCCTTGTTATGCCTTTTGGACTCACTAATGCTCCATCTGCATTTATGGATTTGATGCAGCGGGTCTTCATGCCTTACCTAGATAAGTTTGTGATTGTTTTCATTGATGATATTTTGGTATACTCTAGGGATGAGGCGGAGCATGAGGAACATCTGCGGATTGTTTTGGAAACGTTGAAGAAGGAGCGATTGTATGCAAAGTTTTCCAAGTGTGACTTTTGGTTGGACCAAGTGAGCTTCTTGGGTCATGTCATTTCAGGTGATGGCATTCAGGTTGATCCGGCCAAGATTGAGGCAGTTAAGAGTTGGCCTACACCGACTACAGTTTCAGAGGTTAGGAGCTTTCTGGGTTTGGCTGGTTACTACAGAAAGTTTGTGAAGAATTTCGCAAGGATAGCCACTCCACTCACCAGACTTACACAGAAGAACACCAAGTTTGATTGGACACCCGAGTGTGAGTTAGCATTTGAGTTGTTAAAGGACAGGTTGACTACAGCACCGGTATTGGCAGTACCCGAGGTGTTCGATGATTATGATGTCTACACCGACGCTTCAGGGCAGGGTCTAGGTTGTGTGTTGATGCAGGGAGGAAAGGTCATTGCCTATGCATCTAGGCAATTGAAAGTGCATGAGAAGAACTATCCCACACATGACTTAGAGTTGGCAGCAGTGGTTTTCGCATTAAAGACTTGGAGGCACTATCTGTATGGGGTCAAGGCTAGAATCTTCACCGATCACAAAAGTTTAAGGTATTTCTTCACTCAGGAGAATTTGAATATGAGGCAGCGGAGATGGCTAGAGTTCGTGAAGGACTATGACTTGGACATTCAGTACCACCCGGGAAAGGCAAATGTAGTAGCAGATGCCTTGAGCAGGAAACCAGTGGTTTTGGAGCCCAGTGTTGAGGCTATCACGGCGGGGGTTGATGATTTGCGGTTTAGCGATTTGATCGGATTGAGGACCGTCGGTTTGCGGCACCGTTGTTGGCTAGATCGAGTTGATGGATGAGATCGAGCAAAGCAAGATGAAGATGCGATTTTAGTTGATTTGAAGAGGGTTGCAAGGGAGAAGCCTACGGTCGGCTATGTGTTGGATCGAGTGGAAATCGTGGTATCGGGATCGTCTCTGTGTGCCTAATGTTGGAGATTTGAGACAAAGAGTTATGGAAGAGGCACACAAGATTGCTTTTGCGGTGCATCCGGGTTCTACCAAGATGTACCGAGATTTGAAAGAAAGATTTTGGTGGCCCTCAATGAAGCCGGAGATAGCTAAGTTTGTTTCGAGTGTGACGTACGTCGAGAGAGTGAAAGGCGAACATAGGAAGCCGGGCGGGATGCTTAAGTCATTGGATATCCCGAGTGGAAATGGGAAAAGATCACCATGGACTTTATTTCGGGTTTACCTAAGACGAAGGGTGGACATGATTCTATTTGGGTGATCGTTGATAGATTAACCAAGTCGGCTCATTTCTTGCCTTTCAAGATGAATATGCCCTTGGCAAGGATGACGGAACTATATATGGACAATATAGTGAAGCTTCGTGGAGTTCCGGTCTCCATTGTTTCGATCGGGATTCGAGGTTCGTCGGTCGGTTTTGGCGAGCTTACGGGAGGCTTTTGGTACCCGGTTGGATTTGAGTACGGCGTTCCATCCTCGGACGGATGTTCGGTCGAGAGGACTATCCGGACACTTGAGGATATGCTTAGAGCATGTGTCTTGGAGGTAGGCGGATCTTGGGTAGATTATCTACCGGTTGCGAGTTTGCTTACAACAACGGTTATCACGCGAGCATAGGCATGCCACCGTTTGAAGCTTTGTATGGTAGAAGATGCGGGACGCCTTTGTTTTGGGATGATGTTGGGGAGAAACGACTTCGGGCCGAGTTAGTTGAGCAAGCCAAAGAGAGGGTTCGGTTAGTGAAGAAGAATGCAGCGAGATAGCTCAAGATAGGCGAAAAGTTGGGCGGATGTCGGACGGAGACCGCTTGAGTTTGAGGTTGGTGACCGTGTTTACTTGAAGGCATCACCAATGAGAGGAGTAAAGCGTTTTGGTCGAAAGGAAAGTTGAGCCCGAGGTATGTTGGACCTTTTGAAATTCGGAGAGGATTGGACCTTTAGCCTATAGACTTCGGTTGCCCGAGTCTATGTCCGAGTTCACAACGTCTTCCATGTTTCAATGTTGAAGAAGTGTTTGACGAAGACGAGAGGTTGAGTCTACGGTGGATCCGGAGATACTTCGGGACAACCTCGCTTATGATGAAAAGCCGATTAAGATTACGAACGGGAAGGAAAAGATGATTAAGAGAAAGATGGTTCCGTTGGTTCTTGTTCGGTGGAGCAACCATACACACGAGGAAGCAACTTGGGAAGTTGAGGGTGATATGATCAACGAATTTCCGGAGTTTTTGGATTTACCGGTACGTTCAAGTTTCGAGGACGAAACTCCTCTTAAGGGGGAGGAATGTAATATTCCGATTCTCGGGAAAGAGCGGACGTGTCAATTTGCGAGAACGAAATATTATATTTATTTATTATGGAATTTAAGTATTTTATTTATGTATATATATACTACGAGTATGTATATATATGTAAGTTTGGGGGCGATTCGTAAATTGTGTTGTTTTAGGAGTGGTTGTGGCAAGTAGTTAATGGGAGATTATTGGGGGAATAAAACTCCCCATTTAATTCAAAGGGAGGTTACAAAACGGCAAGCCTTTACGTTGAAAGAAATCGAGAGAGTTTGAGTTTTGAGAGCAAAGGGTGGAAGGAGAAGACTTTTGCTAATTCCCGGTTCGATACTTCACCGTTTGTAGTTCCGTTTGAAGCGGGGAGAATTGTGGAATAACAAGGATCGTTTTGATATCGGTTTGGTTACCAAAGCTGCAGATTTTTGCTGAGTTTCGGATCAGTTTCTGGGCTGCATCAGGTAAGGAGAAACCCTTACGTTTCAGTTTTTGTATATGTGGTATTTGTGTTGATTCTTGTTGTTTTGGGGACTTAAATTTCGTTAAATTGATGTCTATGAGATGGTTGAGGTTTTGGTATGGATGGTAGATTATTTCGACACGATTAGGTTGAGAAAGATTGGGTTTTTAATTGAAAATCGAAGGAAAACGATGAAGGATCGCGTTTCAGTTTTCTGGAAATTCCCAGGTCGGACGGGCGTCCGGTTTTCTGGACGGGCGTCCAACCTTGGACGGGCGTCTGGGATCCTCGGACGGGCGTCTGAGGTGCAGTTTTGATACAGGATTGAAAGGGGATGTCTGGACGGGCGTCCACTTTTTGGACGGGCGTCCAGAGCCTTCAGACGGGCGTCTGGTCCTTCAGACGGGCGTCCACCTGGAGCTGGTCTTCCAGCTTTGTTTAATTTGGCTTTCAACTATCGTTTAGGGTTGTTTAATCAACCTTAAACCCTTTTAAGTGTATTACCATTTTATGATAACACCTTTAAACCTTACTTAGGATAGAATTGGTCTCTTGATCATGATGAGTGGTGTCGGTAAGGGAGTGTTATCTAAATGAACTAGGACGGTTAGTTAATCACCTATTACTACACAACTTGCTAGATAAAAGATTAAACACCATGTGGTCTTGGGTAGATCCACGAAGATCTATAGCGTGATGTGTGAACGGACGATCAAAGTGAGTGTCCTATCGGCTGCGAGCCTATAGGCATCGCCGTATGTTCATACTATCGGAACCGGTGATTGTATCCCGAAGATTTCAATACGTTCCGGGGTTATTGTATCTGAAGATTTCAATATGTCACGTTCCACCTTGATAGCATGTTGTAACAAAGATAAGCTAAGTAGCTACGGTTTAGGCATATTGGGAGATGTAACCTTTATGCGTAGAATCGAGTTTGTCTTGTCTTTTCAATTGAAATCTAATAATAAACTTTGTATATTCTAAGCTTAAACGTACTTCTCTTCCTTGCTTGAGTATTATATACTTACCCCTTGTGCATTTCGTTGTATGTGCTTGGGGGTGAGAAGGCGAACGAGGATTTCGAGTATTACGAGGAGTATGTTCCCGAGGAGGATCTCTAAGCTTGATATTTCATTCTTTTTATTTATGCACTTTCATTTACATTTGAGATGTTGCACTATTTTATATACTTTGTTCATAGTACTTTGGGATGACGTGTGTACATCTTTATTTCTTATTTCATAGTATTTCGTTTGGACTTTCGAGGGACTTCAGTTGTATTGTTTGATACACTTTCAACTTTTAGTACCTTTTCGTATTCTAGCATCTTATTGGATATTTATTACCCGAGCATTAAATTCCGCGCACTTTGATTGTATTGATTGTAGGCTTACACATATAAATGAATTAAATTTTATTTATATATGTGCCGAACGTCGTATTTCCGGATAAGGGCTCGGTATCCGGGAACGGGGCGTTACAATAAAATCCGAATTTGTGAAAGTGCCAAAGAGACAAAAGACAGACAATACAAAGGTCTATCTACTGGTAAAATTTGAGAATTTTTCGATATGATTTGATTAGGAAACGACTAGAACGAAATTCGAAAATATTCGGAAAATACGCGAGCGGATTATGAACGCGGCTATTTCGGATGCTTTGATTACCTTGTGATAACGGTCGGCCAAATTAGGGCTTCTTGATGATGATCAAAAAAGGATCGAATGCGGCGGCAAGTGACGAATATAAGGCTGTAGTTAGGGTTTCTCGGAGAACAAGAACGCCAGGAACTCTAAGAAAACGCTGCAGATTTCTGTCAAGAACGCAGCAGCTGTTGTTGCTTTAATCGCCTATTCTCTGATACCACTTGATGTAAACCGATTCTCGTAGGATCGTTGATTAAAGCACAACAAACGATTCAGCTTTGAAAAGTATATTTTTTTATGGCTTTTGAATATATATAACAAAATAACAAAAGGATATGTAAATACTCCATCTCAGAATATTTACTACGATGATCCCATCTCAGGAACACCAACCAATTATCCCGTCTCAGGATAATCGCAAGAAGTCCAATCTCTGAAAACTTCTTGAAAGAAACCCAATCTCTGAAAGTTTCTTATGATGAAAATTCAATCTTTGAATTTCAACCAAAATAGTTTTTTGATTCAATAATAAGCTACCTATTCAAATACAAGGAAATGCCTTATATAGGCTACAGACTCCAAGTCCAATTGCAATTTTAGCAATGTGGGACAATATAACAATAATTAAAAATAATAATAAATATAAAAGACAATTAACCAATGTGGGATAATAAAAGACTAATTAAAAGACTAAATAAAAGACTCAATCTTCCTCTTGAATTGGGCTACATCAAAAACGGAGGCCAGAGTGGCGTTGTACAAGGAATCAAGAATCACACAGTTAAGTACTCTATGGGTACGAAAAAAAGTACAAAAAAAAAACGTTTGTAATTCTCTTTGAAGTACTCATGTGATATCGACCAGAACGATAAATAAGGCACGCCGGCGCAAACGGCAAGCAAAACGGAGGCCAGAATGGCCTTGTACAAGGAATCAAAAATCACACAGTTAAGTACTCTATGGGTACGAAAAAAAGTACGAAAAAAACGTTCGTAATTCTCTTTGAAGTACTGATGTGATATCGACCAGAACGATAAATAAGGCACGCCGGCGCAAACGGCAAGCAAAACGGAGGTCAAAATGGCCTTGTACAAGGTATCAAAAATCATACAGTTAAGTACTTTATGGGTACGAAAAAAAGTACGAAAAAAAACGTTTGTAATTCTCTTTGAAGTACTGAAGTGGTATCGACCAGAACGATAAATAAGGTACGCCGGCGCAAACGGCAAGCAAATCGGAGGTCGAATGGCCTTGTACAAGGAATCAAAATCACACAGTTAAGTACTCTATGGGTACGAAAAAAAGTACGAAAAAAAACGTTTGTAATTCTCTTTGAAGTACGATGTGTTATCGACCGAACGATAAATAAGGCACGCCGGCGCAAACGGCAAGCAAAACGGAGGCGAAATGGCCTTGTACAAGGAATCAAAAATCACACCGTTAAGTAGTCTATGGGTACGAAAAAAAGTATGATAAAAAACGTTTGTAATTCTCTTTGAAGTACGATGTGATATCGACCGAACGATAAATAAGGCACGCCGGCGCAAACGGCAAGCAAAACGGAGGCCGAGAATGGCGTTGTACAAGGAATCAAAAATCACACAGTTAAGTACTCTATGGGTACGAAAAAAAGTATGAAAAAAAAACGATTGTAATTCTCTTTGAAGTACGATGTGATATCGACCGAACGATAAATAAGGCACGCCGGCGCAAACGGCAAGCAAAACGGAGGCCGAATGGCCTTGTACAAGAAATCAAAAATCACACGGTTAAGTACTCTATGGGTACGAAAAAAAGCACGAAAAAAAACGTTTGTAATTCTCTTTGAAATACGATGTGATATCGACCGAACGATAAATACGGCACGCCGGCGCAAATGGCAAGCAAAACGGAGGCCAGAATGGCCATGTATAAGGAATCAAAAATCACACAGTTAAGTACTCTATGGATACGAAAAAAATTACGAAAAAAAAACGTTTGTAATTCTCTTTGAAGTACGATGTGATATCGACCGAACGATAAATAAGGCACGCCGGCGCAAACGGCAAGCAAAACGGAGGCGAATGGCTTTGTACAAGAAATCAAAAATCACACGATTAAGTACTCTTTGGGTACGAAAAAAAGTACGAAAAAAACGTTTGTAATTCTCTTTGAAGTACTAATGTGATATCGACCAGAATGTAAATAAGGCACCCCGGCGCAAACGGCAAGCAAAACGGAGGCCATAAATGGCCTTGTACAAGGAATCAAAAATCACACAGTTAAGTACTCTATGGGTACGAAAAAAAGTACGAAAAAAAAATGTTTGTAATTCTCTTTGAAGTACTCATGTGATATCGACCAGAACGATAAATAAGGCACGCCGGCGCAAACGGCAAGCAAAACGGAGGCCAGAATGGCCTTGTAAAAGGAATCAAAAATCACACGGTTAAATACTCTATGGGTACGAAAAAAAGTACGAAAAAAACGTTTGTAATTCTCTTTGAAGTGCGATGTGATATCGACCGAACGATAAATAAGGCACGCCGGCGCAAACGGCAAGCAAAACGGAGGCCGAATGGCCTTGTACAAGGAATCAAAAATCACACGGTTAAGTACTCTATGGGTACGAAAAAAAGTTACGAAAAAAACGTTTGTAATTCTCTTTGAAGTACGATGTGATATCGACCGAACGATAAATAAGGCACGCCGGCGCAAACGGCAAGCAAAACGGAGGCGAGAATGGCCTTTGTACAAGAAATCAAAAATCACACGGTTAAGTACTCTATGGGTACGAAAAAAAAGTACGAAAAAAACGTTTGTAATTCTCTTTGAAATACTGATGTGATATCGACCAGAACGATAAATAAGGCACGCCGGCGCAAACGGCAAGCAAAACGGAGGCCATAATGGCCTTGTACAAGGAATCAAAAATCACACAATTAAGTACTCTATGGGTACGAAAAAAAGTACGAAAAAAAAATGTTTGTAATTCTCTTTGAAGTACTGATGTGATATCGACCGAACGATAAATAAGGCACGCCGGCGCAAACGGCAAGCAAAACGGAGGCCGAATGGCCTTGTACAAGGAATCAAAAATCACACGATTAAGTACTCTATGGGTACGAAAAAAAGTACGAAAAAAAACGTTTGTAATTCTCTTTGAAGTACGATGTGATATCGACCGAACGATAAATAAGGCACGCCGGCGCAAACGGCAAGCAAAACGGAGGCGAAATGGCCTTGTACAAGGAATCAAAAATCACACGGTTAAGTACTCTATGGGTACGAAAAAAAGTACGAAAAAAAACGTTTGTAATTCTCTTTGAAGTGCGATGTGATATCGACCGAACGATAAATAAGGCACGCCGGCGCAAACGGCAAGCAAAACGGAGGCCAGAAAGGCCTTGTACAATGTATCAAAAATCACACAGTTAAGTACTTTATGGGTACGAAAAAAAGTACGAAAAAAACGTTTGTAATTCTCTTTGTAGTACTGATGTGATATCGACCGAACGATAAATAAGGCACGCCGGCGCAAACGGCAAGCAAAACGGAGGTCGAATGGCCTTGTACAAGGAATCAAAAATCACACGGTTAAGTACTCTATGGGTACGAAAAAAAGTACGAAAAAAAAAGTTTGTAATTCTCTTTGAAGTACGATGTGTTATCGACCGAACGATAAATAAGGCACGCCGGCGCAAACGGCAAGCAAAACGGAGGCCGAATGGCCTTGTACAAGGAATCAAAATCACACGATTAAGTACTCTATGGGTACGAAAAAAGTACGAAAAAAACGTTTGTAATTCTCTTTGAAGTACGATGTGATATCGACCGAACGATAAATAAGGCACGCCGGCGCAAACGGCAAGCAAAACGGAGGTCGAATGGCCTTGTACAAGGAATCAAAATCACACGGTTAAGTACTCTATGGGTACGAAAAAAAGTACGAAAAAAACGTTTGTAATTCTCTTTGAAGTACGATGTGTTATCGACCGAACGATAAATAAGGCACGCCGGCGCAAACGGCAAGCAAAACGGAGGCCGAGAATGGCCTTGTACAAGGAATCAAAAATCACACCGTTAAGTAGTCTATGGGTACGAAAATGAGTACGAAAAAAACGTTTGTAATTCTCTTTGAAATGCGATGTGATATCGACCGAACGATAAATAAGGCACGCCGGCGCAAACGGCAAGCAAAACGGAGGCCGAATGGCCTTGTACAAGGAATCAAAAATCACACGATTAAGTACTCTATGGGTACGAAAAAAAGTACGAAAAAAAAAGTTTGTAATTCTCTTTGAAGTACGATGTGATATCGACCGAACGATAAATAAGGCACGCCGGCGCAAACGGCAAGCAAAACGGAGGCGAGAATGGCCTTGTACAAGAAATCAAAAATCACACGATTAAGTACTCTATGGGTACGAAAAAAAGTACGAAAAAAACGTTTGTAATTCTCTTTGAAGTACGATGTGATATCGACCGAACGATAAATAAGGCACGCCGGCGCAAACGGCAAGCAAAACGGAGGCCGAATGGCCTTGTACAAGGAATCAAAAATCACACCGTTAAGTAGTCTATGGGTACGAAAAAAGTACGAAAAAAACGTTTGTAATTCTCTTTGAAGTACGATTTGATATCGACCGAACGATAAATAAGGCACGCCGGCGCAAACGGCAAGCAAAACGGAGGCCGAGAATGGCCTTGTACAATGTATCAAAAATCACACGATTAAGTACTTTATGGGTACGAAAAAAAAGTACGAAAAAAACGTTTGTAATTCTCTTTGTAGTACTGATGTGGTATCGACCAGAACGATAAATAAGGTACGCCGGCGCAAACGGCAAGCAAAACGGAGGTCGAAATGGCCTTGTACAAGGAATCAAAAATCACACGGTTAAGTACTCTATGGGTACGAAAAAAAGTACGAAAAAAAAAGTTTGTAATTCTCTTTGAAGTACGATGTGTTATCGACCAGAACGATAAATAAGGCACGCCGGCGCTAACGGCAAGCAAAACGGAGGTCAGAATGGCCTTGTACAAGGAATCAAAATCACACAGTTAAGTAATCTATGGGTACGAAAAAAAGTACGAAAAAAACGTTTGTAATTCTCTTTGAAGTACTGATGTGATATCGACCGAACGATAAATAAGGCACGCCGGCGCAAACGGCAAGCAAAACGGAGGTCAGAATGGCCTTGTACAAGGAATCAAAATCACACAGTTAAGTAATCTATGGGTACGAAAAAAAGTACGAAAAAAAACGTTTGTAATTCTCTTTGAAGTACTGATGTGTTATCGACCAGAACGATAAATAAGGCACGCCGGCGCAAACGGCAAGCAAAACGGAGGCCAGAATGGCCTTGTACAAGGAATCAAAAATCACACCGTTAAGTAGTCTATGGGTACGAAAATGAGTACGATAAAAAACGTTTGTAATTCTCTTTGAAGTACTGATGTGATAACGACCAGAACGATAAATAAGGCACGCCGGCGCAAACGGCAAGCAAAACGGAGGCCAGAATGACGTTCTACAAGGAATCAAAAATCACACGGTTAAGTACTCTATGGGTACGAAAAAAAGTACGAAAAAAAAGTTTGTAATTCTCTTTGAAGTACGATGTGATTTCGACCGAACCATAAATAAGGCACGCCGGCACAAACGGCAAGCAAAACGGACGCCAGAATGGCCTTCTACAAGAAATCAAAAATCACACGGTTAAGTACTCTATGGGTACGAAAAAAAGTACGAAAAAAAACGTTTGTAATTCTCTTTGAAGTACGATGTGATATCGACCAGAACGATAAATAAGGCACGCCGGCGCAAACGGCAAGCAAAACGGAGGTCAGAATGGCCTTGTACAAGGAATCAAAATCACACTGTTAAGTACTCTATGGGTACGAAAAAAAGTACGAAAAAAACGTTTGTAATTCTCTTTGAAGTACTGATGTGATATCGACCGAACGATAAATAAGGCACGCCGGCGCAAACGGCAAGCAAAACGGAGGCCGAATGGCCTTGTACAAGGAATCAAAAATCACACGATTAAGTACTCTATGGGTACGAAAAAAAGTACGAAAAAAACGTTTGTAATTCTCTTTGAAGTACGATGTGATATCGACCGAACGATAAATAAGGCACGCCGGCGCAAACGGCAAGCAAAACGGAGGCCGAATGGCCTTGTACAAGGAATCAAAAATCACACGGTTAAGTACTCTATGGGTACGAAAAAAAGTACGAAAAAAAAAAGTTTGTAATTCTCTTTGAAGTACGATGTGATATCGACCGAACGATAAATAAGGCACGCCGGCGCAAACGGCAAGCAAAACGGAGGCGAATGGCCTTGTACAAGGAATCAAAAATCACACGGTTAAGTACTCTATGGGTACGAAAAAAAGTACGAAAAAAACGTTTGTAATTCTCTTTGAAGTACGATGTGATATCGACCGAACGATAAATAAGGCACGCCGGCGCAAACGGCAAGCAAAACGGAGGTCGAAATGGCCTTGTACAAGGAATCAAAAATCACACGATTAAGTACTCTATGGGTACGAAAAAAAGTACGAAAAAAAAAGTTTGTAATTCTCTTTGAAGTACGATGTGTTATCGACCGAACGATAAATAAGGCACGCCGGCGCAAACGGCAAGCAAAACGGAGGCCGAATGGCCTTGTACAAGGAATCAAAAATCACACGGTTAAGTACTCTATGGGTACGAAAAAAAGTACGAAAAAAACGTTTGTAATTCTCTTTGAAGTACGATGTGATATCGACCGAACGATAAATAAGGCACGCCGGCGCAAACGGCAAGCAAAACGGAGGCGAATGGCCTTGTACAAGGAATCAAAAATCACACGAGTTAAGTACTCTATGGGTACGAAAAAAAGTACGAAAAAAAACGTTTGTAATTCTCTTTGAAATACGATGTGATATCGACCGAACGATAAATAAGGCACGCCGGCGCAAACGGCAAGCAAAACGGAGGCGAGAATGGCCTTGTACAAGAATCAAAAATCACACGGTTAAGTACTCTATGGGTACGAAAAAAAGTACGAAAAAAAACGTTTGTAATTCTCTTTGAAGTACGATGTGATATCGACCAGACGATAAATAAGGCACGCCGGCGCAAACGGCAAGCAAAACGGAGGTCAGAATGGCCTTGTACAAGGAATCAAAATCACACAGTTAAGTACTCTATGGGTACGAAAAAAAGTACGAAAAAAAAACGTTTGTAATTCTCTTTGAAGTACTGATGTGATATCGACCGAACGATAAATAAGGCACGCCGGCGCAAACGGCAAGCAAAACGGAGGCCAGAATGGCCTTGTACAAGGAATCAAAAATCACACCGTTAAGTAGTCTATGGGTACGAAAAAGAGTACGATAAAAAACGTTTGTAATTCTCTTTGAAGTACTGATGTGATATCGACCGAACGATAAATAAGGCACGCCGGCGCAAACGGCAAGCAAAACGGAGGCGAATGGCCTTGTACAAGGAATCAAAAATCACACGGTTAAGTACTCTATGGGTACGAAAAAAAGTACGAAAAAAAACGTTTGTAATTCTCTTTGAAATGCGATGTGATATCGACCGAACGATAAATAAGGCACGCCGGCGCAAACGGCAAGCAAAACGGAGGCCGAAAGGCCTTGTACAATGAATCAAAAATCACACAGTTAAGTACTTTATGGGTACGAAAAAAAGTACGAAAAAAACGTTTGTAATTCTCTTTGAAGTACGATGTGGTATCGACCGAACGATAAATAAGGCACGCCGGCGCAAACGGCAAGCAAAACGGAGGTCGAATGGCCTTGTACAAGGAATCAAAAATCACACGAGTTAAGTACTCTATGGGTACGAAAAAAAGTACGAAAAAAAAAGTTTGTAATTCTCTTTGAAGTACGATGTGTATATCGACCGAACGATAAATAAGGCACGCCGGCGCAAACGGCAAGCAAAACGGAGGCGAAATGGCCTTGTACAAGGAATCAAAAATCACACGGTTAAGTACTCTATGGGTACGAAAAAAGTACGAAAAAAACGTTTGTAATTCTCTTTGAAGTGCGATGTGATATCGACCGAACGATAAATAAGGCACGCCGGCGCAAACGGCAAGCAAAACGGAGGCGAATGGCCTTGTACAAGGAATCAAAATCACACGGTTAAGTACTCTATGGGTACGAAAAAAAGTACGAAAAAAAACGTTTGTAATTCTCTTTGAAGTACGATGTGATATCGACCAGAACGATAAATAAGGCACGCCGGCGCAAACGGCAAGCAAAACGGAGGCCAGAATGGCCTTGTACAAGGAATCAAAAATCACACCGTTAAGTACTCTATGGGTACGAAAATGAGTACGATAAAAAACGTTTGTAATTCTCTTTGAAGTACTGATGTGATATCGACCAGAACGATAAATAAGGCACGCCGGCGCAAACGGCAAGCAAAACGGAGGCCAGAATGGCCTTGTACAAGGAATCAAAAATCACACGAGTTAAGTACTCTATGGGTACGAAAAAAAGTACGAAAAAAAACGTTTGTAATTCTCTTTGAAGTGCGATGTGATATCGACCGAACGATAAATAAGGCACGCCGGCGCAAACGGCAAGCAAAACGGAGGCCGAAATGGCCTTGTACAAGGAATCAAAAATCACACGATTAAGTACTTTATGGGTACGAAAAAAAGTACGAAAAAAACGTTTGTAATTCTCTTTGAAGTACGATGTGATATCGACCGAACGATAAATAAGGCACGCCGGCGCAAACGGCAAGCAAAACGGAGGTCGGAATGGCCTTGTACAAGGAATCAAAAATCACACGAGTTAAGTACTCTATGGGTACGAAAAAAAGTACGAAAAAAAAAGTTTGTAATTCTCTTTGAAGTGCGATGTGATATCGACCGAACGATAAATAAGGCACGCCGGCGCAAACGGCAAGCAAAACGGAGGCCGAATGGCCTTGTACAAGGAATCAAAAATCACACGAGTTAAGTACTCTATGGGTACGAAAAAAAGTACGAAAAAAACGTTTGTAATTCTCTTTGAAGTACGATGTGATATCGACCGAACGATAAATAAGGCACGCCGGCGCAAACGGCAAGCAAAACGGAGGTCGAGAATGGCCTTGTACAAGGAATCAAAATCACACGGTTAAGTACTCTATGGGTACGAAAAAAAGTACGAAAAAAACGTTTGTAATTCTCTTTGAAGTATGCGATGTGATATCGACCGAACGATAAATAAGGCACGCCGGCGCAAACGGCAAGCAAAACGGAGGCGAGAATGGCCTTGTACAAGGAATCAAAAATCACACCGTTAAGTACTCTATGGGTACGAAAAAAAGTACGAAAAAAACGTTTGTAATTCTCTTTGAAGTACGATGTGATATCGACCGAACGATAAATAAGGCACGCCGGCGCAAACGGCAAGCAAAACGGAGGCCGAATGGCCTTGTACAAGGAATCAAAAATCACACGGTTAAGTACTCTATGGGTACGAAAAAAAGTACGAAAAAAAAAGTTTGTAATTCTCTTTGAAGTACGATGTGATTATCGACCGAACGATAAATAAGGCACGCCGGCGCAAACGGCAAGCAAAACGGAGGACGAAATGGCCTTGTACAAGAAATCAAAAATCACACGGTTAAGTACTCTATGGGTACGAAAAAAAGTACGAAAAAAAACGTTTGTAATTCTCTTTGAAGTACTGATGTGATATCGACCAGAACGATAAATAAGGCACGCCGGCGCAAACGGCAAGCAAAACGGAGGTCGGAATGGCCTTGTACAAGGAATCAAAATCACACAGTTAAGTACTCTATGGGTACGAAAAAAAGTACGAAAAAAAATGATTGTAATTCTCTTTGAAGTACTATGTGATATCGACCGAACGATAAATAAGGCACGCCGGCGCAAACGGCAAGCAAAACGGAGGCCAGAATGGCCTTGTACAAGGAATCAAAAATCACACCGTTAAGTAGTCTATGGGTACGAAAAAGAGTACGATAAAAAACGTTTGTAATTCTCTTTGAAGTATGCGATGTGATATCGACCGAACGATAAATAAGGCACGCCGGCGCAAACGGCAAGCAAAACGGAGGCCGAATGGCCTTGTACAAGGAATCAAAAATCACACGGTTAAGTACTCTATGGGTACGAAAAAAAGTACGAAAAAAAAAACGTTTGTAATTCTCTTTGAAGTACTCGATGTGATATCGACCGAACGATAAATAAGGCACGCCGGCGCAAACGGCAAGCAAAACGGAGGCCGAGAATGGCCTTGTACAAGGAATCAAAAATCACACGAGTTAAGTACTCTATGGGTACGAAAAAAAGTACGAAAAAAACGTTTGTAATTCTCTTTGAAGTACGATGTGATATCGACCGAACGATAAATAAGGCACGCCGGCGCAAACGGCAAGCAAAACGGAGGTCGAATGGCCTTGTACAAGGAATCAAAAATCACACGTTAAGTACTTTATGGGTACGAAAAAAAGTACGAAAAAAAACGTTTGTAATTCTCTTTGAAATACGATGTGGTATCGACCGAACGATAAATAATGTGCGCCGGCGCAAACGGCAAGCAAAACGGAGGTCAGACTGGCCTTGTACAAGGAATCAAAAATCACACAGTTAAGTACTCTATGGGTACGAAAAAAAGTACGAAAAAAAGTTTGCAATTCTCTTTGAAGTACTGATGTGTTATCGACCGAACGATAAATAAGGCACGCCGGCGCAAACGGCAAGCAAAACGGAGGCCGAGAATGGCCTTGTACAAGCAATCAAAAATCACACGATTAAGTACTCTATGGGTACGAAAAAAAGTACGAAAAAAACGTTTGTAATTCTCTTTGAAATACGATGTGATATCGACCGAACGATAAATAAGGCACGCCGGCGCAAACGGCAAGCAAAACGGAGGTCGAATGGCCTTGTACAAGGAATCAAAAATCACACGGTTAAGTACTCTATGGGTACGACGAAAAAAATGTTTGTAATTCTCTTTGAAGTACGATGTGATATCGACCGAACGATAAATAAGGCACGCCGGCGCAAACGGCAAGCAAAACGGAGGCCGAATGGCCTTGTACAAGGAATCAAAAATCACACCGTTAAGTACTCTATGGGTACGAAAAAAGTACGATAAAAAACGTTTGTAATTCTCTTTGAAGTGCGATGTGATATCGACCGAACGATAAATAAGGCACGCCGGCGCAAACGGCAAGCAAAACGGAGGCCGAATGGCCTTGTACAAGTAATCAAAAATCACACGAGTTAAGTACTCTATGGGTACGAAAAAAAGTACGAAAAAAAAAAATCGTTTGTAATTCTCTTTGAAATGCGATGTGATATCGACCGAACGATAAATAAGGCACGCCGGCGCAAACGGCAAGCAAAACGGAGGCCGAGAAAGGCCTTGTACAAGAAATCAAAAATCACACGATTAAGTACTCTATGGGTACGAAAAAAAGTACGAAAAAAAACGTTTGTAATTCTCTTTGAAATGCGATGTGATATCGACCGAACGATAAATAAGGCACGCCGGCGCAAACGGCAAGCAAAACGGAGGCGAGAATGGCCTTGTACAAGAATCAAAAATCACACACGTTAAGTACTCTATGGGTACGAAAAAAAGTACGAAAAAAAACGTTTGTAATTCTCTTTGAAGTGCGATGTGATATCGACCGAACGATAAATAAGGCACGCCGGCGCAAACGGCAAGCAAAACGGAGGCCGAGAATGGCCTTGTACAAGGAATCAAAAATCACACGAGTTAAGTACTCTATGGGTACGAAAAAAAGTACGAAAAAAAACGTTTGTAATTCTCTTTGAAATGCGATGTGATATCGACCGAACGATAAATAAGGCACGCCGGCGCAAACGGCAAGCAAAAAACGGAGGCCGGAGAATGGCCTTGTACAAGGAATCAAAAATCACACGATTAAGTACTTTATGGGTACGAAAAAAAGTACGAAAAAAAACGTTTGTAATTCTCTTTGAAATGCGATGTGATATCGACCGAACGATAAATAAGGCACGCCGGCGCAAACGGCAAGCAAAACGGAGGTCGAATGGCCTTTTACAAGGAATCAAAAATCACACGGTTAAGTACTCTATGGGTACGAAAAAAAAAAAAAAACGTTTGTAATTCTCTTTGAAATGCGATGTGATATCGACCGAACGATAAATAAGGCACGCCGGCGCAAACGGCAAGCAAAACGGAGGCGGAATGGCCTTGTACAAGAATCAAAAATCACACGATTAAGTACTCTATGGGTACGAAAAAAAGTACGAAAAAAATGTTTGTAATTCTCTTTGAAACTGCGATGTGATATCGACCGAACGATAAATAAGGCACGCCGGCGCAAACGGCAAGCAAAACGGAGGTCGAAATGGCCTTGTACAAGGAATCAAAATCACACGATTAAGTACTCTATGGGTACGAAAAAAAGTACGAAAAAAAACGTTTGTAATTCTCTTTGAAATGCGATGTGATATCGACCAGAACGATAAATAAGGCACGCCGGCGCAAACGGCAAGCAAAACGGAGGCAAGAATGGCCTTGTACAAGGAATCAAAAATCACACCGTTAAGTAGTATATGGGTACGAAAAAGAGTACGATAAAAAACGTTTGTAATTCTCTTTGAAGTACTGATGTGATATCGACCAGAACGATAAATAAGGCACGCCGGCGCAAACGGCAAGCAAAACGGAGGCCGGAATGGCCTTGTACAAGCAATCAAAAATCACACAGTTAAGTACTCTATGGGTACGAAAAAAAGTATGAAAAAAAACGTTTGTAATTCTCTTTGAAGTACGATGTGATATCGACCGAACGATAAATAAGGCACGCCGGCGCAAACGGCAAGCAAAACGGAGGCGAGAATGGCCTTGTACAAGGAATCAAAAATCACACGATTAAGTACTCTATGGGTACGAAAAAAAGTACAAAAAAACGTTTGTAATTCTCTTTGAAATACGATGTGATATCGACCGAACGATAAATAAGGCACGCCGGCGCAAACGGCAAGCAAAACGGAGGCCGAATGGCCTTGTACAAGAAATCAAAAATCACACGGATTAAGTACTCTGGGGTACGAAAAAAAGTATGAAAAAAAACGTTTGTAATTCTCTTTGAAGTACTAATGTGATATCGACCGAACGATAAATAAGGCACGCCGGCGCAAACGGCAAGCAAAACGGAGGCCGAAATGGCCTTGTACAAAGAATCAAAAATCACACTGTTAAGTACTCTATGGGTACGAAAAAAAGTACGAAAAAAAACGTTTGTAATTCTCTTTGAAATACTAATGTGATATCGACCAGAACGATAAATAAGGCACGCCGGTGCAAACGGCAAGCAAAACGGAGGCGAATGGCCTTGTACAAGGAATCAAAAATCACACGATTAAGTACTCTATGGGTACGAAAAAAAAAACGTTTGTAATTCTCTTTGAAGTATGCGATGTGATATCGACCGAACGATAAATAAGGCACGCCGGCGCAAACGGCAAGCAAAGCGGAGTCCGAGAATGGCCTTGTACAAGAAATCAAAAATCACACGAGTTAAGTACACTATGGGTACGAAAAAAAGTACGAAAAAAAAACGTTTGTAATTCTCTTTGAAGTACTGATGTGATATCGACCAGAACGATAAATAAGGCACGCCGGCACAAACGGCAAGCAAAACGGAGGCAAGAATGGCCTTGTACAAGGAATCAAAAATCACACCGTTAAGTACTCTATGGGTACGAAAAAGAGTACGAAAAAAACGTTTGTAATTCTCTTTGAAGTACTGATGTGATATCGACTAGAACGATAAATAAGGCACGCCGACGCAAACGGCAAGCAAAACGGAGGCCAAAATGGCCTTGTACAAGGAATCAAAAATCACACAGTTAAGTACTCTATGGGTACGAAAAAAAGTACGAAAAAAAACGTTTGTAATTCTCTTTGAAGTACGATGTGATATCGACCGAACGATAAATAAGGCACGCCGGCACAAACGGCAAGCAAAACGGAGTTCAGAATGGCCTTGTACAAGGAATCTAAATCACACAGTTAAGTACTCTATGGGTACGAAAAAAAGTACGAAAAAAACGTTTGTAATTCTCTGTGAAGTATCTTGATGAGTTATCGACCGAACGATAAATAAGGCACGCCGGTGCAAACGGCAAGCAAAACGGAGGCGAATGGCCTTGTACAAGGAATCAAAAATCACACCGTTAAGTAGTCTATGGGTACGAAAAAAGTATGATAAAAAACGTTTGTAATTCTCTTTGAAATACGATGTGATATCGACCGAACGATAAATAAGGCACGCCGGCGCAAACGGCAAGCAAAACGGAGGCGAGAATGGCCTTGTACAAGCAATCAAAAATCACACGATTAAGTACTCTATGGGTACGAAAAAAAAAGTATGAAAAAAAACGTTTGTAATTCTCTTTGAAATGCGATGTGATATCGACCGAACGATAAATAAGGCACGCCGGCGCAAACGGCATGCAAAACGGAGGCCGAATGGCCTTGTACAAGAAATCAAAAATCACACGAGTTAAGTACTCTATGGGTACGAAAAAAAGTATGAAAAAAAACGTTTGTAATTCTCTTTGAACTACGATGTGATATCGACCGAACGATAAATAAGGCACGCCGGCGCAAACGGCAAGCAAAACGGAGGTCGAGAATGACCTTGTACAAGGAATCAAAAATCACACGGTTAAGTACTCTATGGGTACGAAAAAAAGTACAAAAAAAACGTTTGTAATTCTCTTTGAAATACGATGTGATATCGACCGAACGATAAATAAGGCACGCCGGCGCAAACGGCAAGCAAAACGGAGGCCGAATGGCCTTGTACAAGAAATCAAAAATCACACGAGATAAGTACTCTATGGGTACGAAAAAAAGTATGAAAAAAAACGTTTGTAATTCTCTTTGAAGTGCGATGTGATATCGACCGAACGATAAATAAGGCACGCCGGCGTAAACGGCAAGCAAAACGGAGGCCAGAATGGCCTTGTACAAAGAATAAAAAATCACACAGTTAAGTACTCTATGGGTACGGATAAAAGTACGAAAAAAAAGTTTGTAATTCTCTTTGAAGTACTAATGTGATATCGACCAGAACGATAAATAAGGCACGCCGGCACAAACGGCAAGCAAAACGGAGGCCGAATGGCCTTGTACAAGGAATCAAAAATCACACGGTTAAGTACTCTATGGGTACGAAAAAAAGTATGAAAAAAAACGTTTGTAATTCTCTTTGAAGTACGATGTGATATCGACCGAACGATAAATAAGGCACGCCGGCGCAAACGGCAAGCAAAACGGAGGTCGAATGACCTTGTACAAGGAATCAAAAATCACACGGTTAAGTACTCTATGGGTACGAAAAAAAGTACAAAAAAAACGTTTGTAATTCTCTTTGAAATACGATGTGATATCGACCGAACGATAAATAAGGCACGCCGGCGCAAACGGCAAGCAAAACGGAGGCCGAATAGCCTTGTACAAGAAATCAAAAATCACACAGATAAGTACTCTATGGGTACGAAAAAAAGTATGAAAAAAAACGTTTGTAATTCTCTTTGAAGTACGATGTGATATCGACCGAACGATAAATAAGGCACGCCGGCGTAAACGGCAAGCAAAACGGAGGCCGAAATGGCCTTGTACAAAGAATAAAAAATCACACGATTAAGTACTCTATGGGTACGGATAAAAGTACGAAAAAAAAAGTTTGTAATTCTCTTTGAAGTACTAATGTGATATCGACCGAACGATAAATAAGGCACGCCGGCACAAACGGCAAGCAAAACGGAGGCCAGAATGGCCTTGTACAAGGAATCAAAAATCACACAGTTAAGTACTCTATGGGTACGAAAAAAAAAAACGTTTGTAATTCTCTTTGAAGTGCTGATGTGATATCGACCGAACGATAAATAAGGCACGCCGGCGCAAACGGCAAGCAAAACGGAGGCCGAAATGGCCTTGTACAAGAAATCAAAAATCACACGGTTAAGTACTCTATGAGTACGAAAAAAAGTACGAAAAAAACGTTTGTAATTCTTTTTGAAGTACTGATGTGATATCGACCAGAACGATAAATAAGGCACGTCGGCGCAAACGACAAGCAAAACGGAGGCCAGAAAGGCCTTGTACAAGGAATCAAAAATCACACAGTTAAATACTCTATAGGTATGAAAAAAAGTACGAAAAAAAACGTTTGTAATTCTCTTTGAAGTACTGATGTGATATCGACTAGAATGATAAATAAGGCACGCCGGCGCAAACGGCTAGCAAAACGGAGGTCAGAATGGCCTTGTACAAGGAATCAAAATTACACTGTTAAGTACTCTATGGGTACGAAAAAAGTACGAAAAAAACGTTTGTAATTCTCTTTGAAGTACTGATGTGTTATCGACCAGAACGATAAATAAGGCACGCCGGCGCAAACGGCAAGCAAAACGGAGGCTAGAATGGCCTTGTACAAGGAATCAAAAATCACACCGTTAAGTAGTCTATGGATACGAAAAAGAGTACGATAAAAAACATTTGTAATTCTCTTTGAAGTACTGATGTGATATCGACCAGAACGATAAATAAGGCACGCCGGCGCAAACGGCAAGCAAAACGGAGGCCGAATGGCCTTGTACAAGGAATCAAAAGTGACACGGTTAAGTACTCTATGGGTACCGAAAAAAAGTACGAAAAAAAGGTATGTAATTCTCTTTGAAGTAATGCGATGTGATATCGACCGAACGATAAATAAGGCACGCCGGCGCAAACGGCAAGCAAAACGGAGGCTAGAATGGCCTTGTACAAGGAATCAAAAATCACACAGTTAAGTACTCTATGGATACGAAAAAAAGTACGAAAAAAAAAGTTTGTAATTCTCTTTGAAGTACGATGTGATATCGACCGAACGATAAATAAGGCACGCCGGCGCAAACGGCAAGCAAAACGGAGGCCAGAATGGCTTTGTACAAGAAATCAAAAATCACACAGTTAAGTACTCTATGGGTACGAAAAAAAGTATGAAAAAAAATGTTTGTAATTCTCTTTGAAATACGATGTGATATCGACCGAACGATAAATAAAGCACGCCGGCACAAACGGCAAGCAAAACGGAGGCGAGAATGCCCTTGTACAAAGAATCAAAAATCACACGATTAAGTACTCTATGGGTACGAAAAAAAGTACGAAAAAAAACGTTTGTAATTCTCTTTGAAGTACGATGTGATATCGACCGAACGATAAATAAGGCACGCCGGCGCAAACGGCAAGCAAAACGGAGGCCGAATGGCCTTGTACAAGGAATCAAAAATCACACGATTAAGTACTCTTTGGGTACGAAAAAAAGTACGAAAAAAAACGTTTGTAATTCTCTTTGAAATGCGATGTGATATCGACCGAACGATAAATAAGGCACGCCGGCGCAAACGGCAAGCAAAACGGAGGCCGAGAATGGCCTTGTACAAAGAATCAAAAATTACACGAGTTAAGTACTCTATGGGTACGAAAAAAAGTACGAAAAAAAACGTTTGTAATTCTCTTTGAAGTGCGATGTGATATCGACCGAACGATAAATAAGGCACGCCGGCGCAAACGGCAAGCAAAACGGAGGCGAAATGGCCTTGTACAAGGAATCAAAAATCACACGATTAAGTACACTATGGGTACGAAAAAAAGTACGAAAAAAAACGTTTGTAATTCTCTTTGAAGTACGATGTGATATCGACCGAACGATAAATAAGGCACGCCGGCGCAAACGGCAAGCAAAACGGAGGCCGAATGGCCTTGTACAAGAAATCAAAAATCAAACAGTTAAGTACTCTATGGGTACAAAAAAAGTACGAAAAAAACGTTTGTAATTCTCTTTGAAGTACTGATGTGATATCGACCAGAACGACATATAAGGCACGCCGGCGCAAACGACAAGCAAAACGGAGGCCAGAAAGGCCTTGTACAAGGAATCAAAAATCACACAGTTAAATACTCTATAGGTATGAAAAAAAGTACGAAAACAAAACGTTTGTAATTCTCTTTGAAGTACTGATGTGATATCGACCAGAACGATAAATAAGGCACGCCGGCGCAAACGGCAATCAAAACGGAGGTCAGAATGGCCTTGTACATGGAATCAAAATCACACGGTTAAGTACTCTATGGGTACGGGTACGAAAAAAAACGTTTGTAATTCTCTTTGAAGTACGATGTGTTATCGACCGAATGATAAATAAGGCACGCCGGCGCAAACGGAGAGCAAAACGAGGCCGAATGGCCTTGTACAAGGAATCAAAAATCACACCTTTAAGTAGTCTATGGGTACGAAAAAAAGTACGATAAAAAATGTTTGTAATTCTCTCCGAAATGTACGATGTGATATCGACCGAACGATAAATAAGGCACGCCGGCGCAAACGGCAAGCAAAACGGAGGCCGGAATGGCCTTGTACAAGGAATCAAAAATCACACCGTTAAGTACTCTATGGGTACGAAAAAAGGGTTTGTAATTCTCTTTGAGTAATGATGTGATATCGACCAGAACGATAAATAAGGCACGCCGGCGCAAACGGCCAAGCAAAACGGAGGCCGAATGGCCTTGTACAAGAAATCAAAAATCACATAGTTAAGTACTCTATGGGTACGAAAAAAAACGAAAAAAAAACGTTTGTAATTCTCTTTGAAGTACGATGTGATATCGACCGAACGATAAATAAGCCATGCCGGCGCAAACGGCAAGCAAAACGGAGGCGAATGGCCTTGTACAAGGAATCAAAAACCACACGATTAAGTACTCTATGGGTACGAAAAAAAGTACGAAAAAAACGTTTCCAATTCTCTTTGAAGTATTGATGTGATATCGACCAGAACGATAAATAAGGCACGCCGGCGCAAACGGCAAGCAAAACGGAGGCCAGAAAGGCCTTGTACAAGGAATCAAAAATCACGCAATTAAGTACTTTATGGGTACAAAAAAAAGTACGAAAAAAAACATTTGTAATTCTCTTTGAAGTAATGATGTGGTATCGACCAGAACGATAAATAAGGTACGCCGGCACAAACGGCAAGCAAAACGGAGGTCAGAATGGCCTTGTACAAGGAATCAAAAATCACACCGTTAAATACTCTATGGGTGCGAAAAAAAGTAAGAAAAAAACGTTTGTAATTCTCTTTGAAGTACTGATGTGTTATCGACCAGAACGATAAATAAGGCACGCCGGCGCAAACGGCAAGCAAAACGGAGGCCGAATGGCCATGTACAAGGAATCAAAAATCACACGATTAAGTACTCTATGGGTACGAAAAAAAGTACGAAAAAAAAAGGTTTGTAATTCTCTTTGAAGTACGATGTGATATCGACCCGAACGATAAATAAGGCACGCCGGCGCAAACGGCAAGCAAAACGGAGGCCGAGATTGGTCTTGTACAAGAAATCAAAAATCACATAGTTATGTACTCTATGGGTAAGAAAAAAAGTACGAAAAAAACGTTTGTAATTCTCTTTGAAGTACAGATGTGATATCGACCGAACGATAAATAAGGCACGCCGGCGCAAACGGCAAGCAAAACGGAGGCGGAATGGCCTTGTACAAGGAATCAAAAATCACACAGTTAAGTACTCTATGGGTATGAAAAAAGTACGAAAAAAACGTTTCCAATTCTCTTTGAAGTACTGATGTGATATCGACCAGAACGATAAATAAGGCACGCCGGCGGAAACGGCAAGAAAAACGGAGGCCAGAAAGGCCTTGTACAAGGAATCAAAAATCACACAGTTAAGTACTTTATGAGCACAAAAAAAAGTACGAAAAAAAACATTTGTAATTCTCTTTGAAGTAATGATGTGGTATCGACCAGAACGATAAATAAGGTACGCCGGCGCAAACGGCAAGCAAAACGGATGTCAGAATGGCCTTGTACAAGGAATCAAAAATCACACCGTTAAATACTCTATGGGTACGAAAAAATGTACGAAAAAAAACGTTTGTAATTCTCTTTGATGTACTGATGTGTTATCGACCAGAACGATAAATAAGGCACGCCGGCGCAAACGGCAAGCAAAACGGAGGCGAATGGCCTTGTACAAGGAATCAAAAATCACACGATTAAGTACTCTATGGGTACGAAAAAAAGTAAGAAAAAAAACGTTTGTAATTCTCTTTGAAGTACGATGTGATATCGACCGAACGATAAATAAGGCACGCCGGCGCAAACGGCAAGCAAAACGGAGGCCGAATGGCCTTGTACAAGAAATCAAAAATCACACGTTAAGTACTCTATGGGTACAAAAAAAGTACGAAAAAAACGTTTGTAATTCTCTTTGAAGTACGATGTGATATCGACCGAACGACATATAAGGCACGCCGGCGCAAACGACAAGCAAAACGGAGGCCGAGAAAGGCCTTGTACAAGGAATCAAAAATCACACGGTTAAATACTCTATGGGTATGAAAAAAAGTACGAAAAAAAACGTTTGTAATTCTCTTTGAAATACGATGTGATATCGACCGAACGATAAATAAGGCACGCCGGCGCAAACGGCAATCAAAACGGAGGTCAGAATGGCCTTGTACAAGGAATCAAAATCACACAGTTAAGTACTCTATGGGTACGAAAAAAAGTACGAAAAAAAACGTTTGTAATTCTCTTTGAAGTACTGATGTGTTATCGACCAGAATGATAAATAAGGCACGCCGGCGCAAACGGAGAGCAAAACTGAGGCCAGAATGGCCTTGTACAAGGAATCAAAAATCACACCGTTAAGTAGTCTATGGGTACGAAAAAGAGTACGATAAAAAATGTTTGTATTTCTCTCTGAAGTACTGATGTGATATCGACCAGAACGATAAATAAGGCACGCCGGCGCAAACGGCAAGCAAAACGGAGGCCAGAATGGCCTTGTACAAGGAATCAAAAATCACACGGTTAAGTACTCTATGGGTACGAAAAAAAGTACGAAAAAAAACGGTTTGTAATTCTCTTTGAAGTAATGATGTGATATCGACCGAACGATAAATAAGGCACGCCGGCGCAAACGGCAAGCAAAACGGAGGCCGAATGGCCTTGTACAAGAAATCAAAAATCACATAGTTAAGTACTCTATGGGTACGAAAAAAAAAAAAAAAAAAACGTTTGTAATTCTCTTTGAAGTGCGATGTGATATCGACCAGAACGATAAATAAGCCATGCCGGCGCAAACGGCAAGCAAAACGGAGGCCAGAATGGCCTTGTACAAGGAATCAAAAACCACACAGTTAAGTACTCTATGGGTACGAAAAAAAGTACGAAAAAAACGTTTCCAATTCTCTTTGAAGTATTGATGTGATATCGACCAGAACGATAAATAAGGCACGCCGGCGCAAACGGCAAGCAAAACGGAGGCCAGAAAGGCCTTGTACAAGGAATCAAAAATCACACAATTAAGTACTTTATGGGTACAAAAAAAAGTACGAAAAAAAACATTTGTAATTCTCTTTGAAGTAATGATGTGGTATCGACCAGAACGATAAATAAGGTACGCCGGCACAAACGGCAAGCAAAACGAGAGGTAAGAATGGCCTTGTACAAGGAATCAAAAATCACACCGTTAAATACTCTATGGGTACGAAAAAAAGTAAGAAAAAAACGTTTGTAATTCTCTTTGAAATGCGATGTGTTATCGACCGAACGATAAATAAGGCACGCCGGCGCAAACGGCAAGCAAAACGGAGGCCGGAATGGCCATGTACAAGGAATCAAAAATCACACAGTTAAGTACTCTATGGGTACGAAAAAAAGTACAAAAAAAAAAAGGTTTGTAATTCTCTTTGAAGTACTGATGTGATATCGACCCGAACGATAAATAAGGCACGCCGGCGCAAACGGCAAGCAAAACGGAGGCCAGAATGGCCTTGTACAAGAAATCAAAAATCACATAGTTATGTACTCTATGGGTAAGAAAAAAAGTACGAAAAAAAACGTTTGTAATTCTCTTTGAAGTACAGATGTGATATCGACCAGAACGATAAATAAGGCACGCCGGCGCAAACGGCAAGCAAAACGGAGGCGAAATGGCCTTGTACAAGGAATCAAAAATCACACAGTTAAGTACTTTATGAGCACAAAAAAAAAGTACGAAAAAAACATTTGTAATTCTCTTTGAAGTAATGATGTGGTATCGACCATTACGATAAATAAGGTACGCCGGCGCAAACGGCAAGCAAAATGGATGTCAGAATGGCCTTGTACAAGGAATCAAAAATCACACCATTAAATACTCTATGGGTACGAAAAAATGTACGAAAAAAAACGTTTGTAATTCTCTTTGATGTACGATGTGTTATCGACCGAACGATAAATAAGGCACACCGCGCAAACGGCAAGCAAAACGGAGGCCAGAATGGCCTTGTACAAGGAATCAAAAATCACACAGTTAAGTACTCTATGGGTACGAAAAAAAGTACTAAAAAAATTGTTTGTAATTCTCTTTGAAATACTGATGTGATATCGACCAGAACGATAAATAAGGCACGCCGGCGCAAACGGCAAGCAAAACGGAGGTCATAATGGCCTTGTACAAGGAATCAAAATCACACAGTTAAGTACTCTATGGGTACGAAAAAAGTACGAAAAAAAACGTTTGTAATTTTCTTTGAAGTACTGATGTGTTATCGACCAGAACGATAAATAAGGCACGCCGGTGCAAACGGCAAGCAAAACGGAGGCCAGAACGGCCTTGTACTAGGAATCAAAAATCACACCGTTAAGTAGTCTATGGGTACGAAAAAATGTACGAAAAAAAACGTTTGTAATTCTCTTTGATGTACTGATGTGTTATCGACCAGAACGATAAATAAGGCACGCCTGCGCAAACGGCAAGCAAAACGGAGGCCAGAATGGCCTTGTACAAGGAATCAAAAATCACACGCTTAAGTACTCTATGGGTACGAAAAAAAGTACTAAAAAAATTGTTTGTAATTCTCTTTGAAATACGATGTGATATCGACCGAACGATAAAAAGGCACGCCGGCGCAAACGGCAAGCAAAACGGAGGTCAGAATGGCCTTGTACAAGGAATCAAAATCACACAGTTAAGTACTCTATGGGTACGAAAAAAAGTACGAAAAAAAACGTTTGTAATTCTCTTTGAAGTCCTGATGTGTTATCGACCAGAACGATAAATAAGGCACGCCGGCGCAAACGGCAAGCAAAACGGAGGCAAGAATGGCCTTGTACAAGGAATCAAAAATCACACCGTTAAGTAGTCTATGGGTACGAAAAAGAGTACGATAAAAAACGTTTGTAATTCTCTTTGAAGTACTGATGTGATATCGACCAGAACGATAAATAAGGCACGGCGGCGCAAACGGCAAGCAAAACGGAGGCCAGAATGGCCTTGTACATGCAATCAAAAATCACACAGTTAAGTACTCTATGGGTACGGAAAAAAGTATGAAAAAAAACGTTTGTAATTCTCTTTGAAGTACTGATGTGATATCGACCGAACGATAAATAAGGCACGCCGGCGCAAACGGCATGCAAAACGGAGGCGAGAATGACCTTGTACAAGGAATCAAAAATCACACGAGTTAAGTACTCTATGGGTACGAAAAAAAGTACAAAAAAACGTTTGTAATTCTCTTTGAAATACGATGTGATATCGACCGAACGATAAATAAGGCACGCCGGCGCAAACGGCAAGCAAAACGGAGGCCAGAATAGCCTTGTACAAGAAATCAAAAATCAGACAGATAAGTACTCTCTGGGTACGAAAAAAAGTATGAAAAAAAACGTTTGTAATTCTCTTTGAAGTACTAATGTGATATCGACCAGAACGATAAATAAGGCACGCCGGCGCAAACGGCAAGCAAAACGGAGGCCGAATGGCCTTGTACAAAGAATAAAAAATCACACAGTTAAGTACTCTATGGGTACGAATAAAAGTACGAAAAAAAACGTTTGTAATTCTCTTTGAAGTACTAATGTGATATCGACCAGAACGATAAATAAGGCACGCCGGCGCAAACGGCAAGCAAAACGGAGGCCGAATGGCCTTGTACAAGGAATCAAAAATCACACGATTAAGTACTCTATGGGTACGAAAAAAAAAAAAAAACATTTGTAATTCTCTTTGAAGTACGATGTGATATCGACCGAACGATAAATAAGGCACGCCGGCGCAAACGGCAAGCAAAGCGGAGTCCAGAATGGCCTTGTACAAGAAATCAAAAATCACACAGTTAAGTACACTATGGGTACGAAAAAAAGTACGAAAAAAAAACGTTTGTAATTCTCTTTGAAGTACTGATGTATTATCGACCAGAACGATAAATAAGGCACGCCGGCACAAACGGCAAGCAAAACGGAGGCAAGAATGGCCTTGTACAAGGAATCAAAAATCACACCGTTAAGTAGTCTATGGGTACGAAAAAGAGTACGATAAAAAACGTTTGTAATTCTCTTTGAAGTATGCTGATGTGATATCGACTAGAACGATAAATAAGGCACGCCGACGCAAACGGCAAGCAAAACGGAGGCCAAAATGGCCTTGTACAAGGAATCAAAAATCACACAGTTAAGTACTCTATGGGTACGAAAAAAAGTACGAAAAAAAACGTTTGTAATTCTCTTTGAAGTACTGATGTGATATCGACCGAACGATAAATAAGGCACGCCGGCACAAACGGCAAGCAAAACGGAGTTCAGAATGGCCTTGTACAAGGAATCTAAATCACACAGTTAAGTACTCTATGGGTACGAAAAAAAGTACGAAAAAAACGTTTGTAATTATCTGTTGAAGTACTGATGAGTTATCGACCAGAACGATAAATAAGGCACGCCGGTGCAAACGGCAAGCAAAACGGAGGCCAGAATGGCCTTGTACAAGGAATCAAAAATCACACCGTTAAGTAGTCTATGGGTACGAAAAAGAGTATGATAAAAAACGTTTGTAATTGTCTTTGAAGTACTGATGTGATATCGGCCAGAACGATAAATAAGGCACGGCGGCGCAAACGGCAAGCAAAACGGAGGCCAGAATGGCCTTGTACAAGCAATCAAAAATCACACAGTTAAGTACTCTATGGGTACGAAAAAAAGTATGAAAAAAAACGTTTGTAATTCTCTTTGAAGTACGATGTGATATCGACCGAACGATAAATAAGGCACGCCGGCGCAAACGGCATGCAAAACGGAGGCCGAGAATGGCCTTGTACAAGAAATCAAAAATCACACGATTAAGTACTCTATGGGTACGAAAAAAAGTATGAAAAAAAACGTTTGTAATTCTCTTTGAACTACGATGTGATATCGACCGAACGATAAATAAGGCACGCCGGCGCAAACGGCAAGCAAAACGGAGGTCGAAATGACCTTGTACAAGGAATCAAAAATCACACGATTAAGTACTCTATGGGTACGAAAAAAAAGTACAAAAAAAACGTTTGTAATTCTCTTTGAAATACTGATGTGATATCGACCAGAACGATAAATAAGGCACGCCGGCGCAAACGGCAAGCAAAACGGAGGCCAGAATAGCCTTGTACAAGAAATCAAAAATCACACGGATAAGTACTCTGGGGTACGAAAAAAAGTATGAAAAAAACGTTTGTAATTCTCTTTGAAGTACGATGTGATATCGACCGAACGATAAATAAGGCACGCCGGCGTAAACGGCAAGCAAAACGGAGGCCAGAATGGCCTTGTACAAAGAATAAAAAATCACACAGTTAAGTACTCTATGGGTACGGATAAAAGTACGAAAAAAAACGTTTGTAATTCTCTTTGAAGTACTAATGTGATATCGACCAGAACGATAAATAAGGCACGCCGGCGCAAACGGCAAGCAAAACGGAGGCCAGAATGGCCTTGTACAAGGAATCAAAAATCACACGGTTAAGTACTCTATGGGTACGAAAAAAAACGTTTGTAATTCTCTTTGAAGTACTGATGTGATATCGACCGAACGATAAATAAGGCACGCCGGCGCAAACGGCAAGCAAAGCGGAGGCCGAATGGCCTTGTACAAGAAATCAAAAATCACACGGTTAAGTACTCTATGGGTACGAAAAAAAGTACGAAAAAAACGTTTGTAATTCTTTTTGAAGTGCGATGTGATATCGACCGAACGATAAATAAGGTACGTCGGCGCAAACGACAAGCAAAACGGAGGCCAGAAAGGCCTTGTACAAGGAATCAAAAATCACACAGTTAAATACTCTATAGGTATGAAAAAAAGTACGAAAAAAAACGTTTGTAATTCTCTTTGAAGTACTGATGTGATATCGACTAGAATGATAAATAAGGCACGCCGGCGCAAACGGCAAGCAAAACGGAGGTCAGAATGGCCTTGTACAAGGAATCAAAATCACACTGTTAAGTACTCTATGGGTACGAAAAAAAGTACGAAAAAAACGTTTGTAATTCTCTTTGAAGTACTGATGTGTTATCGACCAGAACGATAAATAAGGCACGCCGGCGCAAACGGCAAGCAAAACGGAGGCTAGAATGGCCTTGTACAAGGAATCAAAAATCACACCGTTAAGTAGTCTATGGATACGAAAAAGAGTACGATAAAAAACATTTGTAATTCTCTTTGAAGTACTGATGTGATATCGACCAGAACGATAAATAAGGCACGCCGGCGCAAACGGCAAGCAAAACGGAGGCCAGAATGGCCTTGTACAAGGAATCAAAAGTGACACAGTTAAGTACTCTATGGGTACCGAAAAAAGTACGAAAAAAAAGGTATGTAATTCTCTTTGAAGTACTGATGTGATATCGACCGAACGATAAATAAGGCACGCCGGCGCAAACGGCAAGCAAAACGGAGGCCGAGAATGGCCTTGTACAAGGAATCAAAAATCACACGATTAAGTACTCTATGGATACGAAAAAAAGTACGAAAAAAAACGTTTGTAATTCTCTTTGAAGTACGATGTGATATCGACCGAACGATAAATAAGGCACGCCGGCGCAAACGGCAAGCAAAACGGAGGCCGAATGGCTTTGTACAAGAAATCAAAAATCACACGATTAAGTACTCTGCGGGTACGAAAAAAAGTATGAAAAAAAATGTTTGTAATTCTCTTTGAAGTGCGATGTGATATCGACCGAACGATAAATAAAGCACGCCGGCACAAACGGCAAGCAAAACGGAGGCCAGAATGCCCTTGTACAAAGAATCAAAAATCACACAGTTAAGTACTCTATGGGTACGAAAAAAAGTACGAAAAAAAACGTTTGTAATTCTCTTTGACGTACGATGTGATATCGACCGAACGATAAATAGGGCACGCCGGCGCAAACGGCAAGCAAAACGGAGGCCAGAATGGCCTTGTACAAGGAATCAAAAATCACACGGTTAAGTACTCTTTGGGTACGAAAAAAAGTACGAAAAAAAACGTTTGTAATTCTCTTTGAAATGTACGATGTGATATCGACCGAACGATAAATAAGGCACGCCGGCGCAAACGGCAAGCAAAACGAGGCCGAAATGGCCTTGTACAAAGAATCAAAAATTACACGATTAAGTACTCTATGGGTACGAAAAAAAGTACGAAAAAAAACGTTTGTAATTCTCTTTGAAGTGCGATGTGATATCGACCGAACGATAAATAAGGCACGCCGGCGCAAACGGCAAGCAAAACGGAGGCCGAAATTGCCTTGTACAAGGAATCAAAAATCACACGATTAAGTACTCTATGGGTACGAAAAAAAGTACGAAAAAAAACGTTTGTAATTCTCTTTGAAGTACGATGTGATATCGACCAGAACGATAAATAAGGCACGCCGGCGCAAACGGCAAGCAAAACGGAGGCCAGAATGGCCTTGTACAAGAAATCAAAAATCAAACAGTTAAGTACTCTATGGGTACAAAAAAAGTACGAAAAAAACGTTTGTAATTCTCTTTGAAGTACTGATGTGATATCGACCAGAACGACATATAAGGCACGCCGGCGCAAACGACAAGCAAAACGGAGGCCAGAAAGGCCTTGTACAAGGAATCAAAAATCACACAGTTAAATACTCTATATGTATGAAAAAAAGTACGAAAACAAAACGTGTGTAATTCTCTTTGAAGTACTGATGTGATATCGACCAGAACGATAAATAAGGCACGCCGGCGCAAACGGCAATCAAAACGGAGGTCAGAATGGCCTTGTACATGGAATCAAAATCACACAGTTAAGTACTCTATGGGTACGAAAAAAAACGTTTGTAATTCTCTTTGAAGTACTGATGTGTTATCGACCAGAATGATAAATAAGGCACGCCGGCGCAAACGGAGAGCAAAACTGAGGCCAGAATGGCCTTGTACAAGGAATCAAAAATCACACCTTTAAGTAGTCTATGGGTACGAAAAAGAGTACGATAAAAAATGTTTGTAATTCTCTCTGAAGTACTGATGTGATATCGACCAGAACGATAAATAAGGCACGCCGGCGCAAACGGCAAGCAAAACGGAGGCCAGAATGGCCTTGTACAAGGAATCAAAAATCACACAGTAAACTACTCTATGGATACGAAAAAAGGGTTTGTAATTCTCTTTGAAGTAATGATGTGATATCGACCAGAACGATAAATAAGGCACGCCGGCGCAAACGGCCAGCAAAACGGAGGCCAGAATGGCCTTGTACAAGAAATCAAAAATCACATAGTTAAGTACTCTATGGGTACGAAAAAAAACGTTTGTAATTCTCTTTGAAGTACTGATGTGATATCGACCAGAACGATAAATAAGCCATGCCGGCGCAAACGGCAAGCAAAACGGAGGCCAGAATGGCCTTGTACAAGGAATCAAAAACCACACAGTTAAGTACTCTATGGGTACGAAAAAAAGTACGAAAAAAACGTTTCCAATTCTCTTTGAAGTATTGATGTGATATCGACCAGAACGATAAATAAGGCACGCCGGCGCAAACGGCAAGCAAAACGGAGGCCAGAAAGGCCTTGTACAAGGAATCAAAAATCACGCAATTAAGTACTTTATGGGTACAAAAAAAAGTACGAAAAAAAACATTTGTAATTCTCTTTGAAGTGCGATGTGGTATCGACCGAACGATAAATAAGGTACGCCGGCACAAACGGCAAGCAAAACGGAGGTCGAATGGCCTTGTACAAGGAATCAAAAATCACACCGTTAAATACTCTATGGGTACGAAAAAAAGTAAGAAAAAAACGTTTGTAATTCTCTTTGAAGTACGATGTGTTATCGACCGAACGATAAATAAGGCACGCCGGCGCAAACGGCAAGAAAAACGGAGGCGAATGGCCATGTACAAGGAATCAAAAATCACACGGTTAAGTACTCTATGGGTACGAAAAAAAGTACGAAAAAAAGGTTTGTAATTCTCTTTGAAGTGCGATGTGATATCGACCCGAACGATAAATAAGGCACGCCGGCGCAAACGGCAAGCAAAACGGAGGCCAGATTGGCCTTGTACAAGAAATCAAAAATCACATAGTTATGTACTCTATGGGTAAGAAAAAAAGTACGAAAAAAAACGTTTGTAATTCTATTTGAAGTACAGATGTGATATCGACCAGAACGATAAATAAGGCACGCCGGCGCAAACGGCAAGCAAAACGGAGGCCAGAATGGCCTTGTACAAGGAATCAAAAATCACACAGTTAAGTACTCTATGGGTATGAAAAAAGTACGAAAAAAACGTTTCCAATTCTCTTTGAAGTACTGATGTGATATCGACCAGAACGATAAATAAGGCACGCCGGCGGAAACGGCAAGAAAAACGGAGGCCAGAAAGGCCTTGTACAAGGAATCAAAAATCACACAGTTAAGTACTTTATGAGCACAAAAAAAAAGTACGAAAAAAAACATTTGTAATTCTCTTTGAAGTAATGATGTGGTATCGACCAGAACGATAAATAAGGTACGCCGGCGCAAACGGCAAGCAAAACGGATGTCAGAATGGCCTTGTACAAGGAATCAAAAATCACACCGTTAAATACTCTATGGGTACGAAAAAATGTACGAAAAAAAACGTTTGTAATTCTCTTTGATGTACTGATGTGTTATCGACCAGAACGATAAATAAGGCACGCCGCGCAAACGGCAAGCAAAACGGAGGCCGAATGGCCTTGCACAAGGAATCAAAAATCACACGATTAAGTACTCTATGGGTACGAAAAAAAGTACGAAAAAAAACGTTTGTAATTCTCTTTGAAGTACGATGTGATATCGACCGAACGATAAATAAGGCACGCCGGCGCAAACGGCAAGCAAAACGGAGCCCGAATGGCCTTGTACAAGAAATCAAAAATCACACGAGTTAAGTACTCTATGGGTACAAAAAAAGTACGAAAAAAACGTTTGTAATTCTCTTTGAAATACTGATGTGATATCGACCAGAACGACATATAAGGCACGCCGGCGCAAACGACAAGCAAAACGGAGGCCAGAAAGGCCTTGTACAAGGAATCAAAAATCACACAGTTAAATACTCTATAGGTATGAAAAAAAGTACGAAAACAAAACGTTTGTAATTCTCTTTGAAGTACTGATGTGATATCGACCAGAACGATAAATAAGGCACGCCGGCGCAAACGGCAATCAAAACGGAGGTCAGAATGGCCTTGTACATGGAATCAAAATCACACAAGTTAAGTACTCTATGGGTACGAAAAAAAGTACGAAAAAAACGTTTGTAATTCTCTTTGAAGTACGATGTGTTATCGACCAGAATGATAAATAAGGCACGCCGGCGCAAACGGAGAGCAAAACTGAGGCCAGAATGGCCTTGTACAAGGAATCAAAAATCACACCGTTAAGTAGTCTATGGGTACGAAAAAGAGTACGATAAAAAATGTTTGTATTTCTCTCGAAGTACGATGTGATATCGACCGAACGATAAATAAGGCACGCCGGCGCAAACGGCAAGCAAAACGGAGGCCGAGAATGGCCTTGTACAAGGAATCAAAAATCACACGGTAAAGTACTCTATGGGTACGAAAAAAAGTACGAAAAAAAGGGTTTGTAATTCTCTTTGAAGTAATGATGTGATATCGACCGAACGATAAATAAGGCACGCCGGCGCAAACGGCCGGCAAAACGGAGGCCGAATGGCCTTGTACAAGAAATCAAAAATCACATAGTTAAGTACTCTATGGGTACGAAAAAAAAAAAAAACGTTTGTAATTCTCTTTGAAGTGCGATGTGATATCGACCGAACGATAAATAAGCCATGCCGGCGCAAACGGCAAGCAAAACGGAGGCCGAATGGCCTTGTACAAGGAATCAAAAACCACACAGTTAAGTACTCTATGGGTACGAAAAAAGTACGAAAAAAACGTTTCCAATTCTCTTTGAAGTATTGATGTGATATCGACCAGAACGATAAATAAGGCACGCCGGCGCAAACGGCAAGCAAAACGGAGGCCAGAAAGGCCTTGTACAAGGAATCAAAAATCACACAATTAAGTACTTTATGGGTACAAAAAAAAGTACGAAAAAAAACATTTGTAATTCTCTTTGAAGTAATGATATGGTATCGACCAGAACGATAAATAAGGTACGCCGGCACAAACGGCAAGCAAAACGGAGGTAAGAATGGCCTTGTACAAGGAATCAAAAATCACACCGTTAAATACTCTATGGGTACGAAAAAAAGTAAGAAAAAAACGTTTGTAATTCTCTTTGAAGTACTGATGTGTTATCGACCAGAACGATAAATAAGGCACGCCGGCGCAAACGGCAAGCAAAACGGAGGCCAGAATGGCCATGTACAAGGAATCAAAAATCACACGATTAAGTACTCTATGGGTACGAAAAAAAGTACGAAAAAAAAAGGTTTGTAATTCTCTTTGAAGTGCGATGTGATATCGACCCGAACGATAAATAAGGCACGCCGGCGCAAACGGCAAGCAAAACGGAGGCGGAATGGCCTTGTACAAGAAATCAAAAATCACATAGTTATGTACTCTATGGGTAAGAAAAAAAGTACGAAAAAAAACGTTTGTAATTCTCTTTGAAGTACAGATGTGATATCGACCAGAACGATAAATAAGGCACGCCGGCGCAAACGGCAAGCAAAACGGAGGCCAGAATGGCCTTGTACAAGGAATCAAAAATCACACAGTTAAGTACTTTATGAGCACAAAAAAAAAGTACGAAAAAAACATTTGTAATTCTCTTTGAAGTAATGATGTGGTATCGACCAGAACGATAAATAAGGTACGCCGGCGCAAACGGCAAGCAAAATGGATGTCAGAATGGCCTTGTACAAGGAATCAAAAATCACACCATTAAATACTCTATGGGTACGAAAAAATGTACGAAAAAAAACGTTTGTAATTCTCTTTGATGTACTGATGTGTTATCGACCAGAACGATAAATAAGGCACACCTGCGCAAACGGCAAGCAAAACGGAGGCCGAATGGCCTTGTACAAGGAATCAAAAATCACACAGTTAAGTACTCTATGGGTACGAAAAAAAGTACTAAAAAAATTGTTTGTAATTCTCTTTGAAATACTGATGTGATATCGACCAGAACGATAAATAAGGCACGCCGGCGCAAACGGCAAGCAAAACGGAGGTCATAATGGCCTTGTACAAGGAATCAAAATCACACAGTTAAGTACTCTATGGGTACGAAAAAAGTACGAAAAAAAATGTTTGTAATTTTCTTTGAAGTACTGATGTGTTATCGACCAGAACGATAAATAAGGCACGCCGGTGCAAACGGCAAGCAAAACGGAGGCCAGAACGGCCTTGTACTAGGAATCAAAAATCACACCGTTAAGTAGTCTATGGGTACGAAAAAATGTACGAAAAAAAACGTTTGTAATTCTCTTTGATGTACTGATGTGTTATCGACCGAACGATAAATAAGGCACGCCGCGCAAACGGCAAGCAAAACGGAGGCCAGAATGGCCTTGTACAAGGAATCAAAAATCACACAGTTAAGTACTCTATGGGTACGAAAAAAAGTACTAAAAACATTGTTTGTAATTCTCTTTGAAATACTGATGTGATATCGACCAGAACGATAAAAAAGGCACGCTGGCGCAAACGGCAAGCAAAACGGAGGTCATAATGGCCTTGTACAAGGAATCAAAATCACACGATTAAGTACTCTATGGGTACGAAAAAAGTACGAAAAAAAACGTTTGTAATTTTCTTTGAAGTACGATGTGTTATCGACCGAACGATAAATAAGGCACGCCGGTGCAAACGGCAAGCAAAACGGAGGCCGAACGGCCTTGTACTAGGAATCAAAAATCACACCGTTAAGTAGTCTATGGGTACGAAAAAGAGTACGATAAAAAACGTTTGTAATTCTCTTTGAAGTATGCGATGTGATATCGACCGAACGATAAATAAGGCACGCCGGCGCAAACGGCAAGCAAAACGGAGGCCGAATGGCCTTTTACAAGCAATCAAAAATCACACGGTTAAGTACTCTATGTGTACGAAAAAAAGTACGAAAAAAAACGTTTGTAATTCTCTTTGAAGTACGATGTGATATCGACCGAACGATAAATAAGGCACGCCGGCGCAAACGGAAAGCAAAACGGAGGCCGAGAATGGCCTTGTACAAGAAATCAAAAATCACACGAGTTAAGTACTCTATGGGTACGAAAAAAAGTATGAAAAAAAACGTTTGTAATTCTCTTTGAAGTACGATGTGATATCGACCGAACGATAAATAAGGCACGCCGGCGCAAACGGCAAGCAAAACGGAGGCCAGAATGGCCTTGTACAAGAAATGAAAAATCACACGATTAAGTACTCTATGGGTACGAAAAAATGTATGAAAAAAAACGTTTGTAATTCTCTTTGAAGTATGCGATGTGATATCGACCGAACGATAAATAAGGCCCGCCGGCGCAAACGGCAAGCAAAACGGAGGCCGGAATGGCCTTGTACAAAGAATCAAAAATCACACGAGTTAAGTACTCTATGGGTACAAAAAAAGTACGAAAAAAAACGTTTGTAATTCTCTTTGAAGTACGATGTGATATCGACCGAACGATAAATAAGGCACGCCGGCGCAAACGGCAAGCAAAACGGAGGCGAGAATGGCCTTGTACAAGGAATCAAAAATCACACGAGTTAAGTACTCTATGGGTACGAAAAAAAGTACGAAAAAAAACGTTTGTAATTCTCTTTGAAGTACGATGTGATATCGACCGAACGATAAATAAGGCACGCCGGCGCAAACGGCAAGCAAAACGGAGGCGAATGGCCTTGTACAAGAAATCAAAAATCACACGTTAAGTACTCTATGGGTACGAAAAAAAGTACGAAAAAAACGTTTGTAATTCTCTTTGAAGTACGATGTGGTATCGACCGAACGATAAATAAGGCACGCCGGCGCAAACGGCAAGCAAAACGGAGGCCGAATGGCCTTGTACAAGGAATCAAAAATCACACGAGTTAAGTACTCTATGGGTACGAAAAAAAGTACGAAAAAAAACGTTTGTAATTCTCTTTGAAGTGCGATGTGATATCGACCAGACGATAAATAAGGCACGCCGGCGCAAACGGCAAGCAAAACGGAGGTCAGAATGGCCTTGTACAAGGAATCAAAATCACACAGTTAAGTACTCTATGGGTACGAAAAAAAGTACGAAAAAAAACGTTTGTAATTCTCTTTGAAATCTTGATGTGTTATCGACCAGAACGATAAATAAGGCACGCCGGCGCAAACGGCAAGCAAAACGGAGGCCAGAATGGCCTTGTACAAGGAATCAAAAATCACACCGTTAAGTAGTCTATGGGTACGAAAAAGAGTACGATAAAAAACGTTTGTAATTCTCTTTGAAGTGCTGATGTGATATCGACCAGAACGATAAATAAGGAACGCCGACGCAAACGGCAAGCAAAACGGAGGCCAGAATGGCCTTGTACAAGCAATCAAAAATCACACCAGTTAAGTACTCTATGGGTACGAAAAAAAGTACGAAAAAAAACGTTTGTAATTCTCTTTGAAGTGCGATGTGATATCGACCGAACGATAAATAAGGCACGCCGGCGCAAACGGCAAGCAAAACGGAGGCCGAATGGCCTTGTACAAGAAATCAAAAATCACACGAGTTAAGTACTCTATGGGTACGAAAAAAAGTACGAAAAAAAACGTTTGTAATTCTCTTTGAAGTACGATGTGATATCGACCAGAACGATAAATAAGGCACGCCGGCGCAAACGGCAAGCAAAACGGAGGCAAGAATGGCCTTGTACAAAGAATCAAAAATCACACAGTTAAGTACTCTATGGGTACGAAAAAAAGTACGAAAAAAAACGTTTGTAATTCTCTTTGAAGTACGATGTGATATCGACCGAACGATAAATAAGGCACGCCGGCGCAAACGGCAAGCAAAACGGAGGCCAGAATGGCCTTGTACAAGGAATCAAAAATCACACGGTTAAGTACTCTATGGGTACGAAAAAAAGTACGAAAAAAAACGTTTGTAATTCTCTTTGAAATACGATGTGATATCGACCGAACGATAAATAAGGCACGCCGGCGCAAACGGCAAGCAAAACGGAGGCCGAATGGCCTTGTACAAGAAATCAAAAATCACACGAGTTAAGTACTCTATGGGTACGAAAAAAATACGAAAAAAAACGTTTGTAATTCTCTTTGAAATGCGATGTGATATCGACCGAACGATAAATAAGGCACGCCGGCGCAAATGGCAAGCAAAACGGAGGCGAGAATGGCCTTGTACAAGGAATCAAAAATCACACGAGTTAAATACTCTATGGGTATGAAAAAAAGTTCGAAAAAAAAACGTTTGTAATTCTCTTTGAAGTACGATGTGATATCGACCGAACGATAAATAAGGCACGCCGTCGCAAACGGCAAGCAAAACGGAGGCCAGAAAGGCCTTGTACAAGGAATAAAAAATCACACAGTTAAGTACTTTATGGGTACAAAAAAAAGTACGACAAAAACGTTTGTAATTCTCTTTGAAATACTGATGTGGTATCGACCAGAACGATGAATAAGGTATGCCGGCGCAAACGGCAAGCAAAACGGAGGTCAGAATGGCCTTGTACAAGGAATCAAAAATCACACTGTTAAATACTCTATGGGTACGAAAAAAAGTATGAATAAAAACGTTTGTAATTCTCTTTGATGTGTTATCGACCGAACGATAAATAAGGCACGCCGGTGCAAACGGCAAGCAAAACGGAGGCCGAATGGCCTTGTACAAGGAATCAAAAATCACACGGTTAAGTACTCTATGGGTACGAAATAAAAGTACGAAAAAAAACGTTTGTAATTCCCTTTGAAATACGATGTGATATCGACCGAACGATAAATAAGGCACGCCGGCGCAAACGGCAAGCAAAACGGAGGTCGAAATGGCCTTGTACAAGGAATCAAAATCACACGATTAAGTACTCTATGGGTACGAAAAAAAGTTCGAAATAAAACCTTTGTAATTCTCTTTGAAGTACGATGTGATATCGACCGAACGATAAATAAGGCACGCGCGCAAACGGCAAGCAAAACGGAGGCCGAATGGCCTTGTACAAGAAATCAAAAATCACACGGTTAAGTACTCTATGGGTACAAAAAAAGTACGAAAAAAAAGTTTGTAATTCTCTTTGAAGTACTGATGTGATATCGACCAGAACGACATATAAGGCACGCCGGCGCAAACGACAAGCAAAACGGAGGCCAGAAAGGCCTTGTACAAGGAATCAAAAATCACACAGTTAAATACTCTATAGGTATGAAAAAAAGTACGAAAACAAAACGTTTGTAATTCTCTTTGAAGTGCGATGTGATATCGACCGAACGATAAATAAGGCACGCCGGCGCAAACGGCAATCAAAACGGAGGTCGAATGGCCTTGTACATGGAATCAAAATCACACGAGTTAAGTACTACTATGGGTACGAAAAAAAGTACGAAAAAAAAACGTTTGTAATTCTCTTTGAAGTACTGATGTGTTATCGACCAGAATGATAAATAAGGCACGCCGGCGCAAACGGAGAGCAAAACTGAGGCCAGAATGGCCTTGTACAAGGAATCAAAAATCACACCGTTAAGTAGTCTATGGGTACGAAAAAGAGTACGATAAAAAATGTTTGTAATTCTCTCTGAAGTACTGATGTGATATCGACCAGAACGATAAATAAGGCACGCCGGCGCAAACGGCAAGCAAAACGGAGGCCAGAATGGCCTTGTACAAGGAATCAAAAATCACACAGTAAAGTACTCTATGGGTACGAAAAAAAGTACGAAAAAAGGGTTTGTAATTCTCTTTGAAGTAATGATGTGATATCGACCAGAACGATAAATAAGGCACGCCGGCGCAAACGGCCAGCAAAACGGAGGCCAGAATGCTTGTACAAGAAATCAAAAATCACATAGTTAAGTACTCTATGGGTACGAAAAAAAACGGTTGTAATTCTCTTTGAAGTACTGATGTGATATCGACCAGAACGATAAATAAGCCATGCCGGCGCAAACGGCAAGCAAAACGGAGGCCAGAATGGCCTTGTACAAGGAATCAAAAACCACACAGTTAAGTACTCTATGGGTACGAAAAAAAGTACGAAAAAAACGTTTCCAATTCTCTTTGAAGTATTGATGTGATATTGACCAGAACGATAAATAAGGCACGCCGGCGCAAACGGCAAGCAAAACGGAGGCCAGAAAGGCCTTGTACAAGGAATCAAAAATCACAAAATTAAGTACTTTATGGGTACAAAAAAAAGTACGAAAAAAAACATTTGTAATTCTCTTTGAAGTAATGATGTGGTATCGACCAGAACGGTAAATAAGGTACGCCGGCACAAACGGCAAGCAAAACGGAGGTCAGAATGGCCTTGTACAAGGAATCAAAAATCACACCGTTAAATACTCTATGGGTACGAAAAAAAGTAAGAAAAAACCGTTTGTAATTCTCTTTGAAGTACTGATGTGTTATCGACCAGAACAATAAATAAGGCGCGCCGGCGCAAAACGGAGGCCAGAATGGCCATGTACAAGGAATCAAAAATCACACAGTTAAGTACTCTATGGGTACGAAAAAAAAGTACGAAAAAAAAGGTTTGTAATTCTCTTTGAAGTACTGATGTGATATCGACCCGAACGATAAATAAGGCACGCCGGCGCAAACGGCAAGCAAAACGGAGGCCAGAATGGCCTTGTACAAGAAATCAAAAATCACATAGTTATGTACTCTATGGGTAAGAAAAAAAGTACGAAAAAAAACGTTTGTAATTCTCTTTGAAGTACAGATGTGATATGGACCAGAACGATAAATAAGGCACGCCGGCGCAAACGGCAAGCAAAACGGAGGCCGAGAATGGCCTTGTACAAGGAATCAAAAATCACACGGTTAAGTACTCTATGGGTATGAAAAAAAGTACGAAAAAAACGTTTCCAATTCTCTTTGAAGTACTGATGTGATATCGACCAGAACGATAAATAAGGCACGCCGGCGCAAACGGCAAGAAAAACGGAGGCCAGAAAGGCCTTGTACAAGGAATCAAAAATCACACAGTTAAGTACTTTATGAGCACAAAAAAAAAGTACGAAAAAAAACATTTGTAATTCTCTTTGAAGTAATGATGTGGTATCGACCAGAACGATAAATAAGGTACGCCGGCGCAAACGGCAAGCAAAATGGATGTCAGAATGGCCTTGTACAAGGAATCAAAAATCACACCGTTAAATACTCTATGGGTACGAAAAAATGTACGAAAAAAACGTTTGTAATTCTCTTTGATGTATCGATGTGTTATCGACCGAACGATAAATAAGGCACGCCTGCGCAAACGGCAAGCAAAACGGAGGCCGAATGGCCTTGTACAAGGAATCAAAAATCACACGAGTTAAGTACTCTATGGGTACGAAAAAAAGTACTAAAAAAATTGTTTGTAATTCTCTTTGAAATACTGATGTGATATCGACCAGAACGATAAATAAGGCACGCCGGCGCAAACGGCAAGCAAAACGGAGGTCATAATGGCCTTGTACAAGGAATCAAAATCACACAGTTAAGTACTCTATGGGTACGAAAAAAGTACGAAAAAAAACGTTTGTAATTTTCTTTGAAGTGCGATGTGTTATCGACCGAACGATAAATAAGGCACGCCGGTGCAAACGGCAAGCAAAACGGAGGCCAGAACGGCCTTGTACTAGGAATCAAAAATCACACCGTTAAGTAGTCTATGGGTACGAAAAAATGTACGCAAAAAAAAGGTTTGTAATTCTCTTTGATGTACTGATGTGTTATCGACCAGAACGATAAATAAGGCACGCCTGCGCAAACGGCAAGCAAAACGGAGGCCAGAATGGCCTTGTACAAGGAATCAAAAATCACACAGTTAAGTACTCTATGGGTACGAAAAAAAGTACTAAAAAAATTGTTTGTAATTCTCTTTGAAATACTGATGTGATATCGACCAGAACGATAAATAAGGCACGCTGGCGCAAACGGCAAGCAAAACGGAGGTCATAATGGCCTTGTACAAGGAATCAAAATCACACAGTTAAGTACTCTATGGGTACGAAAAAAGTACGAAAAAAAACGTTTGTAATTTTCTTTGAAGTACTGATGTGTTATCGACCAGAACGATAAATAAGGCACGCCGGTGCAAACGGCAAGCAAAACGGAGGCCAGAACGGCCTTGTACTAGGAATCAAAAATCACACCGTTAAGTAGTCTATGGGTACGAAAAAGAGTACGATAAAAAACGTTTGTAATTCTCTTTGAAGTACTGATGTGATATCGACCAGAATGATAAATAAGGCACGCCGGCGCAAACGGCAAGCAAAACGGAGGCCAGAATGGCCTTTTACAAGCAATCAAAAATCACACGATTAAGTACTCTATGTGTACGAAAAAAAGTACGAAAAAAAACGTTTGTAATTCTCTTTGAAATGCGATGTGATATCGACCGAACGATAAATAAGGCACACCGGCGCAAACGGCAAGCAAAACGGAGGCCGAATGGCCTTGTACAAGAAATCAAAAATCACACGATTAAGTACTCTATGGGTACGAAAAAAAAGTATGAAAAAAAACGTTTGTAATTCTCTTTGAAGTACGATGTGATATCGACCGAACGATAAATAAGGCACGCCGGCGCAAACGGCAAGCAAAACGAGGCCGAGAATGGCCTTGTACAAGAAATGAAAAATCACACAGTTAAGTACTCTATGGGTACGAAAAAATGTATGAAAAAAAACGTTTGTAATTCTCTTTGAAGTACGATGTGATATCGACCGAACGATAAATAAGGCCCGCCGGCGCAAACGGCAAGCAAAACGGAGGCCGAATGGCCTTGTACAAAGAATCAAAAATCACACGGTTAAATACTCTATGGGTACAAAAAAAGTACGAAAAAAAACGTTTGTAATTCTCTTTGAAGTACTGATGTGATATCGACCGAACGATAAATAAGGCGTGCCGGCGCAAACGGCAAGAAAAACGGAGGCCGAGAATGGCCTTGTACAAGGAATCAAAAATCACACGGTTAAGTACTCTATGGGTACGAAAAAAAGTACGAAAAAAAACGTTTGTAATTCTCTTTGAAATACGATGTGATATCGACCGAACGATAAATAAGGCATGCCGGCGCAAACGCGCAAGCAAAACGGTGGCGAGAATGGCCTTGTATAAGAAATCAAAAATCACACGGTTAAGTACTCTATAGGTACGAAAAAAATTACGAAAAAAACGTTTGTAATTCTCTTTGAAATGCGATGTGGTATCGACCGAACGATAAATAAGGCACGCCGGCGCAAACGGCAAGCAAAACGGAGGCCAAAATTGCCTTGTACAAGGAATCAAAAATCACACAGTTAAATACTCTATGGGTATGAAAAAAAGTACGAAAAAAATGTTTGTAATTCTCTTTGAAGTACTGATGTGATATCGACCAGAACGATAAATAAGGCATGCCGGCGCAAATGGCAAGCAAAACGGAGGCCAGAAAGGCCTTGTACAAGGAATCAAAAATCACACAGTTATGTACTTTATGGGTACGAAAAAAAGTACGAAAAAAACGTTTGTAATTCTCTTTGAAATACTGATGTGGTATCGACCAGAACGATAAATAAGGTACGCCGGCGCAAACGGCAAGCAAAACGGAGGTCAGAATGACCTAGTACAAGGAATCAAAAATCACACCGTTAAATACTCTATGGGTACGAAAAAAAACGTTTGTAAGTACGGATGTGTTATCGACCGGAACGATATATAAGGCACGCCGGTGCAAACGGCAAGCAAAACTGAGGCCAGAATGGCCTTGTACAAGGAATCAAAAATCACACGGTTAAGTACTCTATGGGTACGAAAAAAGTACGAAAAAAACGTTTGTAATTCCCTTTTGAAATCGATGTGATATCGACCGAACGATAAATAAGGCACGCCGGCGCAAACGGCAAGCAAAACGGAGGTCGAAATGGCCTTGTACAAGGAATCAAAATCACACGGTTAAGTACTCATGGGTACGAAAAAAAGTTCGAAAAAAAACGTTTGTAATTCTCTTTGAAATGCGATGTGTTATCGACCGAACGATAAATAAGGCACGCAGGCGCCAACGGCAAGCAAAACGGAGGCCAGAATGGCCTTGTACAAAGAAACAAAAATCACACCGTTAAGTAGTCTATGGGTACGAAAAAGAGTACGATAAAAAACGTTTGTAATTCTCTTTGAAGTACTGATGTGATATCGATCAGAACGATAAATAAGGCACGCCGGCGCAAACGGCAAGCAAAACGGAGGCGAATGGGCTTGTACAAGCAATCAAAAATCACACGGTTCGGTACTCTATGGGTACGAAAAAAAGTATGAAAAAAAACGTTTGTAATTCTCTTTGAAGTACGATGTGATATCGACCGAACGATAAATAAGGCACGCCGGCGCAAGCGCAAGCAAAACGGAGGCGAGAATGGCCTTGTACAAGAAATGAAAAATCACACGGTTAAGTACTCTGCGGGTACGAAAAAAAGTTTGAAAAAAACGTTTGTAATTCTCTTTGAAATGCGATGTGATATCGACCGAACGATAAATAAGGCACGCCGGCGCAAACGGCAAACAAAACGGAGGCAAGAATGGCCTTGTACAAAGAATCAAAAATCACACGATTAAGTACTCTATGGGTACGAAAAAAAGTACGAAAAAAAAACGTTTGTAATTCTCTTTGAAGTACGATGTGATATCGACCGAACGATAAATAAGGCATGCCGGCGCAAACGGCAAGCAAAACGGAGGCGGCGACCGGCCTTGTACAAGGAATAAAAAATCACACGATTAAGTACTCTATGGGTACGAAAAAAAGTACGAAAAAAAACGTTTGTAATTCTCTTTGAAGTACGATGTGATATCGACCGAACGATAAATAAGGCACGCCGGCGCAAACGGCAAGCAAAACGGAGGCCAGAATGGCCTTGTATAAGAAATCAAAAATCACAGAGTTAAGTACTCTATGGGTACGAAAAAAATTACGAAAAAACGTTTGTAATTCTCTTTGAAATCTTGATGTGATATCGACCAGAACGATAAATAAGGTATGCCGGCGCAAATGGCAAGCAAAACGGAGGCCGAATGGCCTTGTACAAGGAATCAAAAATCACACAGTTAAATACTCTATGGGTATGAAAAAAAGTACGAAAAAAATGTTTGTAATTCTCTTTGAAGTACTGATGTGATATCGACCAGAACGATAAATAAGGCACGCCGTCGCAAACGGCAAGCAAAACGGAGGCCAGAAAGGCCTTGTACAAGGAATCAAAAATCACACAGTTAAGTACTTTATGGGTACAAAAAAAAGTACGACAAAAACGTTTGTAATTCTCTTTGAAATACTGATGTGGTATCGACCAGACGATAAATAAGGTACGCCGGCGCAAACGGCAAGCAAAACGGAGGTCAGAATGGCCTTGTACAAGGAATCAAAAATCACACCGTTAAATACTCTATGGGTACGAAAAAAAGTATGAATAAAAACGTTTGTAAGTACTGATGTGTTATCGACCAGAACGATAAATAAGGCACGCCGGTGCAAACGGCAAGCAAAACGGAGGCCAGAATGGCCTTGTACAAGGAATCAAAAATCACACAGTTAAGTACTCTATGGGTACGAAATAAAAGTACGAAAAAAAACGTTTGTAATTCCCTTTGAAGTGCGATGTGATATCGACCGAACGATAAATAAGGCACGCCGGCGCAAACGGCAAGCAAAACGGAGGTCAGAATGGCCTTGTACGAGGAATCAAAATCACACAGTTAAGTACTCTATGGGTATGAAAAAAGTTCGAAAAAAAACCTTTGTAATTCTCTTTGAAGTACTGATGTGATATCGACCAGAACGATAAATAAGGCACGCGGCGCAAACGGCAAGCAAAACGGAGGCCAGAATGGCCTTGTACAAGGAAACAAAAATCACACCGTTAAGTAGTCTGGGTACGAAAAAAGTACAATAAAAAACGTTTGTAATTCTCTTTGAAGTACGATGTGATATCGACCGAACGATAAATAAGGCACGCCGGCGCAAACGGCAAGCAAAACGGAGGTCGGAATGGCCTTGTACAAGGAATCAAAATCACACGATTAAGTACTCTATGGGTACGAAAAAAGTTCGAAAAAAAAACGTTTGTAATTCTCTTTGAAGTACGATGTGTTATCAACCGAACGATAAATAAGGCACGCAGGCGCAAACGGCAAGCAAAACGGAGGCCAGAATGGCCTTGTACAAGGAAACAAAAATCACACCGTTAAGTAGTCTATGGGTACGAAAAAGAGTACGAAAAAAAACGTTTGTAATTCTCTTTGAAATATTGATGTGATATCGACCAGAACGATAAATATGGCACGCCGGCGCAAACGGTAAGCAAAACGGAGGCCAGAATGTCTTTGTACAAGGAATCAAAAATCACACAGTTAAGTACCCTATGGGTACGAAAAAAAGTACGAAAAAAAACATTTGTAATTCTCTTTGAAATACGATGTGATATCGACCGAACGATAAATAAGGCACGCCGGCGCAAACGGCAAGCAAAACGGAGGCCAGAATGGCCTTGTACAAGAAATCAAAAATCACACAATTAAGTACTCTATGGGTGCGAAAAAAGTACGAAAAAAACGTTTGTAATTCTTTTTGAAGTACTGATGTGATATCGACCAGAACGATAAATAAGGCACGCCGGCGCAAACGGCAAGCAAAACGGAGGCCAGAAATGCCTTGTACAAGGAATCAAAAATCACACAGTTAAGTACTTTATGGGTACGAAAAAAACTACGAAAAAAAACGTTTGTAATTCTCTTTGAAGTACTGAAGTGGTATCGACCAGAACGATAAATAAGGTATGCCGGCGCAAACGGCAAGCAAAACGGAAGTCAGAATGGCCTTGTACAAGGAATCAAAAATCACACCGTTGAGTACTCTATGGGTACGAAAAAAAGTACAAAAAAAACGTTTGTAATTCTCTTTGAAGTTCTGATGTGTTCTCGACCAGAACGATAAATAAGGCACGCCGGCGCAAACGGCAAGCAAAACGGAGGCCAGAATGGCCTTGTACAAGGAATCAAAAATCACATAGTTAAGTACTCTGTGGGTACGAAAAAAAGTACGAAAAAAAACGTTTGTAATTCTCTTTGAAATGCGATGTGATATCGACTAGAACGATAAATAAGGCACGCCAGCGCAAACGGCAAGCAAAACGGAAGTCAGAATGGCCTTGTACAAGGAATCAAAATCACACGGTTAAGTACTCTATGGGTACGAAAAAAAAGTACGAAAAAAAACGTTTGTAATTCTCTTTGAAGTACTGATGTGTTATCGACCAGAACGATAAATAAGGCACGCCGGCGCAAACGGCAAGCAAAACGGAGGCCAGAATGGCCTTGTTCAAGGAATCAAAAATCACACCGTTAAGTAGTCTATGGGTACGAAAAAAAGTACGATAAAAAACGTTTGTAATTCTCTTTGAAGTGCGATGTGATATCGACCGAACGATAAATAAGGCATGCCGGCGCAAACGGCAAGCAAAACGGAGGCCAGAATGGTCGTGTTCAAGCAATCAAAAATCACACAGTTAAGTACTCTATGGGTACGAAAAAAAGTACGAAAAAAATGTTTGTAATTCATTTTGAAGTAGATGTGATATCGACCAGAACGATAAATAAGGCACGCCGGCGCAAACGGAAAGCAAAACGGAGGCCAGAATGGCCTTGTACAAGGAATCAAAAATCACACAATTAAGTACTCTATGGGTACGAAAAAAACGTTTGTAATTCTCTTTGAAGTACTAATGTGGTATCGACCAGAACGATAAATAAGGCACGCCGGCGCAAACGGCAAGCAAAACGGAGGCCAGAATGGCCTTGTACAAGAAATCAAAATTCACACAGTTAAGTACTCTATGGGTATGAAAAAAGTACGAAAAAAAACGTTTGTAATTCGCTTTGAAGTACTGATGTGATATCGACCAGAACGATAAATAAGGCACGCCGGCGCAAACGGCAAGCAAAACGGAGGCCAGAATGGCGTTGTACAAGGAATCAAAAATCACACCGTTAAATACTCTATTGGTACGAAAAAGATACGTTAAAAAACGTTTGTAATTCTCATTGAAGTAATGATGTGATATCGACCAGAACGATAAATAAGGCACGCCGGCGCAAACGGCAAGCAAAACGGAGGCCAGAATGGCCTTGTACAAGGAATCAAAAATCACACGATTAAGTACTCAATGGGTACGAAAAAAAGTACGAAAAAAAAACGTTAGTAATTCTCTTTGAAGTGCGATGTGATATCGACCGAACGATAAATAAGGCACGCCGGCGCAAAAGGCAAGCAAAACGGAGGCCAGAATGGCCTTGTTCAAGGAATCAAAAATCACACAGTTAAGTACTCTATGGGTACGAAAAAAAGTATGAAAAAAACGTTTGTAATTCTCTTTGAAGTACTGATGTGATATCGACCAGAACGATAAATAAGGCACGCCGGCACAAACGGCAAGCAAAACGGAGGCCAGAATGGCCTTGTACAAGAAATAAAAAATCACACAGTTAAGTACTCTACGGGTACGAAAAAAAGTACGAAAAAAAACTTTTGTAATTCTATTTGAAGTACTGATGTGATATCGACCAAAACGATAAATAAGGCCCGCCGGCGGAAACGGCATGCAAAACGGAGGCGAGAATGGCCTTGTACAAGGAATCAAAAATCACACGATTAAGTACTCTATGGGTACGAAAAAAAGTACGAAAAAAACGTTTGTAATTCTCTTTGAAGTACGATGTGATATCGACCGAACGATAAATAAGGCACGCCGGCGCAAACGGCAAGCAAAATGGAGGCCGGAATGGCCTTGTACAAGAAATCAAAATTCTCACAGTTAAGTACTCTATGGGTACGAAAAAAAGTACGAAAAAAAGCGTTTGTAATTCTCTTTGAAATGCGATGTGATATCGACCGAACGATAAATAAGGCACGCCGGCGCAAACGGCAAGCAAAACGAGAGGCGAGAATAGCCTTGTACAAGGAATCAAAAATCACACGGTTAAGTACTCTATGGGTACGAAAAAAAGTACGAAAAAAAACGTTTGTAATTCTCTTTGAAATGCGATGTGATATCGACCGAACGATAAATAAGGCACGCCGGCGCAAACGGCAAGCAAAACGGAGGCCAGAAAGGCCTTGTACACGGAATAAAAAATCACATAGGTAAGTACTTTATGGGTAGGAAAAAAAGTACGAAAAAAAACGTTTGTAATTCTCTTTGAAGTACGATGTGGTATCGACCAGAACGATAAATAAGGTATGCCGGCGCAACAGGCAAGCTAAACGGAGGTCAGAATGGCCTTGTACAAGGAATCAAAAATCACACCGTTAAATACTCTATGGGTACGAAAAAAAGTATGAAAAAAAACGTTTGTAATTCTCTATGAAGTACTGATGTGATATCGACCAGAACGATAAATAAGGCACGCCGGCGCAAACGGCAAGCAAAACGGAGGCCAGAATGGCCTTGTACAAGAAATCAAAAATCACACAGTTAAGTACTCTATGGGTACGAAAAAAATTACGAAAAAAACATTTGTAATTCTCTTTGAAGTACTGATGTGATATAGACCAGAACGATAAATAAGGCACGCCGGCACAAATGGCAAGCAAAACGGAGGCCAGAATGGCCTTGTACAAGGAAATACCGATGTGATATCAACCGAACGATAAATAAGGCACGCCGGCGCAAACGGCAAGCAAAACGGAGGCCGAATGGCCTTGTACAAGAAATCAAAAATCACACGATTAAGTACTCTATGGGTATGAAAAAAAAGTACGAAAAAAAACGTTTGTAATTCTCTTTGAAATACTTGTGTGATATCGACCGAACGATAAATAAGGCACGCCGGCGCATAAGGCAAGCAAAACGGAGGCCGAAATGGCCTTGTACAAGGAATCAAAAATCACACGAGTTAAGTACTCTATCGGTACGAAAAAAAGTACGAAAAAAAACGTTTGTAATTCTCTTTGAAATACGATGTGATATCGACCGAACGATAAATAAGGCACGCCGGCGCAAACGGCAAGCAAAACGGAGGCCAGAATGGCCTTGTACAAGAAATCAAAAATCACACAGTTAAGTACTCTATGGGTATGAAAAAAAATACGAAAAAAAACATTTGTAATTCTCTTTGAAGTACTGATGTGATTTCGACCAGAACGATAAATAAGGCACGCCGGCGCAAACGGCAAGCAAAACGGAGGCCAGAATGGCCTTGTACAAGAAATCAAAAATCACACAGTTAAGTACTCTATGGGTACGAAAAAAGTATGAAAAAAAACATTTGTAATTCTCTTTGAAGTACTGATGTGATATCGACCAGAACGATAAATAAGGCACGCCGGCGCAAACGGCAAGCAAAACGGAGGCCAGAAAGGCCTTGTACAAGGAATCAAAAATTACACAGTTAAGTACTTTATGGGTACGAAAAAAAGTACGAAAAAAAAACGTTTGTAATTCTCTTTGAAGTACTGATGTGGTATCGACCAGAACGATAAATAAGGTATGCCGGCGCAAACGGCAAGCAATACGGAGATCAGAATGGCCTTGTACACGGAATCAAAAATCACACCGTTAAGTACTCTATAGGTACAAAACAAAGGTACGAAAAAAAAACGTTTGTAATTCTCATTGAAGTACTGATGTGTTATCGACCAGAACGATAAATAAGGCACGCCGGCGCAAATGGCAAGCAAAACGGAGGCCAGAATTGCCTTGTACAAGGAATCAAAATCACATAGTTAAGTACGAAAAAAGTACGAAAAAATTGTTTGTAATTCTCTTTGAAGTACTGATGTGATATCGACCAGAACGAGAAATAAGGCACGCCGGCGCAAACGGCCAGCAAAACGGAGGCCAGAATGGCCTTGTACAAGGAATAAAAAATCACACAGTTAAGTACTCTATGGGTACCAAAAAAAGTACGAAAAAAACGTTTGTAATTCTCTTTGAAGTACTGATGTGGTCTCGACCAGATCGATAAATAAGGTACGCCGGCACAAACGGCAAGCAAAACGGAGATCAGAATGGCCTTGTACAAGGAATCAAAAATCACACCGTTAAGTACTCTATAGATACAAAACAAAGGTACGAAAATAAACGTTTGTAATTCTCATTGAAGTACTGATGTGTTATCGACCAGAACGATAAATAAGGCATGCCGGCGCAAACGGCAAGCAAAACGGAGGCCAGAATTGCCTTGTACAATGAATCAAAAATCACACCGTTAAGTACTCTATGGGCACAAAAAAGAGTACGAAAAAAATGTTTGTAAATCTCTTTGAAGTACTGATGTGATATCGACTAGAACGATAAATAAAGCACTCCGGCACAAACGGCAAGCAAAACGGAGGCCAGAATGGCCTTGTACTAGGAATCGAAAATCACACAGTTAAGTACTCTGTGGGTATGAAAAAAGTACGAGAAAAACGTTTGTAATTCTCTTTGAAGTACTGATGTGATATCGACCAGACCGATAAATAAGGCACGTCAGCGCAAACGGCAAGCGAAACGGAGGCCAAAATGGCCTTGTACAAAGAATCAAAAATCACACAGTTAAGTACTCTATGGGTACGAAAAAAAAGTACGAAAAAAACGTTTGTAATTCTCTTTGAAGTACTGATGTGATATCGACCAGAACGATAAATAAGGCACGCCGGTGCAAACGGCAAGCAAAACGGTGGCGGAATGGCCTTGTACAAGGAATCAAAAATCACACGGTTAAGTACTCTATGGGTACAAAAAAAAAAGTACGAAAAAAACGTTTGTAATTCTCTTTGAAGTACTGATGTGGTATCGGCCAGAACGAGAAATAAGGTACGCCGGCGCAAACGGCAAGCAAAACGGTGGTCAGAATGGCCTTGTACAATGAATCAAAAATCATATAGTTAAATACTCTATGGATACGATACAAAGTACGAAAAAAAACGTTTGTAATTCTCTTTGAAGTACTTATGTGTTATCAACCAGAACGATAAATAAGTCACGCCGGCGCAAACGGCAAGCAAAACAGTGGTCAGAATGGCCTTGTACAAGGAATCAAAAATCACATAGTTAAGTACTGTATGGGTACGAAACAAAGTACGAAAAAAAACGTTTGTAATTCTCGTTGAAGTACGATGTGTTATCGACCGAACGATAAATAAGGCACGCACACGCAAACGGCCGGCAAAACGGAGCCCGAGAGAATGGCCTTGTACAAGGAATCAAAAATCACACGGTTATGTACTTCTATGGGTACGAAAAAAAGTACGAAAAAAAACGTTTGTAATTATCTTTGAAATGCGATGTGATATCGACCAGAACGATAAATAAGGCACGCCGGCACAAACGGCAAGCAAAACGGAGGCCAGAATGGCCTTGTACAAGGAATCAAAAATCACACCGTTATGTACTCTATGGGTACAAAAAAGAGTACAAAAAAACATTTGTAATTCTCTTTGAAGTACTTATATGATATCGACCAGAACGATAAGGAACGCCGGCGCAAAGGGCAAGCAAAACGGAGGCCAGAATGGCCTTGTACAAGGAATCAAAAATCACACCGTTAAGTACTCTATGGGTACAAAAAAGAGTACGAAAAAAACGTTTGTAATTCTCTTTGAAATGCGATGTGATATCGACCAAAACGATAAGTAAGGCACGCCGGTGCAAACGGCAAGCAAAACGGAGGCGGAATGGCCTTGTACAAAGAATCGAAAATCACACCGTTAAGTACTTTATGGGTACAAAAAGAGTACGAAAAAAAACGTTTGTAATTCTCTTTGAAGTAATGTTGTGATATCGACTAGAACGATAAATAAGGCACGCCGACGCAAACGGCAAGCAAAACGGAGGCGGAATGGCCTTGTACAAGGAATCAAAATCACCACGAGTTAAGTACTCTATGGGTACGAAAAAAAAACGTTGGTAATTCTCTTTGAAGTACTGATGTGGTATCGCCAGAATGATAAATAAGGTACGCCGGCGCAAACGGCAAGCAAAAAGGAGGTCAGAATGGCCTTGTACAAGGAATCAAAAATCACACCGTTAAGTACTCATGGGTACAAAACAAAGTACGAAAAAAAACGTTTGTAATTCTCATTGAAGAAGCGTGTGTTATCGACCGAACGATAAATAAGGCACGCCGGCACAAACGGCAAGCAAAACGGAGGCCGAATGGCCTTGTACAAGGAATCAAAAATCACACGATTAAGTACTGCTACATGGGTACAAAAAACGATGCGAAAAAAAGCGTTTGTAATTCTCTTTGAAATCTTGTTGTGATATCGACCGAACGATAAATAAGGCACGCCGGCGCAAACGGCAAGCAAAACGGAGGCCAGAATGGCCTTGTACAAGGAATCAAAAATCACACAGTTAAGTACTCTATGGGTACAAAAATAAGTACCAAAAAAAACATTTTTAATTCTATTTGAAGTATTGATGTGATATCGACCAGAATGATAAATAAGTCACGGCGGCACAAACGGCAAGCAAAACGGAGGCCAGAATGGCCTTGTACAAGGAATCAAAAATCACACCGTTAAGTACTCTATGGGTACAAAAAAAATGTACGAAAAAAAACGTTTGTAATTCTCTTTGAAGTAATGATGTGATATCGACCAGAACGATAAATAAGGCACGCCGGCGCAAACGGCAAGCAAAACGGAGAGGCGAGAATGGCCTTGTACAAGGAATCGAAATCACACGGTTAAGTACTCTATGGGTACAAAAAAAGTACGAAAAAAAACGTTTGTAATTCTCTTTGAATTCTTGATGTGATATCGACCAGAACGATAAATAAGGCACGCCGGCGCAAACGAAGAGTAAAACGGAGGCCCGAATAGGCTTGTACAAGGAATCAAAAATCACACAGTTAAGTACTCTATGGGTACGGAAAAAAACGTTTGTAATTCTCTTTGAAATGCGATGTGATATCGACCGAACGATAAATAAGGCACGCCGGCGCAAACGGCAAGCAAAACGGAGGCCCGGAATGGACTTGTACAAGGAATCAAAAATCACCTTTGTTAAGTACTACTGTAAGTACGAAAAAAAGTACAAAAAAAAATGTTTGTAATTCTCTTTGAAATGCGATGTGGTATCGACCCGAACGATAAATAAGGTATGCTTTTTTAGACGCAAATGGCAAGCAAAACGAGAGGTCGAATGGCATTGTATAAGGAATCAAAAATCACACCGTTAAGTACTCTATGGGTACAAAACAAAGTATGAAAAAAAACGTTTGTAATTCTCGTTGAAATCGATGTGTTATCGACCGAACGATAAATAAGGCACGCCGGCGCAAACGGCAAGCAAAACGGAGGCACGAATGGCCTTGTACAAGGAATCAAAAATCACACCGTTAAGTACTCTATGGGTACAAAAAAGAGTACGAAAAAGCGTTTGTAATTCTCTTTCTTTGTGCGAAGTGATATCGACCCGAACAATAAATAAGGCACGCCGAGCGCAAACGGCAAGCAAAACGGAGGCCGGATTGGCCTTGTGCAAAGAATCAAAAATCACACGATTAAGTACTCTATGAGTAAGAAAAAAAGTACGAAAAAAACGTTTGTAATTCTATTTGAAATAATCGATGTGATATCGACGAGAACGATAAATAAGGCACGCCGGCCCGAAAGCGGCAAGCAAAACGGAGGCGAATGGCCTTTTACAAGGAATCAAAAATCACACGGTTAAGTACTCTATGGGTACGAAAAAAAGTACGAAAAAAAACGTTTGTAATTCTCTTTGAAATGCGATGTGATATCGACCAGAACGATAAATAAGGCACGCCGGCGCAAACGGCAAGCAAAACGGAGGCCATAATGGCTTTGTACAAAGAATCAAAAATCACACAGTTAAGTACTCTATGAGTAAGAAAACAAACGTTTGTAATTCTCTTTGAAATGCGATGTGATATCGACCCCGAACGATAAATAAGGCACGCCGGCGCAAACGGCAAGCAAAACGGAGGCGAGAATGGCCTTGTACAAGGAATCAAAAATCACACGATTAAGTACTCTATGGGTACGAAAAAATACTAAAAAAGCGTTTGTAATTCTCTTTGAAGTAATGATGTGATATCGACCGAACGATAAATAAGGCACGCCGGCGCAAACGGCAAGCAAAACGGATGCCGAGAATGGCCTTGTACAAGGAATCAAAAATCACACGATTAAGTACTACATGGGTACGAATAAAAGTACGAAAAAAAACTTTTGTAATTCTATTTGAAATGCGATGTGATATCGACGAGAAGGATAAATAAGGCACGCCGGCGCAAACAGCAAACAAAACGGAGGCCAGAATGGCCTTGTACAAGGAGATAAAAAATCACACAATTAAGTACTCTATGGGTTCGAAAAAAGTGCGAAAAAGCGTTTGTAATTCTCTTTGATGTCTTGTTGTGGTATCGACCCGAGCGATAAATAAGGTACGCCGGCGCAAAGCGGCAAGCAAAGCGGAGGCCGGAATGTCCTTGTACAAGGAATCAAAAATCCTGCAGTTAAGTACTCTATGGAGTACGAAAAAAGTACGAAAAAAGCGTTTGTAATTCTCTTTTTGAAGTACCGAGGTGATATCGACGAGCGATAAATAAGGCACGCCTTGGCGCAAGCGTCAAGCAAAGCGGAGGCGAGAATGGCCTTGTACAAGAATCAAAAATCACACGGTTAAGAAAAAAAGTACGAAAAAAAACGTTTGTAATTCTCTTTGAAGTATGCGTGTTATCGACCGAAACGATAAATAAGGCACGCCGGCGCAAACGGCAAGCAAAACGGAGGCGAGAATGGCCTTGTACAAGGAATCAAAAATCACACCGTTAAGTACTCTATGGGTACAAAAAAAGTACGAAAAAAAACGTTTGTAATTCTCTTTGAAATGCGATGTGATATCGACCGAACGATAAATAAGGCACGCCGGCGCAAACGGCAAGCAAAACGGAGGCCGGAATGGCCTTGTACAAGGAATCAAAAATCACACGGTTAAGTACTCTATGGGTACGAAAAAAAGTACGAAAAAAAACGTTTGTAATTCTCTTTGAAGTACGCGTGTGATATCGACCGAACGATAAATAAGGCACGCCGGCGCAAACGGCAAGCAAAACGGAGGCGAGAATGGCCTTGTACAAGGAATCAAAAATCACACGAGTTAAGTACTCTATGGGTACAAAAAAAAGTACGAAAAAAACGTTTGTAATTCTCTTTGGAAATGCGGTCTTGATATCGCCCGAACGATAATTAAGGCACGCCGAGGCACAAACGGCAAGAAAAACGGAGACCGAGAATGGCCTTGTACAAGAAATCAAAAATCACACGAGTTAAGTACTGCTATGGGTACGAAAAAAAAAACGTTGTAATTCTCTTTGAAGTGCGATGTGATATCGACCGAACGATAAATAAGGCACGCCGGCGCAAACGGCAAGCAAAACGGAGGCGAGAATGGCCTTGTACAAGGAATCAAAAATCACACGATTAAGTACTCTATGGGTACGAAAAAAAGTACGAAAAAAACGTTTGTAATTCTCTTTGAAAATGCGTGTGATATCGACCGAACGATAAATAAGGCACGCCGGCGCAAACGGCAAGCAAAACGGAGGTCGAGAATGGCCTTGTACAAGGAATCAAAAATCACACAGTTAAGTACTCTGTGGAGTACGAAAAAAAGTACGAAAAAAAAACGTTTGTAATTCTCTTTGAAAATGCGCATAAATAAGATGTGTTATCGACCGAACGATAAATAAGGCACGCCGGCGCAAACGGCAAGCAAAACGGAGGCCGAGAATGGCCTTGTACAAGGAATCAAAAATCACACGGTTAAGTACTCTATGGGTACGAAAAAAAAGTACGAAAAAAAAACGTTTGTAATTCTCTTTGAAGTGCGATGTGATATCGACCGAACGATAAATAAGGCACGCCGGCGCAAACGGCAAGCAAAACGGAGGCCGGAATGGCCTTGTACAAGGAATCAAAAATCACACGATTAAGTACTCTATGGGTACGAAAAAAAGTACGAAAAAAAACGTTTGTAATTCTCTTTGAAGTGCGATGTGATATCGACCGAACGATAAATAAGGCACGCCGGCGCAAACGGCAAGCAAAACGGAGAGCCGGAATGGCCTTGTACAAGGAATCAAAAATCACACGAGTTAAGTATCTACTATGGGTACGAAAAAAAGTACGAAAAAAAAACGTTTGTAATTCTCTTTGAAGTGCGATGTGATATCGACCCGAACGATAAATAAGGCACGCCGGCGCAAACGGCAAGCAAAACGGAGTCGCACAGAATGGCCTTGTACAAGAAATCAAAAATCACACTTAGTTAAGTACTCTATGGGTACGAAAAAAAGTACGAAAAAAAACGTTTGTAATTCTCTTTGAAATGCGATGTGATATCGACCGAACGATAAATAAGGCACGCCGGCGCAAGCGGCAAGCAAAACGGAGGCCCGAGAATGGCCTTGTACAAGGAATCAAAAATCACACGATTAAGTACTCTATGGGTACGAAAAAAAGTACGAAAAAAACCGTTTGTAATTCTCTTTGAATTACGTGTGATATCGACCGAACGATAAATAAGGCACGCCGGCGCAAACGGCAAGCAAAACGGAGGCGAGAATGGCCTTGTACAAGAATCAAAAATCACACGATTAAGTACTCTATGGGTACGAAAAAAAGTACGAAAAAAACGTTTGTAATTCTCTTTGAAGTACGTGTGATATCGACCGAACGATAAATAAGGCACGCCGGCGCAAACGGCAAGCAAAACGGAGGCCGGAATGGCCTTGTACAAGGAATCAAAAATCACACGGTTAAGTACTCTTATGGGTACGAAAAAAACGAAAACGAAAAAACGTTTGTAATTCTCTTTGAAGTGCTTGAGTGTGATATCGACCGAACGATAAATAAGGCACGCCGGCGCAAACGGCAAGCAAAACGGAGGCAGAATGGCCTTGTACAAGGAATCAAAAATCACACTGTTAAGTACTCTATGGGTACGAAAAAAGTACGAAAAAAACGTTTGTAATTCTCTTTGAAGTACGTGTGATATCGACCGAACGATAAATAAGGCACGCCGGCGCAAACGGCAAGCAAAACGGAGGCAGGAATGGCCTTGTACAAGGAATCAAAAATCACACAGTTAAGTACTCTATGGGTACGAAAAAAAGTACGAAAAAAAACGTTTGTAATTCTCTTTGAAGTACTGATGTGATATCGACCAGAACGATAAATAAGGCACGCCGGCGCAAACGGCAAGCAAAACGGAGGCCAGAATGGCCTTGTACAAGGAATCAAAAATCACACAGTTAAGTACTCTATGGGTACGAAAAAAAAGTACGAAAAAAAACGTTTGTAATTCTCTTTGAAGTACGGATGTGATATCGACCAGAACGATAAATAAGGCACGCCGGCGCAAACGGCAAGCAAAACGGAGGCCAAAATGGCCTTGTACAAGGAATCAAAAATCACACGGTTAAGTACTCTATGGGTACGAAAAAAAAGTACGAAAAAAAACGTTTGTAATTCTCTTTGAAGTGCGTGTGGTATCGACGAACGATAAATAAGGCACGCCGGCGCAAACGGCAAGCAAAACGGAGGCCGGAATGGCCTTGTACAAGGAATCAAAAATCACACGATTAAGTACTCTATGGGTACGAAAAAAGTACGAAAAAAAACGTTTGTAATTCTCTTTGAAGTACGATGTGATATCGACCGAACGATAAATAAGGCACGCCGGCGCAAACGGCAAGCAAAACGGAGGCCGGGAATGGCCTTGTACAAGGAATCAAAAATCACACGGTTAAGTACTCTATGGGTACGAAAAAAAGTACGAAAAAAACGTTTGTAATTCTCTTTGAAGTAACGATGTGATATCGACCGAACGATAAATAAGGCACGCCGGCGCAAACGGCAAGCAAAACGGAGGCGAGAATGGCCTTGTACAAGAAATCAAAAATCACACGAGTTAAGTACTCTATGGGTACGAAAAAAAGTACGAAAAAAACGTTTGTAATTCTCTTTGAAATGCGATGTGATATCGACCGAACGATAAATAAGGCACGCCGGGGCAAACGGCAAGCAAAACGGAGGCGAGATGGCCTTGTACAAGGAATCAAAAATCACACGGTTAAGTACTCTATGGAGTGCGAAAAAAAGTACGAAAAAAAATGTTTGTAATTCTCTTTGAAGTACGTGTGATATCGACCGAACGATAAATAAGGCACGCCGGCGCAAACGGCAAGCAAAACGGAGGCAGAGAATGGCCTTGTACAAGGAATCAAAAATCACACGTTAAATACTCTATGGGTACGAAAAAAAGTACGAAAAAACGTTTGTAATTCTCTTTTTGAAATGCGATGTGATATCGACCCGAACGATAAATAAGGCACGCCGAGCGCAAACGGCAAGCAAAACGGAGGCCGAATGGCCTTGTACAAGGAATCAAAAATCACACGATTAAGTACTCTATGGGTACGAAAAAAAGTACGAAAAAAAACGTTTGTAATTCTCTTTGAAGTACGTGTGATATCGACCGAACGATAAATAAGGCACGCCGGCGCAAACGGCAAGCAAAACGGAGGCAGAATGGCCTTGTACAAGGAATCAAAAATCACACGAGTTAAGTACTCTATGGGTACGAAAAAAAAGTACGAAAAAAACGTTTGTAATTCTCTTTGAAATGTACGATGTGATATCGACCCCGAACGATAAATAAGGCACGCCGGCGCAAACGGCAAGCAAAACGGAGACGAGAATGGCCTTGTACAAGAAATCAAAAATCACACGATTAAGTACTGCATGGGTACGAAAAAAAAAGTACGAAAAAAACGTTTGTAATTCTCTTTGAAGTGCGATGTGATATCGACCGAACGATAAATAAGGCACGCCGGCGCAAACGGCAAGCAAAACGGAGGCGAGAATGGCCTTGTACAAGAGAATCAAAAATCACACGATTAAGTACTCTATGGGTACGAAAAAAGTACGAAAAAAACGTTTGTAATTCTCTTTGAAATGCGATGTGATATCGACCCCGAAACGATAAATAAGGCACGCCGGCGCAAGCGGCAAGCAAAACGGAGGCGAGAATGGCCTTGTACAAGGAATCAAAAATCACACGGTTAAGTACTCTATGGGTACGAAAAAAAGTACGAAAAAACGTTTGTAATTCTCTTTGAAATGCGTGTGATATCGACCGAACGATAAATAAGGCACGCCGGCGCAAACGGCAAGCAAAACGGAGGCCGAGATGGCCTTGTACAAGAAATCAAAAATCCACACGATTAAGTACTCTACTGTAAGTATTAGAAAAAAGTACGAAAAAAAACGTTTGTAATTCTCTTTGAATATCGACCGAAGGATGCGCCGGCGCAAACGGTGTGATATCGACCGAACGATAAATAAGGCACGCAGGCGCAAGACGGCAAGCAAAACGGAGGCCGAATGGCCTTGTACAAGGAATCAAAAATCACACGATTAAGTACTCTATGGGTACGAAAAAAAAGTACGAAAAAAAACGTTTGTAATTCTCTTTGAAGTAATTGATGTGATATCGACCAGAACGATAAATAAGGCACGCCGGCGCAAACGGCAAGCAAAACGGAGGCCAGAATGGCCTTGTACAAGGAATCAAAAATCACACAGTTAAGTACTCTATGGGTACGAAAAAAAAGTACGAAAAAAGCGTTTGTAATTCTCTTTGAAGTGCGAATGTGATATCGACCGAACGATAAATAAGGCACGCCGGGCGCAAACGGCAAGCAAAACGGAGGCGAGATGGCCTTGTACAAGGAATCAAAAATCACACGGTTAAGTACTCTATGGGTACGAAAAAAAGTACGAAAAAACGTTTGTAATTCTCTTTGAAATGCGATGTGATATCGACCGAACGATAAATAAGGCACGCCGGCGCAAACGGCAAGCAAAACGGAGGCCGAATGGCAGCTTAATACAAGAGAATCAAAATCACACGAGTTAAGTACTCTATGGGTACGAAAAAAAGTACGAAAAAAACGTTTGTAATTCTCTTTGAAGTAATGATGTGATAACGGCCCGGATCGATAAATAAGGCACGCCGGCGCAAACGGCAAAAAAAACGGAGGCCGGAAGCGAGAAGCATGCAAGGAATCAAAAATCACACCGATTAAGTACTGCTATGGGTACGAGAAAAAAGTACGAAAAAAACGTTTGTAATTCTCTTTGAAGTGCGCGTGTGATATCGACCGAACGATAAATAAGGCACGCCGGCGCAAACGGGAAGCAAAACGGAGGCCGGAATGGCCTTGTACAAGAATCAAAAATCACACGAGTTAAATACTACATGGGTACGAAAAAAAAGTACGAAAAAAAAACGTTTGTAATTCTCTTTGAAATAACGATGTGATATCGACGAACGATAAATAAGGCACGCCGGCGCAAATGGCAAGCAAAACGGAGGCCGAAATGGCCTTGTACAAGAAATCAAAAATCACACGATTAAGTACTGCATGGGTACGAAAAAAAGTACGAAAAAAAACGTTTGTAATTCTGCTTTGAAATGTGATGTGATATACGACGGAAACGATAAATAAGGCATGCCGGCGGAAGCGGCAAGCAAAATGGAAAAGCCGAGAATGGCCGTGTGCTTCAAAGGAATCAAAAATCACACGAGTTAAGTACTCTTTGGGTACGAAAAAAGTACGAAAAAAAACATTTGTAATTCTCTTTGAAATGCGATGTGATATCGACCGAACGATAAATAAGGCACGCCGGCGCAAACGGCAAGCAAAACGGAGGCGAGAATGGCCTTGTACAAGGAATCAAAAATCACACGTTAAGTACTCTATGGGTACGAAAAAAAGTACGAAAAAAAACGTTTGTAATTCTCTTTGAAACGATGTGATATCGACCGAACGATAAATAAGGCACGCCGGCGCAAACGGCAAGCAAAACGGAGGCGAATGGCCTTGTACAAGGAATCAAAAATCACACGTTAAGTACTCATGGGTACAAAAAAAGTACGAAAAAAAAAACGTTTGTAATTCTCTTTGAAATGCGATGTGATATCGACCGAACGATAAATAAGGCACGCCGGCGCAAACGGCAAGCAAAACGGAGGCCAATGGCCTTGTACAAGGAATCAAAAATCACACCGTTAAGTACTCTATGGGTACAAAAAAAAGTACGAAAAAAAACGTTTGTAATTCTCTTTGAAGTACGATGTGATATCGACCGAACGATAAATAAGGCACGCCGGCGCAAACGGCAAGCAAAACGGAGGCCGAATGGCCTTGTACAAGGAATCAAAAATCACACGATTAAGTACTCTATGGGTACAAAAAAAGTACGAAAAAAAACGTTTGTAATTCTCTTTGAAGTGCGATGTGATATCGACCGAACGATAAATAAGGCACGCCGGCGCAAACGGCAAGCAAAACGGAGGCCGAGAATGGCCTTGTACAAGGAATCAAAAATCACACGTTAAGTACTCTATGGGTACAAAAAAAGTACGAAAAAAACGTTTGTAATTCTCTTTGAAGTACGCGATGTGATATCGACCGAACGATAAATAAGGCACGCCGGCGCAAACGGCAAGCAAAACGGAGGCCGAATGGCCTTGTACAAGGAATCAAAAATCACAGAGTTAAGTACGTTAAGTACTCTATGGGTACAAAAAAGTACGAAAAAAAACGTTTGTAATTCTCTTTGAAATGCGATGTGATATCGACCGAACGATAAATAAGGCACGCCGGCGCAAACGGCAAGCAAAACGGAGGCCGAAATGGCCTTGTACAAGGAATCAAAAATCACACGGTTAAGTACTCTATGGGTACGAAAAAAAGTACGAAAAAAAACGTTTGTAATTCTCTTTGAAGTGCGATGTGATATCGACCGAACGATAAATAAGGCACGCCGGCGCAAACGGCAAGCAAAACGGAGGCGAAATGGCCTTGTACAAGGAATCAAAAATCACACGTTAAGTACTCTATGGGTACAAAAAAGAGTACGAAAAAAAAACGTTTGTAATTCTCTTTGAAGTGCGATGTGATATCGACCGAACGATAAATAAGGCACGCCGGCGCAAACGGCAAGCAAAACGGAGGCCGAGAATGGCCTTGTACAAGGAATCAAAAATCACACGGTTAAGTACTCTATGGGTACGAAAAAAAGTACGAAAAAAAACGTTTGTAATTCTCTTTGAAGTGCGATGTGATATCGACCGAACGATAAATAAGGCACGCCGGCGCAAACGGCAAGCAAAACGGAGGCCGAATGGCCTTGTACAAGGAATCAAAAATCACACGTTAAGTACTCTATGGGTACAAAAAAAGTACGAAAAAAAACGTTTGTAATTCTCTTTGAAATGCGATGTGATATCGACCGAACGATAAATAAGGCACGCCGGCGCAAACGGCAAGCAAAACGGAGGCCAGAATGGCCTTGTACAAGGAATCAAAAATCACACTGTTAAGTACTCTATGGGTACAAAAAAGAGTACGAAAAAAAACGTTTGTAATTCTCTTTGAAATACTGATGAGATATCGACCAGAACGATAAATAAGGCACGCCGACGCAAACGGCAAGCAAAACGGAGGCTAGAATGGCCTTGTACAAGGAATCAAAAATCACACAGTTAAGTACTCTATGGGTACAAAAAAGTACGAAAAAAAACGTTTGTAATTCTCTTTGAAGTACGATGTGATATCGACCGAACGATAAATAAGGCACGCCGGCGCAAACGGCAAGCAAAACGGAGGCCGGAGAATGGCCTTGTACAAGGAATCAAAAATCACACGATTAAGTACTCTATGGGTACGAAAAAAAGTACGAAAAAAAACGTTTGTAATTCTCTTTGAAGTACGATGTGATATCGACCGAACGATAAATAAGGCACGCCGGCGCAAACGGCAAGCAAAACGGAGGCGAGAATGGCCTTGTACAAGGAATCAAAAATCACACGGTTAAGTACTCTATGGGTACGAAAAAAAGTACGAAAAAAAACGTTTGTAATTCTCTTTGAAGTACGATGTGTGATATCGACCGAACGATAAATAAGGCACGCCGGCGCAAACGGCAAGCAAAACGGAGGCGGAATGGCCTTGTACAAGGAATCAAAAATCACACGTTAAGTACTCTATGGGTACAAAAAAAGTACGAAAAAAAACGTTTGTAATTCTCTTTGAAATGCGATGTGATATCGACCGAACGATAAATAAGGCACGCCGGCGCAAACGGCAAGCAAAACGGAGGCCGAATGGCCTTGTACAAGGAATCAAAAATCACACGGTTAAGTACTCTATGGGTACGAAAAAAAGTACGAAAAAAAACGTTTGTAATTCTCTTTGAAATGCGATGTGATATCGACCGAACGATAAATAAGGCACGCCGGCGCAAACGGCAAGCAAAACGGAGGCGAATGGGCCTTGTACAAGGAATCAAAAATCACACGAGTTAAGTACTCTATGGGTACGAAAAAAAGTACGAAAAAAAACGTTTGTAATTCTCTTTGAAGTACGATGTGATATCGACCGAACGATAAATAAGGCACGCCGGCGCAAACGGCAAGCAAAACGGAGGCCGAATGGCCTTGTACAAGGAATCAAAAATCACACGGTTAAGTACTCTATGGGTACGAAAAAAAGTACGAAAAAAACGTTTGTAATTCTCTTTGAAATGCGATGTGATATCGACCGAACGATAAATAAGGCACGCCGGCGCAAACGGCAAGCAAAACGGAGGCGAGAATGGCCTTGTACAAGGAATCAAAAATCACACCGTTAAGTACTCTATGGGTACAAAAAAAGTACGAAAAAAAACGTTTGTAATTCTCTTTGAAGTGCGATGTGATATCGACCGAACGATAAATAAGGCACGCCGGCGCAAACGGCAAGCAAAACGGAGGCCGAATGGCCTTGTACAAGGAATCAAAAATCACACGGTTAAGTACTCTACGGGTACGAAAAAAAAGTACGAAAAAAAACGTTTGTAATTCTCTTTGAAATGCGATGTGATATCGACCAGAACGATAAATAAGGCACGCCGGCGCAAACGGCAAGCAAAACGGAGGCCAGAATGGCCTTGTACAAGGAATCAAAAATCACACCGTTAAGTACTCTATGGGTACAAAAAAGAGTACGAAAAAAACGTTTGTAATTCTCTTTGAAGTATGCGATGTGATATCGACCGAACGATAAATAAGGCACGCCGGCGCAAACGGCAAGCAAAACGGAGGCGGAATGGCCTTGTACAAGGAATCAAAAATCACACGTTTAAGTACTCTATGGGTACAAAAAAAGTACGAAAAAAAACGTTTGTAATTCTCTTTGAAGTACGATGTGATATCGACCGAACGATAAATAAGGCACGCCGGCGCAAACGGCAAGCAAAACGGAGGCGAAATGGCCTTGTACAAGGAATCAAAAATCACACCGTTAAGTACTCTATGGGTACGAAAAAAAGTACGAAAAAAAACGTTTGTAATTCTCTTTGAAATACGATGTGATATCGACCGAACGATAAATAAGGCACGCCGGCGCAAACGGCAAGCAAAACGGAGGCGAGAATGGCCTTGTACAAGGAATCAAAAATCACACGTTAAGTACTCTATGGGTACGAAAAAAAGTACGAAAAAAAACGTTTGTAATTCTCTTTGAAGTACGATGTGATATCGACCGAACGATAAATAAGGCACGCCGGCGCAAACGGCAAGCAAAACGGAGGCGAGAATGGCCTTGTACAAGGAATCAAAAATCACACGGTTAAGTACTCTATGGGTACGAAAAAAGTACGAAAAAAAACGTTTGTAATTCTCTTTGAAGTACGATGTGATATCGACCGAACGATAAATAAGGCACGCCGGCGCAAACGGCAAGCAAAACGGAGGCGAGAATGGCCTTGTACAAGGAATCAAAAATCACACGTTAAGTACTCTATGGGTACGAAAAAAGTACGAAAAAAAACGTTTGTAATTCTCTTTGAAGTACGATGTGATATCGACCGAACGATAAATAAGGCACGCCGGCGCAAACGGCAAGCAAAACGGAGGCCGAATGGCCTTGTACAAGGAATCAAAAATCACACGGTTAAGTACTCTATGGGTACGAAAAAAGTACGAAAAAAAACGTTTGTAATTCTCTTTGAAGTACGATGTGATATCGACCGAACGATAAATAAGGCACGCCGGCGCAAAAACGGCAAGCAAAACGGAGGCCGAATGGCCTTGTACAAGGAATCAAAAATCACACGTTAAGTACTCTATGGGTACGAAAAAAAGTACGAAAAAAAACGTTTGTAATTCTCTTTGAAGTACGATGTGATATCGACCGAACGATAAATAAGGCACGCCGGCGCAAACGGCAAGCAAAACGGAGGCCGAGAATGGCCTTGTACAAGGAATCAAAAATCACACGAGTTAAGTACTCTATGGGTACGAAAAAAAGTACGAAAAAAAACGTTTGTAATTCTCTTTGAAATGCGATGTGTGATATCGACCGAACGATAAATAAGGCACGCCGGCGCAAACGGCAAGCAAAACGGAGGCGAATGGCCTTGTACAAGGAATCAAAAATCACACCGTTAAGTACTCTATGGGTACAAAAAAAGTACGAAAAAAAACGTTTGTAATTCTCTTTGAAGTACGATGTGATGTGTAAATAAGGCACGCCGGCGCAAAAAACGGAGGCCGAATGGCCTTGTACAAGGAATCAAAAATCACACGTACTCTATGAAAAAAAAAAGTACGTTTTGTAATTCTCTTTGAAATGCGATGTGATATCGACCGAACGATAAATAAGGCACGCCGGCGCAAACGGCAAGCAAAACGGAGGCGAGAATGGCCTTGTACAAGGAATCAAAAATCACACGGTTAAGTACTCTATGGGTACGAAAAAAAGTACGAAAAAAAAAACGTTTGTAATTCTCTTTGAAATGCGATGTGATATCGACCGAACGATAAATAAGGCACGCCGGCGCAAACGGCAAGCAAAACGGAGGCGGAATGGCCTTGTACAAGGAATCAAAAATCACACGATTAAGTACTCTATGGGTACGAAAAAAAGTACGAAAAAAAACGTTTGTAATTCTCTTTGAAGTACGTGTGATATCGACCGAACGATAAATAAGGCACGCCGGCGCAAACGGCAAGCAAAACGGAGGCCAGAATGGCCTTGTACAAGGAATCAAAAATCACACAGTTAAGTACTCTATGGGTACGAAAAAAAAACGAAAAAAAAACGTTTGTAATTCTCTTTGAAACGATGTGATATCGACCGAACGATAAATAAGGCACGCCGGCGCAAACGGCAAGCAAAACGGAGGCCGAATGGCCTTGTACAAGGAATCAAAAATCACACGATTAAGTACTCTATGGGTACGAAAAAAAGTACGAAAAAAAAACGTTTGTAATTCTCTTTGAAGTACGATGTGATATCGACCGAACGATAAATAAGGCACGCCGGCGCAAACGGCAAGCAAAACGGAGGCGAGAATGGCCTTGTACAAGGAATCAAAAATCACACGATTAAGTACTCTATGGGTACGAAAAAAAGTACGAAAAAAAACGTTTGTAATTCTCTTTGAAATGCGATGTGATATCGACCGAACGATAAATAAGGCACGCCGGCGCAAACGGCAAGCAAAACGGAGGCGAGAATGGCCTTGTACAAGGAATCAAAAATCACACGGTTAAGTACTCTATGGGTACGAAAAAAAGTACGAAAAAAAACGTTTGTAATTCTCTTTGAAGTACGATGTGATATCGACCGAACGATAAATAAGGCACGCCGGCGCAAACGGCAAGCAAAACGGAGGCGAGAATGGCCTTGTACAAGGAATCAAAAATCACACGGTTAAGTACTCTATGGGTACGAAAAAAAGTACGAAAAAAAACGTTTGTAATTCTCTTTGAAATGCGATGTGATATCGACCGAACGATAAATAAGGCACGCCGGCGCAAACGGCAAGCAAAACGGAGGCGAATGGCCTTGTACAAGGAATCAAAAATCACACGGTTAAGTACTCTATGGGTACGAAAAAAAGTACGAAAAAAAACGTTTGTAATTCTCTTTGAAATGCGATGTGATATCGACCGAACGATAAATAAGGCACGCCGGCGCAAACGGCAAGCAAAACGGAGGCCGAATGGCCTTGTACAAGGAATCAAAAATCACACGGTTAAGTACTCTATGGGTACGAAAAAAAGTACGAAAAAAAACGTTTGTAATTCTCTTTGAAATGCGATGTGATATCGACCGAACGATAAATAAGGCACGCCGGCGCAAACGGCAAGCAAAACGGAGGCCGAGAATGGCCTTGTACAAGGAATCAAAAATCACACGATTAAGTACTCTATGGGTACGAAAAAAAGTACGAAAAAAACGTTTGTAATTCTCTTTGAAGTGCGATGTGATATCGACCGAACGATAAATAAGGCACGCCGGCGCAAACGGCAAGCAAAACGGAGGCGAATGGCCTTGTACAAGGAATCAAAAATCACACGTTAAGTACTCTATGGGTACGAAAAAAAGTACGAAAAAAAACGTTTGTAATTCTCTTTGAAATGCGATGTGATATCGACCGAACGATAAATAAGGCACGCCGGCGCAAACGGCAAGCAAAACGGAGGCCAGAATGGCCTTGTACAAGGAATCAAAAATCACACAGTTAAGTACTCTATGGGTACGAAAAAAAGTACGAAAAAAAAATGTTTGTAATTCTCTTTGAAGTAATGATGTGATATCGACCAGAACGATAAATAAGGCACGCCGGCGCAAACGGCAAGCAAAACGGAGGCCAGAATGGCCTTGTACAAGGAATCAAAAATCACACAGTTAAGTACTCTATGGGTACGAAAAAAAGTACGAAAAAAAACGTTTGTAATTCTCTTTGAAATGCGATGTGATATCGACCGAACGATAAATAAGGCACGCCGGCGCAAACGGCAAGCAAAACGGAGGCGAGAATGGCCTTGTACAAGGAATCAAAAATCACACGATTAAGTACTCTATGGGTACGAAAAAAAGTACGAAAAAAAACGTTTGTAATTCTCTTTGAAATACGATGTGATATCGACCGAACGATAAATAAGGCACGCCGGCGCAAACGGCAAGCAAAACGGAGGCCGAAATGGCCTTGTACAAGGAATCAAAAATCACACGGTTAAGTACTCTATGGGTACGAAAAAAAGTACGAAAAAAAACGTTTGTAATTCTCTTTGAAGTGCGATGTGATATCGACCGAACGATAAATAAGGCACGCCGGCGCAAACGGCAAGCAAAACGGAGGCGAATGGCCTTGTACAAGGAATCAAAAATCACACCGTTAAGTACTTAACAAAACAAAGTACGAAAAAAAACGTTTGTAATTCTCTTTGAAATGCGATGTGATATCGACCGAACGATAAATAAGGTGGCACGCCGGCGCAAACGGCATGGGTAATGAAAAAAAGTACGAAAAAAAACGTTTGTAATTCTCTTTGAAATGCGATGATGTGATATCGACCGAACGATAAATAAGGCACGCCGGCGCAAACGGCAAGCAAAACGGAGGCGAGAATGGCCTTGTACAAGGAATCAAAAATCACACGATTAAGTACTCTATGGGTACGAAAAAAAGTACGAAAAAAAACGTTTGTAATTCTCTTTGAAATACGATGTGATATCGACCGAACGATAAATAAGGCACGCCGGCGCAAACGGCAAGCAAAACGGAGGCGAGAATGGCCTTGTACAAGGAATCAAAAATCACACGATTAAGTACTCTATGGGTACGAAAAAAAGTACGAAAAAAAACGTTTGTAATTCTCTTTGAAGTCTTGATGTGTTATCGACCCGAACGATAAAAGTAAGGCACGCCGGTGCAAACGGCAAGCAAAACGGAGGCCGGAGATGACGCTGACCTGAGAATAAAAATCTCACCGTAAGTAGTGTATGGGTACGAAAAAAAGAGTACGATAAAAAACGTTTGTAATTCTCTTTGAAGTGCGATGTGATATCGACGAGAACGATAAATAAGGCACGCCGGCGCAAACGGCAAGCCAAAACGAGGCCGGAATGGCCTTGTACAAGGAATCAAAAATCACACGATTAAAGTACTCTGTGTTCTGCAGAAAAAGTACGAAAAAAAACGCTTGTAATTCTCTTTGAAGTACCGATGTGATATCAAATCCTAACGATAAATAAAGCACGCCGGCGCAAACGGCAAGCCAAACGGGAGTGTCAGGAAACGGGCCTTGTACAAGGAATCAAAAATCACAATAGCTAAGTGTTTTATGGGTACGAAAAAAAGTAAGAAAAAAAACATTTGTACTTAAATTTGCAGGCGATCTTGATGTGGTATCGACCGAACGATAAATAAGGTACGCCGGCGCAAACGGCAAGCAAAAAACGTGAGGTCGAATGGCCTTGTACAAGAAATCAAAAATCACACAATTAAGATGCTTGCATATTGTACGAAAAAAGTACGAAAAAAAAAACATTTGTAATTATCTTTGAAGTACCGATGTGATATCGACCGTAACGATAAATAAGGCATGCCGGCGCGAACGGTTAGCAAAAACGGAGACGAGCACGGTCTTGTACAAGGAATCAAAAAATCACACAAGTTAAGTACTGCTATGGGTAAGAAATAAAGCACGAAAAAACGTTTGTAATTCTATTTGAAGATCTTGATGTGATATCGACCGTAACGATAAATAAGGCACGCCGGCGCGAAACGGGCAAGCAAAACGGAGACGAGAAAGGCCGCGTACAAGAAATCAAAAATCACACAAGCTAAGTACTTTACGGGTACGAAAAAAAGTACGAAAAAACACGTTTGCAATTCTCTTGGGGGCATAATGATGTGGTATTGACCGAACGATAAATAAGGCACGCCGGCGCAAACGGCAAGCAAAACGGCGAGGTCCGTGTAATACCGCATGTACGAGGAATCAAAAATCACACAGCTTAAGTACGCTGTAAGGTACGAAAAAAAGTACGAAAAAAACGGTTGTAATTCTCTTTGAAATGCCGACGTGTTATCGACCGCATCCATAAATATAGGCACGCCGGTGCAAACGGCAAGCATAAACGGAGTGCCGGAATGGCCATGTACAAGGAATCAGAAAATCGCTACCGCTTAAGTAGTCTACGTGGTACGAAAAAGAGTACGATAAAAAACGTTTTTAATTCTCTTTGAAATGCTGATGTGATATCGACCGAACGATAAATAAGGCACGCCGAGCGCAAACGGCGTTAAAACGAAGGCAGCGTAATGGCACTTGTACAAGCGAATCAAAAATCGCGCGGTTAAGTACTACTATGGGTACGAAAAAAAAAGTACGAAAAAAAAACGTTTGTAATTCTCTTTGAAAATGCGATGTGATATCGACCGTAACGATAAATAAGGCACGCCGGCGCGAAACGGCAAACAAAACGGAGGCAGAATGGCCTTGTACAAGGAATCAAAAATCACACGATTAAGTACTCTATGCGGTAGAAAAAAAAGTAGGAAAAAAAACGTTTGTAATTTTCTTTGAATCTTGATGTGATATCGACCGAACGATAAATAAGGCACGCCGGCGCAAACAAAGCAAGCAAAACGGAGGCTGCACGAATGGCCTTGTACAAGAAATCAAAAAATCACACCGTTAAATACTGTTTATGTGTACGAAAAAAAGTACGAAAAAACGTTGTAATTCTCTTTGAAGTACGATGTGATATCGACCGAACGATAAATAAGGCACGCCGGCGCAAGCTTGCAAGCAAAAACGGAGTGCCGAATGGCCTTGTACAAGAAATCAAAAATCACACGGTTAAGTATTGGCTATGGGTACGAAAAAAGAAGTACGAAAAAAACGTTTGTAATTCTCTTTGAAGTACGATGTGATATCGACCGAACGATAAATAAGGCACGCCGGCGCAAACGGCAAGCAAAACGGAGTCTAGAATGGCCTTGTATTGAGGAATCAAAAATCACACGGTTAAGTACTACTATGGGTACGAAAAAAAGTACGAAAAAAAATGTTTGTAATTCTCTTTGAAATGCGATGTGTTATCGACCCGAACGATAAATAAGGCACGCCGGCGCAAGCAAACGGCAAGCAAAACGGAGGCCCGAATGGCCTTGTACAAGGAATCAAAAATCACACCGTTAAGTACTCTATGGGTACGAAAAAAAAAAAAGTACGAAAAAAAACGTTTGTAATTCTCTTTGAAGTACGATGTGATATCGACCGAGAACGATAAATAAGGCACGCCGGCGCAAACGGCAAGCAAAACGGAGGCCGGAATGGCCTTGTACAAGAAATCAAAAATCACACGATTAAGTACTCTATGGGTACGAAAAAAGTACGAAAAAAAACGTTTGTAATTCTCTTTTAAGTAACGATGTGATATCGACCGAACGATAAATAATGCACGCCGGCGCAAACGGGAAAGCAAAACGGAGGCGAGAATGGCCTTGTACAAGAAATCAAAAATCACACGCACATTAAGTACTTTCTTTTGGTACGAAAAATAGTACGAAAAAAAACGTTGTAATTCTCTTTGAAGTACGTGTGATATCGACCCGAACGATAAATAAGGCACGCCGGCGCAACGGAGAAGCAAAACGGAGGCCGAGAATGGCCTTGTACAAGAATCAAAAATCACACGGTTAAGTACTCTATGGGTACGAAAAAAAGTACGAAAAAAAAACGTTTGTAATTCTCTTTGAAATGCGATGTGATATCGACCCGAACGATAAATAAGGCACGCCGGCGCAAACGGCAAGCAAAACGGAGGCCGAATGGCCTTGTACAAGGAATCAAAAATCACACGAGTTAAGTACTCTATGGGTACGAAAAAAAGTACGAAAAAAACGTTTGTAATTCTCTTTACCGTGCGATGTGATATCGACCGAACGATAAATAAGGCACGCCGGCGCAAACGGCAAGCAAAACGGAGGCAGAGAATGGACTTGTACAAGGAATCAAAAATCACACGAGTTAAGTACTTTATGAGTACGAAAAAAAGTACGAAAAAAAATGTTTGTAATTCTCTTTGAAGTACGTGTGAGTATCGACCGAACGATAAATAAGGTACGCCGGCGCAAACGGCAAGCAAAACGGAGGTCGGAATGGCCTTGTACAAAGAGAATCAAAAATCACACCGTTAAGTACTGTAGGTACGAAAAAAAGTACGAAAAAAACGTTTGTAATTCTCTTTGAAATCGATGTGTTATCGACCGAACGATAAATAAGGCACGCCGGCGCAAACGGCAAGCAAAACGGAGGCGAAGAATGGCCTTGTACAAGAAATCAAAAATCACACGGTTAAGTACTCTATGGGTACGAAAAAAAGTACGAAAAAAACGTTTGTAATTCTCTTTTAAGTACGAGTGTGATATCGACCCGAACGATAAATAAGGCACGCCGGCGCAAACGGCAAAGCAAAACGGAGGCCGGAATGGCCTTGTACAAGAAATCAAAATCACACGATTAAGTACTCTATGGGTACGAAAAAAAGTACGAAAAAAAACGTTTGTAATTCTCTTTGAAGTACGATGTGATATCGACCGAACGATAAATAAGGCACGCCGGCGCAAACGGCAAGCAAAACGGAGGCGAGATGGCCTTGTACAAGAATCAAAAATCACACGATTAAGTACTCTATGGGTACGAAAAAAAGTACGAAAAAAAACGTTGTAATTCTCTTTGAAATGCGATGTGATATCGACCGAACGATAAATAAGGCACGCCGGCGCAAACGGCAAGCAAAACGGAGGCCGAGAATGGCCTTGTACAAGGAATCAAAAATCACACGTTAAGTACTTTCTATGGGTACGAAAAAAAAGTACGAAAAAAAACGTTTGTAATTCTCTTTGAAGTGCGATGTGATATCGACCGAACGATAAATAAGGCACGCCGGCGCAAACGGCAAGCAAAACGGAGGCCGGAATGGCCTTGTACAAGGAATCAAAAATCACACGATTAAGTACTCTATGGGTACGAAAAAAAGTACGAAAAAAAACGTTTGTAATTCTCTTTGAAATGCGATGTGATATCGACCGAACGATAAATAAGGCACGCCGGCGCAAACGGCAAGCAAAACGGAGGTCGGAATGGCCTTGTACAAGGAATCAAAAATCACACGCGTTAAGTACTCTATGGGTACGAAAAAAAGTACGAAAAAACGTTTGTAATTCTCTTTGAAATCTTGATGTGTTATCGACCGAACGATAAATAAGGCACGCCGGCGCAAACGGCAAGCAAAACGGAGGCCGGAATGGCCTTGTACAAGGAATCAAAAATCACACGGAGTTAAGTACTCTATGGAGTACGAAAAAAAATACGAAAAAAACGTTTGTAATTCTCTTTGAAGTACGTTGATGTGATATCGACCGAACGATAAATAAGGCACGCCGGCGCAAACGGCAAGCAAAACGGAGGCCCGGAATGGCCTTGTACAAGGAATCAAAAATCACACGGTTAAGTACTCTATGGGTACGAAAAAAAGTACGAAAAAAACGTTTGTAATTCTCTTTGAAGTACGTGTGATATCGACCCGAACGATAAATAAGGCACGCCGGCGCAAACGAAAATCAAAACGGAGGCCAGAATGGCCTTGTACAAAGAAATCAAAAATCACACTGTTAACTACTATATGGGTATTAAAAAAACGTTTGTAATTCTCTTTGAAATACGATGTGATATCGACCGAACGATAAATAAGGCACGCCGGCGCAAACGGCAAGCAAAACGGAGGCCGGAATGGCCTTGTACAAGAATCAAAAATCACACGGTTAAGTACTCTATGGGTACGAAAAAAAGTACGAAAAAAACGTTTGTAATTCTCTTTGAAGTACGATGTGATATCGACCGAACGATAAATAAGGCACGCCGGCGCAAACGGCAAGCAAAACGGAGGCGAGAATGGCCTTGTACAAGGAATCAAAAATCACACGAGTTAAGTACTTTTATGGGTACGAAAAAAAGTACGAAAAAAAAACGTTTGTAATTCTCTTTGAAATACGTGTGATATCGACGAACGATAAATAAGGCACGCCGGCGCAAACGGCAAGCAAAACGGAGGCGAATGGCCTTGTACAAGGAAATCAAAAATCACACGATTAAGTACTCTATGGGTACGAAAAAAAAGTACGAAAAAACGTTTGTAATTCTCTTTGAAGCGATGTGATATCGACGGAACGATAAATAAGGCACGCCGGCGCAAACGGCAAGCAAAGCGGAGGCCGGAATGGCCTTGTACAAGGAATCAAAATCACACGATTAAGTACTCTATGGGTACGAAAAAAAGTGTCTGAAAAAAAAGCGTTTGTAATTCTCTTTGAAATGCGATGTGATATCGACCAAAACGATAAATAAGGCACGCCGGCGCAAACGCGCAAGCAAAACGGAGGCAGAATGGCCTTGTACAAGGAATCAAAAATCACACGGTTAAATACTCTATGGGTACGAAAAAAAGTACGAAAAACGTTTGTAATTCTCTTTGAAATGCTTGATGTGATATCGACCGAACGATAAATAAGGCACGCCGGCGCAAACGGCAAGCAAAACGGAAGCGGAAAGGCCTTGTACAAGGAATCAAAAATCACACGAGTTAAGTACTCTATGGGTACGAAAAAAGTAGTACGAAAAAAACGTTTGTAATTCTCTTTGAAATCTTGATGTGATATCGACCGAACGATAAATAAGGCACGCCGGCGCAAACGGCAAGCAAAACGGAGGCGGAATGGCCTTGTACAAGGAATCAAAAATCACACGAGTTAAGTACTCTATGGGTACGAAAAAAAGTATGAAAAAAAAAAACGTTTGTAATTCTCTTTGAAATCGATGTGATATCGACCGAAACGATAAATAAGGCACGCCGGCGCAAACGGCAAGCAAAACGGAGGCGGAATGGCCTTGTACAAGGAATCAAAAATCACACGGTTAAGTACTCTATGGGTACGAAAAAAATACGAAAAAAAGCGTTGTAATTCTCTTTGAAATGCTTGATGTGATATCGACCAGAACGATAAATAAGGCACGCCGGCGCAAGCGGCAAGCAAAACGGAGGCCAGAATGGCCTTGTACAAGAAATCAAAAATCACACGATTAAGTACTCTTTATGGGTACGAAAAAAGTACGAAAAAAAACCGTTTGTAATTCTCTTTGAAATGCGATGTGATATCGACCGAACGATAAATAAGGCACGCCGGCGCAAGCGGCAAGCAAAACGGAGGCCGAATAATGGCCTTGTACAAGGAATCAAAAATCACACGGAGTTAAGTACTCTATGGGTACGAAAAAAAGTACGAAAAAAACGTTTGTAATTCTCTTTGAAATCTTGATGTGATATCGACCCGAACGATAAATAAGGCACGCCGGCGCAAACGGCAAACAAAGCGGAGGCGAATGGCCTTGTACAAGGAATCAAAAATCCACGCAGTTAAGTACTCTATGGGTACGAAAAAAAGTACGAAAAAAAATGTTTGTAATTCTCTTTGGAAATGCGATGTGATATCGACCGAACGATAAATAAGGCACGCCGGCGCAAACGGCAAGCAAAACGGAGGCGAATGGCCTTGCTACAAGAATCAAAAATCACGCGATTAAGTACTCTATGGGTACGAAAAAAAAGTACGAAAAAAACGTTTGTAATTCTCTTTGAAATCTTGATGTGATATCGACCCGAACGATAAATAAGGCACGCCGGCGCAAACGGCAAGCAAAACGGAGGCCGAATGGCCTTGTACAAGAAATCAAAAATCACACGATTAAGTACTTTCTATGGGTACGAAAAAAAGTATGAAAAAAAACGTTTGTAATTCTCTTTGAAATACGATGTGATATCGACGAAACGATAAATAAGGCACGCCGGCGCAAACGGCAAGCAAAACGGAGGCGAGAATGGCCTTGTACAAGGAATCAAAAATCACACGATTAAGTACTCTATGGGTACGAAAAAAAAGTACGAAAAAAACGTTTGTAATTCTCTTTGAAATCTTGATGTGATATCGACCGAAACGATAAATAAGGCACGCCGGCGCAAACGGCAAGCAAAACGGAGGCCGAATGGCCTTGTACAAGGAATCAAAAATCACACGATTAAGTACTCTATGGGTACGAAAAAAAAGTACGAAAAAACGTTTGTAATTCTCTTTGAAATGCGATGTGATATCGACCCGAACGATAAATAAGGCACGCCGGCGCAAACGGCAAGCAAAACGGAGGCGAGAATGGCCTTGTACAAGGAATCAAAAATCACACGGAGTTAAGTACTCTATGGGTACGAAAAAAAGTACTGAAAAAAAATGTTTGTAATTCTCTTTGAAGTACGATGTGATATCGACGAAACGATAAATAAGGCACGCCGGCGCAAACGGCAAGCAAAACGGAGGCGAATGGCCTTGTACAAGGAATCAAAATCACACGGTTAAGTACTCTATGGGTACGAAAAAAAGTACGAAAAAAAACGTTTGTAATTCTCTTTGAAATGCGATGTGATATCGACCGAACGATAAATAAGGCACGCCGGCGCAAACGGCAAGCAAAACGGAGGCGGAATGGCCTTGTACAAGGAATCAAAAATCACACGTTAAGTACTCTATGGGTACGAAAAAAAGTACGAAAAAAACGTTTGTAATTCTCTTTGAAATGCGATGTGATATCGACCGAACGATAAATAAGGCACGCCGGCGCAAACGGCAAGCAAAACGGAGGCGGAATGGCCTTGTACAAGGAATCAAAAATCACACGATTAAGTACTCTATGGGTACGAAAAAAATACGAAAAAAAGCGTTGTAATTCTCTTTGAAATGCGATGTGATATCGACCGAACGATAAATAAGGCACGCCGGCGCAAACGGCAAGCAAAACGGAGGCGAGAATGGCCTTGTACAAGGAATCAAAAATCACACGATTAAGTACTCTATGGGTACGAAAAAAAGTACGAAAAAAAAACGTTTGTAATTCTCTTTGAAATGCGTGTGATATCGACCGAACGATAAATAAGGCACGCCGGCGCAAACGGCAAGCAAAACGGAGGCCAGAATGGCCTTGTACAAGGAATCAAAAATCACACAGTTAAGTACTCTATGGGTACGAAAAAAAGTACGAAAAAACGTTTGTAATTCTCTTTGAAATACTGATGTGATATCGACCAGAACGATAAATAAGGCACGCCGGCGCAAACGGCAAGCAAAACGGAGGCCAGAATGGCCTTGTACAAGGAATCAAAAATCACACTTTTAAGTACTCTATGGAGTACGAAAAAAAAGTACGAAAAAAAACGTTTGTAATTCTCTTTGAAATGCGATGTGATATCGACGAACGATAAATAAGGCACGCCGGCGCAAGCGGCAAGCAAAACGGAGGCGAGAATGGCCTTGTACAAGGAATCAAAATCACACGATTAAGTACTCTATGGGTGCGAAAAAAATACGAAAAAAAATGTTTGTAATTCTCTTTGAAATGTACGATGTGATATCGACCCGAACGATAAATAAGGCACGCCGGCGCAAGCGGCAAGCAAAACGGAGGCGGAATGGCCTTGTACAAGGAATCAAAAATCACACGAGTTAAGTACTCTATGGGTACGAAAAAAAGTACGAAAAAAAACGTTTGTAATTCTCTTTGAAATGCGATGTGATATCGACCGAACGATAAATAAGGCACGCCGGCGCAAACGGCAAGCAAAACGGAGGCGAGAATGGCCTTGTACAAGGAATCAAAAATCACACGGTTAAGTACTGCATGGGTGCGAAAAAAAGTACGAAAAAAAACGTTTGTAATTCTCTTTGAAATGCGATGTGATATCGACCCGAACGATAAATAAGGCACGCCGGCGCAAACGGCAAGCAAAACGGAGGCGAGAATGGCCTTGTACAAGGAATCAAAAATCACACGAGTTAAGTACTCTATGGGTACGAAAAAAAGTACGAAAAAAAAGCGTTTGTAATTCTCTTTGAAATGCGATGTGATATCGACCGAACGATAAATAAGGCACGCCGGCGCAAAGCGGCAAGCAAAACGGAGGCAGAATGGCCTTGTACAAGGAATCAAAAATCACACGATTAAGTACTACTATGGGTACGAAAAAAAGTACGAAAAAAAAGTTTGTAATTCTCTTTGAAATCTTGATGTGATATCGACCGAACGATAAATAAGGCACGCCGGCGCAAACGGCAAGCAAAACGGAGAGCCAGGAAATGGCCTTGTACAAGGAATCAAAAATCACACGATTAAGTACTCTATGGGTACGAAAAAAAAGTACGAAAAAACGTTTGTAATTCTCTTTGAAATACGATGTGATATCGACCCGAACGATAAATAAGGCACGCCGGCGCAAACGGCAAGCAAAACGGAGGCGAGAATGGCCTTGTACAAGGAATCAAAAATCACACGATTAAGTACTACTATGGGTACGAAAAAAAGTACGAAAAAAAAGCGTTTGTAATTCTCTTTGAAATCTTGATGTGATATCGACCGAACGATAAATAAGGCACGCCGGCGCAAACGGCAAGCAAAACGGAGGCGGAATGGCCTTGTACAAGGAATCAAAAATCACACGATTAAGTACTCTATGGGTACGAAAAAAAGTACGAAAAAAAGCGTTTGTAATTCTCTTTGAAATGCTTGATGTGATATCGACCCGAACGATAAATAAGGCACGCCGGCGCAAACGGCAAGCAAAACGGAGGCGGAATGGCCTTGTACAAGGAATCAAAAATCACACGGTTAAGTACTCTATGGGTACGAAAAAAAAGTACGAAAAAAACGTTTGTAATTCTCTTTGAAATGCGATGTGATATCGACCGAACGATAAATAAGGCACGCCGGCGCAAACGGCAAGCAAAACGGAGGCGAGAATGGCCTTGTACAAGGAATCAAAAATCACACGGTTAAGTACTCTATGGGTACGAAAAAAAGTACGAAAAAAAGCGTTTGTAATTCTCTTTGAAATCTTGATGTGATATCGACCCGAACGATAAATAAGGCACGCCGGCGCAAACGGCAAGCAAAACGGAGGCGAATGGCCTTGTACAAGAATCAAAAATCACACGATTAAGTACTCTATGGGTACGAAAAAAAGTACGAAAAAAAACGTTTGTAATTCTCTTTGAAATGCGTGTGATATCGACCGAACGATAAATAAGGCACGCCGGCGCAAACGGCAAGCAAAACGGAGGCGAGAATGGCCTTGTACAAGAAATCAAAAATCACACGATTAAGTACTCTATGGGTACGAAAAAAAGTACGAAAAAAAACGTTTGTAATTCTCTTTGAAATGCGATGTGATATCGACCGAACGATAAATAAGGCACGCCGGCGCAAACGGCAAGCAAAACGGAGGCCGAAATGGCCTTGTACAAGGAATCAAAAATCACACGGTTAAGTACTCTATGGGTACGAAAAAAAGTACGAAAAAAAACGTTTGTAATTCTCTTTGAAATGCGATGTGATATCGACCGAACGATAAATAAGGCACGCCGGCGCAAACGGCAAGCAAAACGGAGGCCCGAGAATGGCCTTGTACAAGGAATCAAAAATCACACGATTAAGTACTCTATGGGTACGAAAAAAAGTACGAAAAAAACGTTTGTAATTCTCTTTGAAATACGATGTGATATCGACCGAACGATAAATAAGGCACGCCGGCGCAAACGGCAAGCAAAACGGAGGCCCGAGAATGGCCTTGTACAAGGAATCAAAAATCACACGAGTTAAGTACTCTATGGGTACGAAAAAAAAGTACGAAAAAAAACGTTTGTAATTCTCTTTTGAAGTAAATAAGGCGTGTGTGATATCGACCCAGAACGATAAATAAGGCACGCCGGCGCAAACGGCAAGCAAAACGGAGGCGAATGGCCTTGTACAAGGAATCAAAAATCACACGATTAAGTACTCTATGGGTACGAAAAAAAAGTACGAAAAAAACGTTTGTAATTCTCTTTGAAGTACGATGTGATATCGACCGAACGATAAATAAGGCACGCGGCGCAAACGGCAAGCAAAACGGAGGCGAGAATGGCCTTGTACAAGAAATCAAAAATCACACGGTTAAGTTACTACGATGGGTACGAAAAAAAGTACGAAAAAAAACGTTTGTAATTCTCTTTGAAGTAGTGATGTGATATCGACCGAACGATAAATAAGGCACGCCGAGCGCAAACGGCAAACAACAAAACGGAGGCCCCGGAATGGCCTTGTACAAGGAATCAAAAATCACACAGTTAAGTACTCTGAGTACGAAAAAAAAGTACGAAAAAAAACGTTTGTAATTCTCTTTGAAGATGCGTGTGATATCGACCCGAACGATAAATAAGGCACGCCGGCGCAAACGGCAAGCAAAACGGAGGCCGGAATGGCCTTGTACAAGGAATCAAAAATCACACGGTTAAGTACTCTATGGGTACGAAAAAAAGGAGTACGAAAAAACGTTTGTAATTCTCTTTGAAGTGCGATGTGATATCGACCCGAGAACGATAAATAAGGCACGCCGGCGCAAACGGCAAACAAAACGGAGGCGGAGATGGCCATGTACAAGGAATCAAAAATCACACGGTTAAGTACTCTATGGGTACGAAAAAAAGTACGAAAAAAAACGTTTGTAATTCTCTTTGAAGTACGATGTGATATCGACAGAACGATAAATAAGGCACGCCGGCGCAAACGGCAAGCAAAACGGAGACGAGAATGGCCTTGTACAAGAATCAAAAATCACACGGTTAAGTACTACTATGGGTACGAAAAAAGAGTCCACGATAAAAAAACGTTTGTAATTCTGCTTTGAAATCACGATGTGATATCTGACAGAACGATAAATAAGACACGCCGGCGCAAGCAGCATAAACAAAACGGGAGACAGGAATGGCTTCTTGTACAAGAAATCAAAAATCTGCCTACATTAGAGGCACTGCAAGATGCAGAAAAATGTACAGAAAAAGCAACGTTTGTAATTTTCTTTGAAGTATTTTGATGTGCAATTAATCGACCGAACGATAAATAAGGCACTTTAACGCAAGCCGGCAAGCAAAACGGAGGCCAAAATGGCACGTTTGTGCAAGGAATCAAAAATCACTGATTCCTAAGTACTACTAGGGTACGAAAGAAAGTACGAAAAACGGTTGTAATTCTCATTGAAGTGCGATGTGATATAGACGGAAACGATAAATAAGACGCACACCGGCGCAAGCAGCAAGCAAAACGGAGGCAGAATGGCCTTATACAAGGAATCAAAAATCACATAGTTAAGTACCTACCATGGGTACGAAAAAAGTACGAAAAAAAACTTTTGTAATTCTCTTTAAAGTACGATGTGATATATGCGACGGAAGGCGACTAAATAATGGAGCACGCCGGCCCAAACGTCAAGCAAAACGGAAGCGGAATGGCCTTGTACAAAGAATAAAAAATCACCACAGGTTAAATTTACTCGTGTGGGTATGAAAAAAAAGTACGAAAAAAAACGTTTGTAATTCTCTTTGAAGTACGTGTGATATCGACCCGAGAACGATAAATAAGGCACGCCGAAGCATGAAACGGCAAACAAAACGGAGGCCGGGAATGGCACTTAATACAAAGAATAAAAAATCATACGATTTAAGTGCTACGGCGGGTGCAGAAAAAATGCAATGAAAAAAACGTTTGTAATTCTCTTTGGAAATGCGATGTGATCTCGACCGGAAGAACGATAAATAAGGCACGCCGGCGCATGTGGCTTGACAGCAAAAGCCCGAGGCCGGGGTGGCCTTGTACAAGGAATCCAAAAACACACGGTTCAAGTACTTTCTGTTATGGAGTCGAGAAGAAAGTACTGAAAAAAACGTTTTGTAATTCTATCACTGAAATAGATATTAGTATGTTGGGAACCTGTATAAATAAAGACACTTTGGCGCAAACGCCCAGAAGCGAAACGGAGAGGCGGGGAATGGCCTTATTTAAGGGAATCAAAAATCGCACGAGTTAAGTACGCTGTGGGTACGAAAAAAAAGTACGAAAAAACGTTTGTAATTCTATTTTGAAGTACGTGTGAGTGTCGGCTGAGAATGGTAAATAAGGCACGCCGGCACAAGCAAACGGCAAACAAAACGGAGAGCACTGAGGAATGGCCTTGTACAAGGAATCCAAAAAATCATACGGTTGATTAAGAAACCCTTTTCTATCGGTACGAAAAAAGTACGGAAAAAAACGTTTGTAATTCTCTTTGGTATACGTTCTGATCTCGACCGAACGATAAATAAGGCCCGCCGGCGCAAGCGGCAGAAGCAAAACGGAAGGCCCGATTGGCCTTGTACAAGGAATCAAAAATCACACGGTTAAGAACCCCTACATGGGTACGAAAAAAAGTATGAAAAAAAGCGTTGGTAATACTCTTTGAGTAATCTTGATGTGGTATATCGGCCCGAACGATAAATAAGAGCAACGCCAGAGCGCAAGCGGCAAACAAAACGGAGGTCGGGAGAATGTCCTTGTACAAGGAATCAAAAATCACACGAGTTAAGTACTTTTTAGATACGAAACAAAGTACGAGAAAAATACGATTGTAATTCCTCGTTAAAATGCTTGATGCTGGTATCAACCGGAAACGATAAATAAGGCACGCCGAAATGTGAACGACGAAGCAAAGCGCGGAGCCGAGAATGGCATAATACAAGGAATCAAAAATCACACGGTTAAATACTCTATCCGTACGATTAGAAAAGTACGCAAAAAACGTTGTAATTCTCTTTGGAAATACTTGATATGATATCGACCGGAACGATGACAAATCGAGCCCACGCCGGCGCAAACGGCAAGCTCAAGCTGGAGTCCCGAGGAATGGCCTTTTGCAAGGAATCAAAAATCTGCAAGGTTAAGTACTCTATGGGTACGAAAAATACGAAAAAACGTTTGTAATTCTCTTTGAAGTACGGATGTGATATCGACCGAACGATAAATGCGGGCACTGTCCCGGCGCAAGCTGACAAGCAAAACGGAGGCAATGTGGACTTGTACTAAGGGAATCAAGAAGTCACACGGTTAAGTACTCTGTGGATACGATTACACGTACGAAAAAAACGTTTATAATTCTCTTTGAAATACTGATGCATGATGTCCCTCGACCCGAACGGAAAGTAAATAAGGCACGCCGAGCGCAAACGGCAAGCAAAACGGAGAACAGAATGGCCTTGTACTTGAAATCACAAATCACGGAGATTACGTATACTTTCTATGGAGTATACCCAGGAAAAAATCCTGAAAAAAAATGTTTGTAATTCTCTTTGAAGTCTTTACGATTTGTGATATCGACCCGAACGATAAATAAAGCACGCAGGCCCCGCGATCAGCAACAAACAAATCGGAGACGGGAATGGCCTTTAATACAAAGAATCTAAATACCACACGATTAAAGAAGTACTACTGTGGGTACGAAAAAAGTATCTGAAAAAAAATGTTTGTAATTCTCTTTGAAATCACTGATGTGATATCGACCGAACGATAAATATGGCACGCCGGCGCAAGCGGCAAGTAAAACGGAGGCCGGAAATGTCCTTGCAGCAAAGAAATCAAAAATCACACGAGTTAAGTACATCTATAGATACGAAAAAGAGTACGATAAAAAACGATTGTAATTCTATCTTTGAAGTAATCACCCAATGCTGATATTGACAGAACGATGAAATAAGGCACGCCGGAGCAAACGGCAAGCAAAACGGAAGTCGGGGTATTTTCCGTATACAAGAAATCAAAAATCACACGATTCAGTACTCTGTTAGATTACAAACAAAAGTACGAAAAATAAACGTTTGTAATTATCGTTGAAGTACGTGTGTTATCGACCGAACGATAAATAAGGCACGCCGGTGCAAACGGCAAACAAAACGGAGGCAGAATGGCGCTTATCCAAGAGAATCAGAAATCACTGCAGATTGACCTTACTACTATGGAGTACTGAAAAAGAAGTACGATAAAAAACGTTTGTCATTCTCTTTCGGGAAGTGCGATGTGATATCGACCCGAACGATAAATATGGCACGCCGAGGCGCAGCAACGGCAAGCACAAACGGGAGCCGAGTATGGCCTTGTACACGAAATCAAAAAGAATAGGGTTAAGTACTCTAAGGGTACCAAAAAAAAAAGCATAGAAAACGTTTGTAATTCTCTTTGAAATACGATGCTGATATCGACTGAAGCGAGTAAATAAGGCACGCCGGCGGCCATGACGACCAAAACGAGACGAGAATGGCACTATGTACAAGGAATCAAAAATCACACGATTAAGTACTCTATGGGTACGAAAAAAGTACGAAAAAAAACGTTTGTAATTCTCTTTGAAATACGATGTGATATCGACCGAACGATAAATAAGGCACGCCGGCGCAAACGGCAAGCAAAACGGAGGCCGAGAATGGCCTTGTACAAGGAAAAAAATCACACGGTTAAGTACTCTATGGGTACGAAAAAAAAGTACGAAAAAAAACGTTTGTAATTCTCTTTGAAATGCGATGTGATATCGACCGAACGATAAATAAGGCACGCCGGCGCAAACGGCAAGCAAAACGGAGGCCGAGAATGGCCTTGTACAAGGAATCAAAAATCACACGGTTAAGTACTCTATGGGTACGAAAAAAAGTACGAAAAAAAACGTTTGTAATTCTCTTTGAAGTAGCGATGTGATATCGACCGAACGATAAATAAGGCACGCCGGCGCAAACGGCAAGCAAAACGGAGGCGAATGGCCTTGTACAAGGAATCAAAAATCACACGATTAAGTACTCTATGGGTACGAAAAAAAGTACGAAAAAAAACGTTTGTAATTCTCTTTGAAGTACGATGTGATATCGACCGAACGATAAATAAGGCACGCCGGCGCAAACGGCAAGCAAAACGGAGGCCGAATGGCCTTGTACAAGGAATCAAAAATCACACGATTAAGTACTCTATGGGTACGAAAAAAAGTACGAAAAAAAACTTTGTAATTCTCTTTGAAATGCGATGTGATATCGACCGAACGATAAATAAGGCACGCCGGCGCAAACGGCAAGCAAAACGGAGGCGGAATGGCCTTGTACAAGGAATCAAAAATTACACAGTTAGCAGTACTCTACGGGTACAAAACAAAGTACGAAAAAAAAACGTTTGTAATTCTCATTGAAATGCCGATGTGTTACTCGACTCTAACGATAAATAAGGCACGCCGGCGCAAACGGCAATCAGAAACGGTGGCCGAATGGCCTTGTACAAATAAAATAAAAAATCACGCGATTAAGTACTACTGCATGGGTACGAAAAAAAAAGTACGAAAAAAAACGATTGTTATTCTCTTTACGGAAATGCCGATGTGATACTTCCACTTAACGATAAATAAGGCACGCCGGCGGAGAAACGGCAAGAAAAACGGAGGCGAGTAATGGCCTTGTACAAGGAATCAAAAATCATGACCGTTAAGTGCTGTATGGGTACGAAAAAAGAGTACGAAAAAACGTTTGTAGTGCAACTTGAAGTATGCGAGCGTGATATCGACTCCGTAACGATAATTAAGGCACGCCGGCGCAAGCCGGCAAGCAAAGACGGAGGCCGGAATGGCCGCGTACAAAGAATCAAAAATCACATGGTTAAGTACTCTACGAGTAAGAAAAAAGTACGAAAAAAACGTTTGTAATTATCTTTGAAGTGCCGATGTGATTATCGACCGTAACGATAAATAAGGCACGCCGGCGCAAGCAACAAACAAAACGGGGAGGCCGAATGGCCTTGTACAATGAATCCAAAATGACACATGCTTAAGTACTCTATAGGTACGAAAAAAAAGTACGAAAAAAACGATTGTTATTCTCTTTGCACCGGGCGTGTGATATCGACCGAACGATAAATAAGGCACGCCGGTACAAACGGAAAGCAAAACGGGAGGCAGGAATGGCCTTGTACAAGGAATCAAAATCACACAATTATGTACTCTAAGGGTACACGAAAAGAGTACGAAAAAAACGTTTGTAATTCTCTTTGAAGTAGTAGATGTGATATCGACCCCGGAATGATAAATAAGGCACGCCGGCGCAAGCGGCAAGCAAAACAGAGGCGAGTAATGGCCTTGTACAAGGAAGTAAAAAAAAATCGTGCAATGCTTAAGTACTCTACAAGTTCGAAAAAAGTACGAAAAAAAAAAACGTTTGTAATTCTTTTGGAAGTACTTGACGTGAAATTATCGACCAGAACGATAAATAAGGTATGTGCCGGCGCAAGCGGCAAGCAAAGCGGAGGCTTGAGAATGGCCTTGTACAAGGAATCAAAATCCATACGGTTAAGTACTCTACGGGTACGAAAAAAAAGTACGAAAAAAACGTTTGTAATTCTCTTTGGCATACACGTGATATCGACCGTAACGATAAATAAGGCACGCCGGCGCAAATAGCAAGCAAGAAACGAGAGGTCAAAATGGCACTTGTACAAGGAATCAAAAATCACATGAGTTAAGTACTCTATGGGTACAAAACAAAGTACTAAAAAAACGTTTGTAATTTTCGTTGAAATGCCGACGTATTTATCGACCGTAACGATAAATAAGGCACGCCGGCGAAAACGGCAAGCAAAACGGTGGCCGGAATGGCCTTGTACAAGGAATAAAAAATCGCTACGATTAAGTAATCTATGGGTACGAAAAAAAAAGTACGAAAAAAAAGCGTTTGTAATTCTCTTTGAAGTACCGATGTGATGTAAACCCGAACGATAAATAAGTCACGCCGGGAGGAAACGGCAAGCAAAACGGGAGGCAGACTTGCCTTGTACAAGGAATCAAAAATCACACCGTTAAGTACTTGTGGAACACGAAAGAAAAAAAGTACGAAAAAAAACTTTTTTGTAATTTTCTTTGAAGTAATGATGTGATATCGACCGTAACCATAAATAAGGCACGCCGGCGCAAACGGCAAGCAAGCAAAACGTGAGGCCGGAATTACCTTGTACAGGGAATAAAAAATCACACGGTTAAGTGCACTACTATGGGTTCGAAAAAAAGTACGAAAAAAAACGTTTGCATAATTCTCTTTGAAATACTTGATGGTGGTATCGACCGAACGATAAATAAGGTACGCCGGCGGAAACGGCAAGCAAAACGGAGGCTTGCAATGTCCTTGTACAAGGAATCAAAAATCACACGCTTAAGCTAATTTCTACGGGTACGAAAAAAAGTATGAAAAAAACATTTGTAATTCTCCTTGAAGTACTGATGTGGTATCGACCAGAACGATGAATAAGGCATGCCGCCGCAAACGGCAAGCAAAATGGAGGTCAGAATGGCCTTGTACAAGGAATCAAAAATCACACCGTTAAGTACTCTATGGGAACAAAACAAAGTACGAAAAAAACGTTTGTAATTCTCATTGAAGTACTGATGTGTTATCGACCAGAACGATAAATAAGGCACGCCGGCGCAAACGGCAAGCAAAACGGAGGCCAGAATAGCCTTGTACAAGGAATCAAAAATCACACCGTTAAGTACTCTATGGGTACAAAAAAGAGTACGAAAAAAACGTTTGTAATTCTCTTTGAAGTACTGATGTGATATCCACCAGAACGATAATAAGGCACACCGGCGCAAACGGCAAGCTAAATGGAGGCCAGAATGGCGTTGTACAAGGAATCAAAAATCACACCGTTAAGTACTCTATGGGTACAAAAAAGAGTACGAAAAAAACGTTTGTAATTCTCTTTGAAGTACTGATGTGATATCGACCAGAACGATAAATAAGGCACGCCGGCGCAAACGGCAAGCAAAACGGAGGCCGGAGATGGCCTTGTACAAGGAATCAAAAATCACACGCACAATAAGTACTCTATGGGTACGAAAAAAAGTACGAAAAAAAAGCGATTGTAATTCCGCTTTGAAGTACCGATGTGATATCGACTCGAACGATAAATAAGGCACGCCGGCGCAAACGGCAAGCAAAACGGAGGCGAGTAATGGCCTTGTACAAGGAATCAAAAATCACACGGTTAAGTACCGTATGGGTACGGAAAAAAGTACGAAAAAAAACTTTTGTAATTCTCTTTGAAGTACCGATGTGATATCGACCGAACGATAAATAAAGCACGCCGGCGCAAACGGCAAGGAAAACGGAGGCCGAATGGCCTTGTACAAGGAATCAAAAATCACATAGTTAAGAACTCTATGGGTACGAAAAAAAGTTCGAAAAAAAACGTTTATAATTCTCTTTGAAGTATCGATGTGGTATCGACCGAACGATAAATAAGGTACGCCGCCGCAAACGGCAAGGAAAACAGAGGTCAGAATGGTCTTGTACAAGGAATAAAAAATCACACCGTTAAGTACTCTATGGGTACAAAACAAAGTACGAAAAAACGTTTGTAATTCTCATTGAAGTACTGATGTGTTATCGACCAGAACGATAAATAAGGCACGCCGGCGCAAACGGCAAGCAAAACGGAGGCCAGAATGTCCATGTACCAAAAATCACACCGCTAAGTACTCTTTGGGTACAAAAAAGAGTACGAAAAAAAAGCGTTTGTAATTCTCTTTGAAGTACTGATGTGATATCGACCAAAACGATAAATAAGGCATGCCGGCGCAAACGGCAAGCAAAACGGAGGCTAGAATGACCTTGTACAAAGAATCAAAAATCACACAGTTAAGTACTCTATGAGTAAGAAAAAAAGTACGAATAAAACGTTTGTAATTCTCTTTGAAGTACTGATGTGGTATCGACCAGAACGATAAATAAGGCACGCCGGCGCAAACGGCATGCAAAACGGAGGTCGAATGGCCTTGTACAAGGAATCAAAAATCACACCGTTAAGTACTCCATAGGTACAAAACAAAGTACGAAAAAACGTTTGTAATTCTCATTGAAGTACCGATGTGTTATCTACCGGAAACGATAAATAAGGCACGCCGGCGCAAACGGCAAGCAAAACGGAGACGAGAATGGCCTTGTACCGGAATCAAAAATCACACCGTTAAGTACTCTATGGGTACAAAAAAGAGTACGAGAAAAAACATTTGTAATTCTCTTTGAAGTACGATGTGATATCGACCGAACGATAAATAAGGCATGCCGGCGCAAACGGCAAGCAAAACGGAGGCCGAATGGCCTTGTACAAGGAATAAAAATCACACGATTAAGTACTCTATGGGTTCGAAAAAATGTACGAAAAAAACGTTTGTAATTCTCTTTGAAGTACGATGTGGTATCGACCGAACGATAAATAAGGCTCGCCGCGCAAACGGCAAGCAAAACGGAGGCGAGAATGGCCTTGTACAAGAAATCAAAAATCACACGATTAAGTACTCTATGGGTACGAAAAAGTTCGAAAAAAACGTTTGTAATTCTCTTTGAAGTGCGATGTGATATCGACCGAACGATAAATAAGGCACGCCGGCGCAAACGGCAAGCAAAACGGAGGTCGAATGGCCTTGTACAAGGAATCAAAAATCACACGAGTTAAGTACTCTATGGGTACAAAACAAATTACGAAAAAAAAATGTTTGTAATTCTCATTGAAATCGATGTGTTATCGACCGAACGATAAATAAGGCACGCCGGTGCAAACGGCAAGCAAAACGGAGGCCGAATGGCCGTGTACAAGGACTCAAAAATCACACCGCTAAGTACTCTATGGGTACAAAAAAGAGTACGAAAAAAAACGTTTGTAATTCTCTTTGAAGTACGATGTGATATCGACCGAACGATAATTAAGGCACGCCGGCGCAAACGGCAAGCAAAACGGAGGCCGAGAATGGCCTTGTACAAAGAATCAAAAATCACACGGTTAAGTACTCTATGAGTAAGAAAAAAGTACGAAAAAAAAAAACGTTTGTAATTCTCTTTGAAGTACGATGTGATATCGACCGAACGATAAATAAGGCACGCCGGCGCAAACGGCAAGCAAAACGGAGGCGAATGGCCTTGTACAAGGAATCAAAAATGACACGATTAAGTACTCAATGGGTACGAAAAAAAAGTACGAAAAAAACGTTTGTTATTCTCTTTGAAGTACGATGTGATATCGACCGAACGATAAATAAGGCACGCCGGTGCAAACGAAAAGCAAACGGAGGCCGTAAATGGACTTGTACAAGGAATCAAAAATCACACAATTATGTACTCTATGGGTACGAAAAAAAGTACGAAAAAAACGTTTGTAATTCTCTTTGAAGTAGTGATGTGATATCGACCAGAATGATAAATAAGGCACGCCGGCGCAAACGGCAAGCAAAACGGAGGCCAGAATGGCCTTGTACAAGGAGTAAAAAATCACACAGTTAAGTACTCTATGGGTTCGAAAAAAAGTACGCAAAAAAACGTTTGTAATTCTCTTTGAAGTACTGATGTGGTATCGACCAGAACGATAAATAAGGTACGCCGGCGCAAACGGCAAGCAAAACGGAGGCCAGAATGGCCTTGTACAAGGAATCAAAAATCACACGGCTAAGTACTCTATGGGTACGAAAAAAAGTACGAAAAAAACGTTTGTAATTCTCTTTGAAATGCGATGTGATATCGACCGAACGATAAATTAGGCACGCCGGCGCAAACGGCAAGCAATACGGAGGTCGAATGGCCTTGTACAAGGAATCAAAAATCACACAGTTAAGTACTCTATGGGTACAAAACAAAGTACGAAAAAAAAACGTTGGTAATTCTCATTGAAATACTGATGTGTTATCGACCAGAACGATAAATAAGGCACGCCGGCGCAAACGGCAATCAAAACGGTGGCCAGAATGGCCTTGTACAAGGAATAAAAAATCACACAGTTCAGTAATCTATGGGTACGAAAAAAAAGTACGAAAAAAAGCGTTTGTAATACTCTTTGAAGTACTGATGTGATATCGACCAGAACGATAAATAAGGCACGCGGGCGGAAACGGCAAGAAAAACGGAGGCCAGAGTGGCCTTGTACAATTAATCAAAAATCACACCGTTAAGTACTCTATGGGTACAAAAAAGAGTACGAAAAAAATCGTTTGTAATTCTCTTTGAAGTACTGATGTGATATCCACCAGAACGATAATTAAGGCACGCCGGCGCAAACGGCAAGCAAAACGGAGGCCGAGCATGGCCTTGTACAAAGAATCAAAAATCACACGATTAAGTACTCTATGAGTAAGAAAAAAAACGTTTGTAATTCTCTTTGAAATACGATGTGATATCGACCGAACGATAAATAAGGCACCCCGGCGCAAACGGCAAGCAAAACCGAGGCCAGAATGGCCTTGTACAAGGAATAAAAAATGACACAGTTAAGTACTCTATGGGTACGAAAAAAAGTACGAAAAAAAACGTTTGTTATTCTCTTTGAAGTACTGATGTGATATCGACCAGAACGATAAATAAGGCACGCCGGTGCAAACGGAAAAGCAAAACGGAGGCCAGAATGGCCTTGTACAAGGAATCAAAAATCACACAATTATGTACTCTATGGGTACGAAAAAAAGTACGAAAAAAAACGTTTGTAATTCTCTTTGAAGTAGTGATGTGATATCGACCAGAACGATAAATAAGGCACGCCGGCGCAAACGGCAAGCAAAACGGAGGCCAGAATGGCCTTGTACAAGGAGTAAAAAATCACACGATTAAGTACTCTATGGGTTCGAAAAAAAGTACGCAAAAAAACGTTTGTAATTCTCTTTGAAATACCGATGTGGTATCGACCGAACGATAAATAAGGTACGCCGGCGCAAACGGCAAGCAAAACGGAGGCCGAATGGCCTTGTACAAGGAATCAAAAATCACACGGCTAAGTACTCTATGGGTACGAAAAAAGTACGAAAAAACGTTTGTAATTCTCTTTGAAGTACGATGTGATATCGACCGAACGATAAATTAGGCACGCCGGTGCAAACGGCAAGCAATACGGAGGTCGAATGGCCTTGTACAAGGAATCAAAAATCACACGATTAAGTACTCTATGGGTACAAAACAAAGTACGAAAAAAACGTTTGTAATTCTCATTGAAATACTGATGTGTTATCGACCAGAACGATAAATAAGGCACGCCGGCGCAAACGGCAATCAAAACGGTGGCCAGAATGGCCTTGTACAAGGAATAAAAAATCACACAGTTCAGTAATCTATGGGTACGAAAAAAAAGTACGAAAAAAAGCGTTTGTAATACTCTTTGAAGTACTGATGTGATATCGACCAGAACGATAAATAAGGCACGCGGGCGGAAACGGCAAGAAAAACGGAGGCCAGAATGGCCTTGTACAATTAATCAAAAATCACACCGTTAAGTACTCTATGGGTACAAAAAAGAGTACGAAAAAAATCGTTTGTAATTCTCTTTGAAGTACTGATGTGATATCCACCAGAACGATAATTAAGGCACGCCGGCGCAAACGGCAAGCAAAACGGAGGCCAACATGGCCTTGTACAAAGAATCAAAAATCACACAGTTAAGTACTCTATGAGTAAGAAAAAAAACGTTTGTAATTCTCTTTGAAGTACTAATGTGATATCGACCAGAACGATAAATAAGGCACCCCGGCGCAAACGGCAAGCAAAACCGAGGCCAGAATGGCCTTGTACAAGGAATAAAAAATGACACAGTTAAGTACTCTATGGGTACGAAAAAAAAGTACGAAAAAAAACGTTTGTTATTCTCTTTGAAATGCGATGTGATATCGACCGAACGATAAATAAGGCACGCCGGTGCAAACGGAAAGCAAAACGGAGGCCGAATGGCCTTGTACAAGGAATCAAAAATCACACGGTTAAGTACTCGTATGGGTACGGAAAAAAGTACGAAAAAAAACTTTTGTAATTCTCTTTGAAATACGATGTGATATCGACCGAACGATAAATAAAGCACGCCGGCGCAAACGGCAAGGAAAACGGAGGCCAGAATGGCCTTGTACAAGGAATCAAAAATCACATAGTTAAGAACTCTATGGGTACGAAAAAAAGTTCGAAAAAAAACGTTTATAATTCTCTTTGAAGTACTGATGTGGTATCGACCAGAACGATAAATAAGGTACGCCAGCGCAAACGGCAAGGAAAACGGAGGTCAGAATGGCCTTGTACAAGGAATAAAAAATCACACCGTTAAGTACTCTATGGGTACAAAACAAAGTACGAAAAAAAACGTTTGTAATTCTCATTGAAGTACTAATGTGTTATCGACCAGAACGATAAATAAGGCACGCCGGCGCAAACGGCAAGCAAAACGGAGGCCAGAATGTCCATGTACCAAAAATCACACCGCTAAGTACTCTTTGGGTACAAAAAAAGAGTACGAAAAAAAGCGTTTGTAATTCTCTTTGAAGTACGATGTGATATCGACCAAAACGATAAATAAGGCATGCCGGCGCAAACGGCAAGCAAAACGGAGGCTAGAATGACCTTGTACAAAGAATCAAAAATCACACAGTTAAGTACTCTATGAGTAAGAAAAAAAGTACGAATAAAACGTTTGTAATTCTCTTTGAAGTACTGATGTGGTATCGACCAGAACGATAAATAAGGCACGCCGGCGCAAACGGCATGCAAAACGGAGGTCAGAATGGCCTTGTACAAGGAATCAAAAATCACACCGTTAAGTACTCCATAGGTACAAAACAAAGTACGAAAAAAAACGTTTGTAATTCTCATTGAAGTACTGATGTGTTATCTACCAGAACGATAAATAAGGCACGCCGGCGCAAACGGCAAGCAAAACGGAGGCCAGAATGGCCTTGTACCAGGAATCAAAAATCACACCGTTAAGTACTCTATGGGTACAAAAAAGAGTACGAGAAAAAACATTTGTAATTCTCTTTGAAGTACTGATGTGATATCGACCAGAACGATAAATAAGGCATGCCGGCGCAAACGGCAAGCAAAACGGAGGCCAGAATGGCCTTGTACAAGGAATAAAAAATCACACAGTTAAGTACTCTATGGGTTCGAAAAAATGTACGAAAAAAACGTTTGTAATTCTCTTTGAAGTACTGATGTGGTATCGACCAGAACGATAAATAAGGCTCGCCGCGCAAACGGCAAGCAAAACGGAGGCCAGAATGGCCTTGTACAAGAAATCAAAAATCACACAGTTAAGTACTCTATGGGTACGAAAAAAGTTCGAAAAAAACGTTTGTAATTCTCTTTGAAGTATGCGATGTGATATCGACCGAACGATAAATAAGGCACGCCGGCGCAAACGGCAAGCAAAACGGAGGTCAGAATGGCCTTGTACAAGGAATCAAAAATCACACAGTTAAGTACTCTATGGGTACAAAACAAATTACGAAAAAAAATGTTTGTAATTCTCATTGAAGTACTGATGTGTTATCGACCAGAACGATAAATAAGGCACGCCGGTGCAAACGGCAAGCAAAACGGAGGCCAGAATGGCCGTGTACAAGGACTCAAAAATCACACCGCTAAGTACTCTATGGGTACAAAAAAGAGTACGAAAAAAAACGTTTGTAATTCTCTTTGAAGTACTGATGTGATATCGACCAGAACGATAATTAAGGCACGCCGGCGCAAACGGCAAGCAAAACGGAGGCCGAATGGCCTTGTACAAAGAATCAAAAATCACACGATTAAGTACTCTATGAGTAAGAAAAAAAGTACGAAAAAAAACGTTTGTAATTCTCTTTGAAGTGCGATGTGATATCGACCGAACGATAAATAAGGCACGCCGGCGCAAACGGCAAGCAAAACGGAGGCCAGAATGGCCTTGTACAAGGAATCAAAAATGACACAGTTAAGTACTCAATGGGTACGAAAAAAAAGTACGAAAAAAACGTTTGTTATTCTCTTTGAAGTACTGATGTGATATCGACCAGAACGATAAATAAGGCACGCCGGTGCAAACGAAAAGCAAACGGAGGCCAGAATGGACTTGTACAAGGAATCAAAAATCACACAATTATGTACTCTATGGGTACGAAAAAAAGTACGAAAAAAAACGTTTGTAATTCTCTTTGAAGTAGTGATGTGATATCGACCAGAACGATAAATAAGGCACGCCGGCGCAAACGGCAAGCAAAACGGAGGCCAGAATGGCCTTGTACAAGGAGTAAAAAATCACACAGTTAAGTACTCTATGGGTTCGAAAAAAAGTACGCAAAAAAACGTTTGTAATTCTCTTTGAAGTACGATGTGGTATCGACCGAACGATAAATAAGGTACGCCGGCGCAAACGGCAAGCAAAACGGAGGCCGAATGGCCTTGTACAAGGAATCAAAAATCACACGACTAAGTACTCTATGGGTACGAAAAAAAGTACGAAAAAAACGTTTGTAATTCTCTTTGAAGTACTGATGTGATATCGACCAGAACGATAAATTAGGCACGCCGGCGCAAACGGCAAGCAATACGGAGGTCAGAATGGCCTTGTACAAGGAATCAAAAATCACACAGTTAAGTACTCTATGGGTACAAAACAAAGTACGAAAAAAAACGTTGGTAATTCTCATTGAAATACTGATGTGTTATCGACCAGAACGATAAATAAGGCACGCCGGCGCAAACGGCAATCAAAACGGTGGCCAGAATGGCCTTGTACAAGGAATAAAAAATCACACAGTTCAGTAATCTATGGGTACGAAAAAAAAGTACGAAAAAAAGCGTTTGTAATACTCTCTTTGAAGTACGATGTGATATCGACCAGAACGATAAATAAGGCACGCGGGCGGAAACGGCAAGAAAAACGGAGGCCAGAGTGGCCTTGTACAATTAATCAAAAATCACACCGTTAAGTACTCTATGGGTACAAAAAAGAGTACGAAAAAAATCGTTTGTAATTCTCTTTGAAGTACTGATGTGATATCCACCAGAACGATAATTAAGGCACGCCGGCGCAAACGGCAAGCAAAACGGAGGCCAGCATGGCCTTGTACAAAGAATCAAAAATCACACGATTAAGTACTCTATGAGTAAAAAAAAAACGTTTGTAATTCTCTTTGAAGTACGATGTGATATCGACCGAACGATAAATAAGGCACCCCGGCGCAAACGGCAAGCAAAACCGAGGCCAGAATGGCCTTGTACAAGGAATAAAAAATGACACAGTTAAGTACTCTATGGGTACGAAAAAAAAGTACGAAAAAAAACGTTTGTTATTCTCTTTGAAGTACTGATGTGATATCGACCAGAACGATAAATAAGGCACGCCGGTGCAAACGGAAAAGCAAAACGGAGGCCAGAATGGCCTTGTACAAGGAATCAAAAATCACACAATTATGTACTCTATGGGTACGAAAAAAAGTACGAAAAAAAACGTTTGTAATTCTCTTTGAAGTAGTGATGTGATATCGACCAGAACGATAAATAAGGCACGCCGGCGCAAATGGCAAGCAAAACGGAGGCCAGAATGGCCTTGTACAAGGAGTAAAAAATCACACGATTAAGTACTCTATGGGTTCGAAAAAAGTACGCAAAAAAACGTTTGTAATTCTCTTTGAAGTACGATGTGGTATCGACCGAACGATAAATAAGGTACGCCGGCGCAAACGGCAAGCAAAACGGAGGCCAGAATGGCCTTGTACAAGGAATCAAAAATCACACAGCTAAGTACTCTATGGGTACGAAAAAAAGTACGAAAAAAACGTTTGTAATTCTCTTTGAAGTACTGATGTGATATCGACCAGAACGATAAATTAGGCACGCCGGTGCAAACGGCAAGCAATACGGAGGTCAGAATGGCCTTGTACAAGGAATCAAAAATCACACAGTTAAGTACTCTATGGGTACAAAACAAAGTACGAAAAAAAACGTTGGTAATTCTCATTGAAATACTGATGTGTTATCGACCAGAACGATAAATAAGGCACGCCGGCGCAAACGGCAATCAAAACGGTGGCCAGAATGGCCTTGTACAAGGAATAAAAAATCACACGGTTCGGTAATCTATGGGTACGAAAAAAAGTACGAAAAAAGCGTTTGTAATACTCTTTGAAGTACTGATGTGATATCGACCAGAACGATAAATAAGGCACGCGGGCGGAAACGGCAAGAAAAACGGAGGCCAGAATGGCCTTGTACAATTAATCAAAAATCACACCGTTAAGTACTCTATGGGTACAAAAAAGAGTACGAAAAAAATCGTTTGTAATTCTCTTTGAAGTACTGATGTGATATCCACCAGAACGATAATTAAGGCACGCCGGCGCAAACGGCAAGCAAAACGGAGGCCAGCATGGCCTTGTACAAAGAATCAAAAATCACACAGTTAAGTACTCTATGAGTAAGAAAAAAAACGTTTGTAATTCTCTTTGAAGTACTGATGTGATATCGACCAGAACGATAAATAAGGCACCCCGGCGCAAACGGCAAGCAAAACCGAGGCCAGAATGGCCTTGTACAAGGAATAAAAAATGACACAATTAAGTACTCTATGGGTACGAAAAAAAAGTACGAAAAAAAACGTTTGTTATTCTCTTTGAAGTACTGATGTGATATCGACCAGAACGATAAATAAGGCACGCCGGTGCAAACGGAAAGCAAAACGGAGGCCAGAATGGCCTTGTACAAGGAATCAAAAATCACACAATTATGTACTCTATGGGTACGAAAAAAAGTAAGAAAAAAGACGTTTGTAATTCTCTTTGAAGTAGTGATGTGATATCGACCAGAACGATAAATAAGGCACGCCGGCGCAAACGGCAAGCAATACGGAGGCCAAAATGGCCTTGTACATGGAGTAAAAAATCACACAGTTAAGTACTCTATGGGTTCGAAAAAAGTACGAAAAAAAACCTTTGTAATTCTCTTTGAAGTACTGATGTGGTATCGACCAGAACGATAAATAAGGTATGCCGGCGCAAACGGCAAGCAAAACGGAGGCCAGAATGGCCTTGTACAAGGAATCAAAAATCACACAATTAAGTACTCTATGGGTACGAAAAAAAGTACGAAAAAAACGTTTGTAATTCTCTTTGAAGTACTGATGTGATATCGACCAGAACGATAAATAAGGCACGCCGGCGCAAACGGCAAGCAAAACGGAGGTCAAAATGGCCTTGTACAAGGAATCAAAAATCACACAGTTAAGTACTCTATGGGTACAAAACAAAGTACGAAAAAAAACGTTTGTAATTCTCATTGAAATACTGATGTGTTATCGACCAGAACGATAAATAAGGCACGCCGGCGCAAACGGCAAGCAAAACGGTGGCCGGAATGGCCTTGTACAAGGAATAAAAAATCACACAGTTAAGTAATCTATGGGTACGAAAAAAAAGTACGAAAAAAAGCGTTTGTAATTCTCTTTGAAGTACTGATGTGATATCGACCAGAACGATAAATAAGGCACGCCGGCGGAAACGGCAAGCAAAACGGAGGCCGGAATGCCTTGTACAGGGAATCAAAAATCACACCGTTAAGTACTCTATGGGTACGAAAAAAAGTACGAAAAAAAACTTTTGTAATTCTCTTTGAAGTAATGATGTGATATCGACCAGAACGATAAATAAGGCACGCCGGCGCAAACGGCAAGCAAAACGGAGGCCAGAATTACCTTGTACAAGGAATAAAAAATCACACAGTTAAGTACTCTATGGGTTCGAAAAAAAGTACGAAAAAAAACGTTTGTAATTCTCTTTGAAGTACTGATGTGGTATCGACCAGAACGATAAATAAGGTAAGCCGGCGAAACGGCAAGCAAAACGGAGGCCAGAATGTCCTTGTACAAGGAATCAAAAATCACACAGTTAAGTACTCTATGGGTACGAAAAAAAGTATGAAAAAAACATTTGTAATTCTCCTTGAAGTACTGATGTGGTATCGACCAGAACGATAAATAAGGCACGCCGGCGCAAACGGCAAGCAAAATGGAGGTCAGAATGGCCTTGTACAAGGAATCAAAAATCACACCGTTAAGTACTCTATGGGTACAAAACAAAGTACGAAAAAAACGTTTGTAATTCTCAATGAAGTACTGATGTGTTATCGACCAGAACGATAAATAAGGCACGCCGGCGCAAACGGCAAGCAAAACGGAGGCCAGAATAGCCTTGTACAAGGAATCAAAAATCACACCGTTAAGTACTCTATGGGTACAAAAAAGAGTACGAAAAAAACGTTTGTAATTCTCTTTGAAGTACTGATGTGATATCCACCAGAACGATAATAAGGCACACCGGCGCAAACGGCAAGCAAAACGGAGGCCAGAATGGCCTTGTACAAGGAATCAAAAATCACCCCGTTAAGTACTCTATGGGTACAAAAAAGAGTACGAAAAAAAACGTTTGTAATTCTCTTTGAAGTACTGATGAGATATCACCGAACGATAAATAAGGCACGCCGGCGCAAACGGCAAGCAAAACGGAGGCCGAATGGCCTTGTACAAGGAATCAAAAATCACACGCTTAAGTACTCTATGGGTACGAAAAAAAAGTACGAAAAAAGCGTTTGTAATTCTCTTTGAAGTACGATGTGATATCGACCGAACGATAAATAAGGCACGCCGGCGCAAACGGCAAGCAAAACGGAGGCCGAATGGCCTTGTACAAGGAATCAAAAATCACACGGTTAAGTACTCTATGGGTACGGAAAAAAAGTACGAAAAAAAACTTTTGTAATTCTCTTTGAAGTATGCGATGTGATATCGACCGAACGATAAATAATGCACGCCGGCGCAAACGGCAAGGAAAACGGAGGCCGAATGGCCTTGTACAAGGAATCAAAAATCACACGCTTAAGTACTCTATGGGTACGAAAAAAAGTTCGAAAAAAAACGTTTGTAATTCTCTTTGAAGAACTGATGTGGTATCGACCAGAACGATAAATAAGGTACGCCGGCGCAAACGGCAAGCAAAACGGAGGTCAGAATGGCCTTGTACAAGGAATAAAAAATCACACCGTTAAGTACTCTATGGGTACAAAACAAAGTACGAAAAAAAACGTTTGTAATTCTCATTGAAGTACTAATGTGTTATCGACCAGAACGATAAATAAGGCACGCCGGCGCAAACGGCAAGCAAAACGGAGGCCAGAATGTCCATGTACCAAAAATCACACCGTTAAGTACTCTATGGGTACAAAAAAGAGTACGAAAAAAAAACGTTTGTAATTCTCTTTGAAGTACTGATGTGATATCGACCAGAACGATAAATAAGGCACGCCGGCGCAAACGGCAAGCAAAACGGAGGTCAGAATGGCCTTGTACAAGGAATCAAAAATCACACAGTTAAGTACTCTATGGGTACAAAACAAAGTACGAAAAAAAACGTTTGTAATTCTCATTGATGTACTGATGTGTTATTGACCAGAACGATAAATAAGGCACGCCGGCGCAAACGGCAAGCAAAACGGAGGCCAGAATGTCCTTGTACAAAGAATCAAAAATCACACAGTTAAGTACTCTATGAGTAAGAAAAAAAAGTACGAAAAAAACGTTATTCTCTTTGAAGTACTGATGTGATATCGACCAGAACGATAAATAAGGCACGCCGGCGCAAAGGGCAAGCAAAACGGAGGCCAGAATGGCCTTGTACAAGGAATCAAAAATCACACCGTTAAGTACTCTATGGGTACAAAAAAGAGTACGAAAAAAACATTTGTAATTCTCTTTGATGTACTGATGTGATATCGACCAGAATGATAAATAAGGCACGCCGGCGCAAACGGCAAGCAAAACGGAGGCCAGAATGACCTTGTACAAAGAATCAAAAATCACACAGTTAAGTACTCTATAAGTAAGAAAAAAAGTACGAAAAAAACGTTTGTAATTCTCTTTGAAGTACTGATGTGATATCTACCAGAACGATAAATAAGGCACGCCGGCGCAAACGGCAAGCAAAACGGAGGTCAGAATGGCCTTGTACAAGGAATCAAAAATCACACAGTTAAGTACTCTATGGGTACAAATAAAAGTACGAATAAAAACGTTTGTAATTTGATAACGGTCATTTTGTGCCCGTTATTCTATGATCTTTATCCCCGATTCTAGTTTAGAGGAGCTATAATAGAGCAATAATAAGTCGTAATACGCTTAATTTGCATATGCCGAGTGTTACGATTCGTTATTATGTTTTAGGACGTTTTATTATATTATTTGATGTTACAGACTGTATTTCATGCTATATTTGTAGTAACTCATTTGGGAGCACAAGGATGGATTTCGGAGAAGCTTTAATGGATCGCAGACAAGTGCAGAAAGCCCAAGACGGAAAAAGAAGAAAGCCTACAAGCACATAAGGCTCGGTTGACCGAGCCTATGCATTCGGTCGACCGAGTGGGCCTGTAGCCTAGCAGAAGTCCGGCACATTGTTTGAGGCGGTTAGGGTTCAGTAGTGTCGGCATTTAAGTCGGTTTTCTATGTCGGCTGAGGCTCTATATAAACACAAGTCCTTTGTATTTTTTATTATGCATTCACCAATATCAATTCATATATACAAATAAGCAAATAAGGATTGTGGAGGAGCTGAGGGTGCAAATATGTAAGCCCTAGTTCTTCATCTTGTTTTCTTTTAGTAAACAATTTCCCAATTATGCTTTGATTGTTTGAGTATTTATTCATATCTAGATGATGTAGATCTAGGATATGACGTTAGGGCAGTGGTGATACCTTGTCTTTGAGGATCCCATGCCCTACGTCCTCTACCTATTATCTATGGATGAATCTGCGTGTTTAATTTACGTGTGTTTAGATTAATTTATATGATGTCCGATGATTCACTATATAATCCGATTCGTATGTGAAACGGCGAGAAATATATTCGGGGATGTAATCGGGGAGTTAAGTACTCGGGTGACCGAGAGGTGTCACTCGGTCGACCGAGTGTCCCTATTCGGTCGACCGAGAGCTGTCAAGCCTGTTTCATCCGTCAATCGGTAACGTCTTTATGATTAGGTTAGCTTAATTGAATCTGTTATTTCAGTAGGTATGGCTATGGCTACGTCACTCGCTTAATTTAATTAAAACATGTAAAAAGGAAATACCGATGTAAAACTCTTAGGTAGGCTCATGAATTGATCTTCGGACGTTCAGCGTTATCTAGGTAGGTTTATATTAGGGAATTGCGCGCACCTTGTTATACGTAGATCGTAAACTAGCATGAGACTATAACTTGGTAATTGTTAGTTGGACGAGAGTTTGAGTGATCGTTCGGGAAGTACGCCTAACCATAGGAATGTTGCCTGGACGAGGTGTACGGTTAATATCGGCATCCTTAGAGTCGTAAGCGTGTGAGTTATATGAGATGGAGGCACTAAAAGGCGAAGTCACGTAACAATACCACAGTGATCTAGTGACCTACCGGTGCTACATCAAGTTTTCTGGATGACTCCCGTAGCCAATCTAAATTAGATATGAACGGATTAATAGTTGATGAGTCTTGTTGTTATATAAATTGTCTAGATCCAGATGATTACGGTTATAATTGGGCAGTTGATTACGTTATTTGTTTATATGTTTGAGTGTGTCTTTCTTTTCTCGTATTCTATGTTGGTCGTAGACCGTCTTTGTCAAACGAAGTAAATAGGTTGACTATTTAAGTTAGGATCCACAAATTGATTCTCTGTGGGATTGACCTCGACTCTATCTAGCTATACTGCGATTGAACCTAGTTCACTTGCTTGTGGTTATTTAGGAATCGAGTTAATAATTTAACTTGACCTCAATCAAGTTTTTGGCGCCGTTGCCGGGGAATCAATGGTCCAACTGCTTAAATGATCTACTTAATTATTTCGTTTTTCTGTTTTCTGTTACAGTAAATAAAAATATAAAAATATAAAAAATAAAAAATAATTTTTTTTTTTTGCATGTTCGGTCGACCGAACGATGGTACTCGGTCGACCGAGCCCATTATCTTTTCTTTTATATTTGTTTTCCCCCTGTGATTCTGTTAGTAGGCTATAAGCCTAGCGGCAGTATGAGTAATCATACTACCTGTTAGTTTAATAACCGTTTGTTGTTTTTCTTATGATGCAGTTAATCAGAGGGAATCACTAAAGTGAACTGTTTAGCAAAATGTCATCACATCGGTCTTCTGAGGTTCAAGGAGAAGAAGTCATGGTACTAAGAACCAAAACCACACCTAGAAATCCGTTGACACCTAAACTCAAGGAGAGAATAGCAAAGATGAAGGCAAGAATTCACGAAGCCAAGAAGTCAAAAGAGTCTAGAGATGCTTACATGTACGGAGGTATGTCCAAGTTAAATCCTGAAGAGATTTCTTCGATTCGGACTCGGGGTATGACTACATGCATCACATGTCGGATATAGAATCGATTACGAGGTTAGCATAGACCCAAATCGCCCTATAGTCATCAGTCCTAGAGATGCAGTGCATATTGAGAATGAAGCTCGGTTGATGCAGAAACTAGATTACCTAGGAGCATTTATGGTAGAGGTTACCTTAGAAGGAACATACCTAGGGTTGGCTTTGATAGATTCTGGCTCGAGTCTGAACATTTTCCCGAAGAGTCTTTGTGATAGAAATCTAATCCTTACTCCCACGAATACCCCGTTGCAAGTTAGATTCGCGGATGGGACCAGAACAATAATGTCTGGGAATATGTATAATATGATCATTGGCATAGGACAGCTCGGGTTTAAGATAGATATAGTTGTTATGGATATAGATGAGCACCCTCACTGCCCTATCATTTTAGGGAGAGCCTTTATTAATACTTCTAGAGCCCTGATTCGTATGACCAGGCGTGAGATCACATTTTTCGATGCTAGAGGTTACGAGACCTATGGGACAAGGAATTCGATTTCCCTACTCCGGTGAGCGTGAATGTTATAGGAGTTGGTAATTCGAAACCGAGATATTACTCCGGGCCTAGGAAAAAGTGTTGATGACAAGACGAGAAGAAAGAAATGAGACCCTTATAGTTCGAGTCGTGAGAAAGTTGTCGAGCACACTTTGTTCTAGAAAATCATAATCTGAAGGCACCGCCTTTCTCCGGACCCAAGAATAGAAGGAAGCAAACAAAGAAACGAACTCGTCGAGTTCGACCTAAAGAGAGCTCGTCTACTTCGAAACAATCACGAAAGTTGGAGCTTGCTTGGATGGACGGTTCGGCTTGTCTTTTCGTTGGACTCACATCTCACGGAAGGGCACTCGTGCAAAAGGACGACAAGACATTTTCGGTAAAGGCTAACCGGGTGAAAACCTGGCAAGCCAAGAACGAGTTCGTAGAAAGTGATGATTTATGGGAAGTCGAGCTACCGACTTAAACTTGTAGAAATATTTACGTTTTTTTCGTTATTTTATTTTAAAAAATAAAAGTAGCATGAAACGATAAGAAGTTTTTTTTTTCTATTTTGCCGTGTTCCGACGGCTATTTGAGTTAAGGATGTGCAAAATAAATTTTTTTTATTCGAATCGTCTTCATGTGAAATGGAGTGTAGTAATTGAGTCTTTGTAAGAAATTGTTGATTAAGGAAATAGAAAAGCGTTATTTTACAAATGCTTAGACCAGATTGTTTGATTTATTTATGATAAGAATGGGGTTGCTTTTGTGCTTGAGACAACTTGTCAGTTAGAATTTTTTTTTTTTGCGGTAGGAATTGCAAAAGTAAAATAATAATTTTGGCATGGTTATTTGTTGTAGTTAATTTACGGTGTGTCAAAATAATTAAAATGGTCTACACCATTAATTTCTACATATCCCCATTCACCTTTCCCTCTTCCCAACCATTCAACTTTTTCTCTTCCCAATTTCTTTATTCTTCCAATTCAAATTTTCAAATTCCACCTTTACACCTCATCAATCCCCAACAACTTTTATCCACCAATCCCATTCCACTTTTCAAACTCCATTTTTCTATTTAACCCACTCATCCTCTCTTTCATTTTCTTCATCCTTTTCTCCATCTTCTTTATCAAAATTCTTCCATCTACCTTTTTCCCCAAAACCCCCTGTAGAAATCAAATGGAAATGATTTGAAAATATTCATCCATTTCACCATTTTCACCATTTTCACTCACCTTGAAAGTCCTATCAAAACGTTTTTTTTTCTGATCGACCGATTCAGTCACGGGGAGCATACAGAGCCAGAAGCTGTTGCTGTCAAAATCTCCACACTCGGTCAACCGAGTGATTCCTCTCGGTCGACCGAGAGTCAGGCTGATTCCTCCGTCCACTGCCGTGCTATTTATCTATCAGGATGCCACCTAGGAGACGCAGAGCCGCTCAGTTCGTGACTGTTGAAGGCAACATCCCATTGATCAACGGGGTACCACAATTCGCGAATCGGGAGGTATATTCTTCATTTGTTAATCATTTTGTTAATGCCCCTGTACATCGAGCTCGAGGACTGGATTTGGATAATTGTGGAGATGAGCTTTTGGAATTGGTGGAACGTTATCAATGGCGTGATGTCGTAGCACCCCCAGGCCGAGTCAACGTCAATTGGGTAAGAGAATTTTATGCTTATTTACGCGTACACCCCGACACCAATATCGTAAATATTCGTGGACGACCAATTGTAATTTCTCCGGGTACGATTAATGCTTATTTTGGGGTGGATATCTCGGAGGACGGGCCGGAATATATGGAGACATTTGACAGGTCCGATGCTTGGTTGGAGGAAGTTGGTGCCTATCTGGGAATAGAATGGACCATAGGAGAGGTTGCCCGTACATTTACGGAACCAGATTTCAGGAGATGGGAGGATAAATGCTTTCATCGGCTTATCCATTCTAATATCTTTCCGGCTAAGCATGTATCTACGGTCTACTATACCCATGCCACTTTGCTTTATTGGTTGTACATGGGATGGCTTTGTAAATGTGGGGGCGTTGATACGCAAGGAAATGACGGACGATGCTCTCAAGCCTCGGCATACCTTACCTTTTGGGTCACCGATCACTACATTCGTGAGGGAGCCGAGTGCCCGGTGTTAGGCGGCGATTCCTATGTGGGGCCAATGCCTATTCTATCTTGAAGTTCGTCCCACCGCCCGTCGTTCACGGTCACGATCAAGAACAAGAAGGGGAACCCGAGGATGATGCGACGAAGCCGGCCCGAACAATTTGCAACTAGCACCATTCAATCCAGGATTTTTGGATTAAGTATTTTAATTTGCGTGTTTGCATTTCCTATAATTAACGAGTTTTTATTTTGACTCAATTCTACTAGTATGTCATGTTATATAGAGCAGGTTTCACTACTGCCTAAATTCGAACTCATGTGATGTTTTGGACTTGATGAAATGTATTGAAATGTAATCATTAATTTATGGACTTAAAAATGTTTAAGGAAATTGTTTTCCCTTTTACGGCCCTTTTTTTATTATTATTACTGCTTGAACTAATCCTGTAACGAATTTCGAGCTTTGTTTAAGATGCATGTTGCAGCGATTATTCTTCCGCCCTGCTAGCGGCCAATGCCTGTGCCTGTTACACTTTGATGAATTCCCAAGACTTGTTCAACTTCCACGCTTATCCAGAGCTAAGTTCCTTTTCTGAGTTTGTTCTTTCGATTTTTTATACATTGGGGACAATGCATGGTTTAAGTGGGGGGTACGAGTCACTTAGCTCAAATAAGCTTCCATATACTCCCTTATATCAAATAATAAATAAATAAATAAATAAATAAATAAAATAAATAAATAAAATATAATAAATTTTTTTTTGCATGTTAAACTTAGAATCACATTTACCTTGGTGAGTTCCTGATAATTATATCTAATAAGAAATAAGCCATATTTCATGAGTACGTGATCACTTTATGCTTCTGCGATTTATTGATTAGTAAACTTAATGATATTCATATTATCCGTTGCGAGTAGTTGTTTATTATTCAATTGTTCGATAAATGAATCGAGTTGTACTACGCTTATTATAAAAATGAAAAAAATTTGTGTACATTGCATAGATAATTGGTTATGCTTACCTAGTGTCAGATTTATCATCTGATGTGTTCCTAAAATTCTAGCCACAAAATCTGAGTAATAGGCTTGAGACGTACCAGTGTTTGACCATGCGTTAAAACACTGGACTTGTAGTAAGTTACCAAAGTAGCCTCGCGCTTGTGGTAATATTCAATGCTATGTTTGATCTAAGATAGCGGGGATGCGCTAAAAAGTTTTCCTTTTTGAGATTGATAGTATCTAAAAAATATGAAGATACGAAAATAATATTCAACTCTTTAAGAGGATTTGAGTAGTACTCGGTCTCCAAGTCCAAAAACCCTATAGGTACGCTCTTGCTTATTATTCTAGTGCTTCAACAATTAAAAGCTTAAGAAGTGGGAATACTGAAGTTGGTAGGTTAAGACTACAAAGTTTGCATAAACTCTAATCTTGTTACGAATATTTAAAACTCAATGCACATGCACACAACACATCGATTCATGGTGAATAGTGGATAATGGATAGCTGATGAGCATAGAGGGTATGAGTGGATTCGAGTTTCTTGTGTTAGTATACGTGACCACGGGAAAGCGGTTTATGGGGAATGACTTATTGATATTTTGATCGGGACGATCAAAGGCTAAGTGGGGGTAGTTGATAACGGTCATTTTGTGCCCGTTATTCTATGATCTTTATCCCCGATTCTAGTTTAGAGGAGCTATAATAGAGCAATAATAAGTCGTAATACGCTTAATTTGCATATGCCGAGAGTTACGATTCGTTATTATGTATTAGGAGGTTTTATTATATTATTTGATGTTACGGTATTTGTATTTCATGCTATATTTGTAGTAACTCATTTGGGAGCACAAGGATGGACTTCGGAGAAGCTTTAATGGATCGCAGACAAGTGCAGAAAGCCCAAGACGGAAAAAGAAGAAAGCCCAGAAGCACATAAGGCTCGGTCGACCGAGCCTATGCATTCGGTCGACCGAGTGGGCCTGTAGCCCGACGAAGTCCGGCACATTGTTTGAGGCGGTTAGGGTTCGGTAGTGTCGGCATTTAAGTCGGTTTTCTATGTCGGCTGAGGCTCTATATAAACACAAGTCCTTTGTATTTTTTATTATGCATTCACCAATATCAATTCATATATACAAATAAGCAAATAAGGATTATGGAGGAGCTGAGGGTGCAAATATGTAAGCCCTAGTTCTTCATCTTGTTTTCTTTTAGTAAACAATTTCCCAATTATGCTTTGATTGTTTGAGTAGTTATTCATGTCTAGATGATGTAGATCTAGGATATGACGTTAGGGCAGTGGTGATACCTTGTCTATGAGGATCCCATACCCTACGTCTTCTACCTATTATCTATGGATGAATCTGCGTGTTTAATTTACGTGTGTTTAGATTAATTTATATGATGTCCTGATGATTCACTATATAATCCGATTCGTATGTGAAACACTGAGAAATATATTCGGGGATGTAATCAGGGGAGTTAAGTACTCGGGTGACCGAGAGGTGTCACTCGGTCGACCGAGTGTCCCTATTCGGTCGACCGAGAGCTGTCAAGCCTGTTTCATCCGTTAATCAGTCACGTCTTTATGATTAGGTTAGCTTAATTGAATATGTTATTTCAGTAGGTATGGCTATGGCTACGTCACTCGCTTAATTTAATTAAAACATGTAAAAAGGAAATACCGATGTAAAACTCTTAGGTAGGCTCATGAATTGATCTTCGGACGTTTAGCGTTATCTAGGTAGGTTTATATTAGGGAATTGCAAGCACCTTGTTATACGTAGATCGTAAACTAGCATGAGACTATAACTTGGTAATTGTTAGTTGGACGAGAGTTTGAGTGATCGTTCGGGAAGTACGCCTAACCATAGGAATGTTGCCTGGACGAGGTGTACGGTTAATATCGGCATCCTTAGAGTCGTAAGCGTGTGAGTTATATGAGATGGAGGCACTAAAAGGCGAAGTCACGTAACAATACCACAGTGATCTAGTGACCTACCGGTGCTACATCAAGTTTTAGGGGATGACTCCCATAGCCAATCTAAAATAGATATGAACGGATTAATAGTTGATGAGTCTTGTTGTTATATAAATTGTCTAGATCCAGATGATTACGGTTATAATTGGGCGATTGATTACGTTATTTGTTTACATGTTATTTGTTTATATGTTTGAGTGTGTCTTTCTTTTCTCGTATTCTATGTTGGTCGTAGACCGTCTTTGTCAAACAAAGTAAATAGGTTGACTATTTAAGTTAGGATCCACAAATTGATTCTCTGTGGGATCGACCTCGACTCTATCTAGCTATACTGCGATTGAACCTAGTTCACATGCTAGTGGTTATTTAGGAATCGAGTTAATAATTTAACTTGACCTCAATCATAATTCACATTGAAATACTGATGTGTTATCGACCAGAACGATAAATAAGGCACGCCGGCGCAAACGGCAAGCAAAACGGAAGCCAGAATGGCCTTGTACAAGGAATCAAAAATCACACCGTTAAGTACTCTATGGGTACAAAAAAGAGTACGAAAAAACGTTTGTAATTCTCTTTGAAGTACTAATGTGATATCGACCAGAACGATAAATAAGGCACCCCGGCGCAAACGGCAAGCAAAACGGAGACCAGAATGACCTTGTAAAAAGAATCAAAAATCACACAGTTAAGTACACTATTAGTAAGAAAAAAAGTACGAAAAAAATGTTTGTAATTCTCTTTGAAGTACTGATGTGATATCGACCAGAACGATAAATAAGGCATGCCGGCGCAAACGGCAAGCAAAACGGAGGTCAGAATGGCCTTGTACAAGGAATCAAAAATCACACAATTAAGTACTCTATGGGTACAAAACAAAGTACGAAAAAAATGTTTGTAATTCTCATTGAAGTACTGATGTGTTATCGACCAGAACGATAAATAAGGCACGCCGGCGCAAACGGCAAGCAAAACGGAGGCCAGAATGGCCTTTTACAAGGAATCAAAAATCACACCGTTAAGTACTCTATGGGTACAAAAAAGAGTACGAAAAAAATGTTTGTAATTCTCTTTGAAGTACTGATGTGATATCGACCAGAACGATAAATAAGGCACGCCGGCGCAAACGGCAAGCAAAACTGAGGCCAGAATGGCCTTGTACAAAGAATCAAAAATCACACAGTTAATTACTCTATGAGTAAGAAAAAAAGTACGAAAAAAACGTTTGTAATTCTCTTTGAAGTACTGATGTGATATCGACCAGAACGATAAATAAGGCACGCCGGCGCAAACGGAAAGCAAAACGGAGGCCAGAATGGCCTTGTACAAGGAATCAAAAATCACACAATTAAGTACTCTATGGGTACGAAAAAAAGTACGAAAAAAACGTTTGTAATTCTCTTTGAAGTACTGATGTGATTTCGACCAGAACGTTAAATAAGGCACGCCGGCGCAAATGGCAAGCAAAACGGAGGCCAGAATGGCCTTGTACAAGGAATAAAAAATCACACAGTTAAGTACTCTATGGGTTCGAAAAAAAGTACGAAAAAAACGTTTGTAATTCTCTTTGAAGTACTGATGTGGTATCGACCAGAACGATAAATAAGGTACGCCGGCGCAAACGGCAACCAAAACGGAGGTCAGAATGGCCTTGTACAAGGAATCAAAAATCACACAGTTAAGTACTCTATGGGTACAAAACAAAGTACGAAAAAAAACGTTTGTAATTCTCATTGAAGTACTGATGTTTTATCGACCGATAAATAAGGCACGCCGGCGCAAACGGCAAGCAAAACGGAGGCCAGAATGGCCTTGTACAAGGAATCAAAAATCACACCGTTAAGTACTCTATGGGTACAAAAAAGAGTACGAAAAAAACGTTTGTAATTATCTTTGAAGTACGATGTGAAATCGACCGAACGATAAATAAGGCACGCCGGCGCAAATGGCAAGCAAAACGGAGGCCGAATGGCCTTGTACAAGGAATCAAAAATCACGCTTAAGTACTCTATGGGTACGAAAAAAAGTACGAAAAAAAAACGTTTGTAATTCTCTTTGAAGTACTCGATGTGATATCGACCGAACGATAAATAAGGCACGCCGGCGCAAACGGAAAGCAAAACGGAGGCGAATGGCCTTGTACCGGAATAAAAAATCACACGGTTAAGTACTCTATGGGTTCGAAAAAAAGTACGAAAAAAAATGTTTGTAATTCTCTTTGAAGTACTGATGTGGTATCGACCTGAACGATAAATAAGGTACGCCGGCGCAAACGGCAAGCAAAACGGAGGCCAGAATGGCCTTGTACAAGGAATCAAAAATCACACGAGTTATGTACTCTATGGGTACGAAAAAAAGTACGAAAAAAAACGTTTGTAATTCTCTTTGAAGTACTGATGTGATATCGACCAGAACGATAAATAAGGCATGCCGGCGCAAACGGCAAGCAAAACGGAGGCCAAAATGGCCTTGTATAAAGAATCAAAAATCACACAGTTAAGTACTCTATGAGTAAGAAAAAAAGTATGAAAAAAACGTTTGTAATTCTCTTTGAAGTACTGATGTGATATCGACCAGAACGATAAATAAGGCACGCCGGCGCAAACGGCAAGCAAAACGGAGGCCAGAATGGCCTTGTATAAAGAATAAAAAATAACACAGTTAAGTACTCTATGAGTAAGAAAAAAAGTACGAAAAAAACGTTTGTAATTCTCTTTGAAGTACCGATGTGATATCGACCGAACGATAAATAAGGCACGCCGGCGCAAACGGCAAGCGAAACGGAGGCCGGGAATGGCCTTGTACAAGGAATCAAAAATCACACGATTAAGTACTCTATGGGTACGAAAAATAGTACGAAAAAAAACGTTTGTAATTCTCTTTGAAGTACGATGTGATATCGACCGAACGATAAATAAGGAACGCCGGCGCAAACGGCAAGCAAAACGGAGACCAGAATGGCCTTGTACAAGGAATCAAAAATCACACAGTTAAGCACTCTATGGGTACGAAAAAAAGTACGAAAAAAACGTTTGTAATTCTCTTTGAAGTACTGATGTGGTATCGACCGAACGATAAATAAGGTACGCCGGCGCAAACTTGGCAAGCAAAACGGAGGCCGGAATGGCCTTGTACAAGGAATAAAAAATCACACGCTTAAGTACTCTATGGGTTCGAAAAAAAGTACGAAAAAAAACGTTTGTATTTCTCTTTAAAGTACCGATGTGGTATCGACCGAACGATAAATAAGGTACGCCGACGCATACGGCAAGCAAAACGGAGGCCGATGTCCTTGTACAAGGAATCAAAAATCGCACGATTAAGTACTCTATGGGTACGAAAAAAAAGTACGAAAAAAACGTTTGTAATTCTCTTTGAAGTACTGATGTGATATCGACCAGAACGATAAATAAGGCACGCCGGCACAAACGGCAAGCAAAACGGAGTCCATAATGGCCTTGTTCAAGGAATCAAAAATCACACAGTTAAGTACTCTATGGGTACGAAAAAAAGTACGAAACGATAAATAAGGCACGCCGGCGCAAACGGCAAGCAAAACGGTGGTCAGAATGGCCTTGTACAAGGAATCAAAAATTACACAGTTAAGTACTCTATGGATACGAAACAAAGTACTGATGTGTTATCGACCAGAACGATAAATAAGGCACGCCGGCGCAAACGGCAAGCAAAACGGAGTCCAGAATGGCCTTGTACAAGGAATCAAAAATCACACGATTTAAGTACTCTATAAGTACAAAACAAAGTACGAAAAAAACGTTTGTAATTCTCATTGAAGTACTGATGTGTTATCGACCAGAACGATAAATAAGGCACGCCAGCGCAAACGGAATGCAAAATGGAGGCCAGAATGGCCTTGTACAAGGAATCAAAAATCACACCGTTAAGTACTCTATGGGTACAAAAAAGAGTATGAAAAAAACGTTTGTAATTCTCTTTGAAGTACTGATGTGATATCGACCAGAACGATAAATAAGGCACGCCGGCGCAAACGGCAAGCAAAACGGAGGCCAGAATGGCCTTGTACAAAGAATCAAAAATCACACAGTTAAGTACTCTATGAGTAAGAAAAAAAGTACGAAAAAAACATTTGTAATTCTCTTTGAAGTACTGATGTGATATCGACCAGAACGATAAATAAGGCACGCCGGCGCAAACGTCAAGCAAAACGGAGGCCAGAATGGCCTTGTACAAGGAATGAAAAATCACACTGTTAAGTACACTATGGGTATGAAAAAAAAGTACGAAAAAAAGCGTTTGTAATTCTCTTTGAAGTACTGATGTGATATCGACCAGAACGATAAATAAGGCACGCCGGCGCAAACGGCAAGCAAAACGGAGGCCAGAATGGCCTTGTACAAGGAATCAAAAATCACAGAGTTAAGTACTCTATGGGTACGAAAAAAAGTACGAAAAAAAACTTTTGTAATTCTCTTTGAAGTAATGATGTGATATCGACCATTACGATAAATAAGGCACGCCGGCGCAAACGGCAAGCAAAACGTAGGCCAGAATTGCCTTGTACAAGGAATAAAAAATCACACAGTTAAGTACTCTATGGGTTCGAAAAAAAGTACGAAAAAAAACGTTTGTAATTCTCTTTGAAGTACTGATGTGGTATCGACCGAACGATAAATAAGGTACGCCGGCGCTAACGGCAAGCAAAACGGAGGCCAGAATGTCCTTGTACAAGGAATCAAAAATCACACGCTTAAGTACTCTATGGGTACGGAAAAAAGTACGAAAAAAACATTTGTAATTCTCTTTGAAGTATGCGATGTGGTATCGACCGAACGATAAATAAGGCACGCCGGCGCAAACGGCAAGCAAAACGGAGGTCAGAATGGCCTTGTACAATGAATCAAAAATCACACCGTTAAGTACTCTACGGGTACAAAACAAAGTACGAAAAAAAAAACGTTTGTAATTCTCTTTGAAGTACTGATGTGTTATCGACCAGAACGATAAATAAGGCACGCCGGCGCAAACGGCAAGCAAAACGGAGGCCAGAATGGCCTTGTACAAGGAATCAAAAATCACACCGTTAAGTACTCTATGGGTACAAAAAAGTGTACGAAAAAAAAACGTTTGTAATTCTCTTTGAAGTACGATGTGATATCGACCGAACGATAAATAAGGCACGCCGGCGCAAACGGCAAGCAAAACGGAGGCCGAATGGCCTTGTACAAGAATCAAAAATCACACGCTTAAGTACTCTATGAGTAAGAAAAAAGTACGAAAAAAACGTTTGTAATTCTCTTTGAAGTACGATGTGATATCGACCGAACGATAAATAAGGCACGCCGGCGCAAACGGTAAGCGAAACGGAGGCCGAATGGCCTTGTACAAGGAATCAAAAATCACACGAGTTAAGTACTCTATGGGTACGAAAACGAAAAAAAAACGTTTGTAATTCTCTTTGAAGTACCGATGTGATATCGACCGAACGATAAATAAGGAACGCCGGCGCAAACGGCAAGCAAAACGGAGGCCGAATGGCCTTGTACAAGGAATCAAAAATCACACGATTAAGCACTACTATGGGTACGAAAAAAAGTACGAAAAAAATGTTTGTAATTCTCTTTGAAGTACTGATGTGGTATCGACCAGAACGATAAATAAGGTACGCCGGCGCAAACGGCAAGCAAAACGGAGGCCAGAATGTCCTTGTACAAGGAATCAAAAATCACACCGTTAAGTACTCTATGGGTACAAAAAAGAGTACGAAAAAAACGTTTGTAATTCTCTTTGAAGTACTAATGTGATATCGACCAGAACGATAAATAAGGCACGCCGGCGCAAACGGCAAGCAAAACGGAGGCCGGAATGGCCTCGTACAAAGAATCAAAATCACACAGTTAAGTACTCTATGAGTAAGAAAGAAATTACAAAAAAAACATTTGTAATTCTCTTTGAAGTACTGATGTGATATCGACCGAACGATAAATAAGGCACGCCGGCGCAAACGGCAAGCAAAACGGAGGCCGAATGGCCTTGTACAAGGAATCAAAAATCACACGTTAAGTACCCTATGGGTACCAAAAAAAGTACGAAAAAAACGTTTGTAATTCTCTTTGAAGTACTCGATGTGATATCGACCGAACGATAAATAAGGCACGCCGGCGCAAACGGAAAGCAAAACGGAGGCCGAATGGCCTTGTACAAGGAATAAAAAATCACACGATTAAGTACTCTATGGGTTGGAAAAAAAGTACGAAAAAAAACTTTTGTAATTCTCTTTGAAGTACGATGTGATATCGACCGAACGATAAATAAGGCACGCCGGCGCAAACGGCAAGCAAAACGGAGGCCGAATGGCCTTGTACAAGGAATCAAAAATCACACGGTTAAGTACTCTATGGGTACGAAAAAAAGTACGAAAAAAACGTTTGTAATTCTCTTTGAAGTACGATGTGATATCGACCGAACGATAAATAAGGCACGCCGGCGCAAACGGCAAGCAAAACGGAGGCCGAATGGCCTTGTACAAGGAATCAAAAATCACACGCTAAGTACTCTATGGGTACGAAAAAAAGTACGAAAAAAAATGTTTGTAATTATCTTTGAAGTACGATGTGATATCGACCGAACGATAAATAAGGCACGCCGGCGCAAACGGCAAGCAAAACGGAGGCCGAATGGCCTTGTATAAAGAATCAAAAATCACACGAGTAAGTACTCTATGGGTACGAAAAAAAGTACGAAAAAAACGTTTGTAATTCTCTTTGAAGTACCGACATGATATCGACCGAAACGATAAATAAGGCACGCCGGCGCAAACGGCAAGCAAAACGGAGGCCAGAATGGCCTTGTACAAAGAATCAAAAATCACACAGTTAAGTACTCTATGAGTAAGAAAAAAAGTACGAAAAAAACGTTTGTAATTCTCTTTGAAGTAATGATGTGATATCGACCAGAACGATAAATAAGGCACGCCGGCGCAAACGGAGGCCAGAATGGCCTTGTATAAAGAATAAAAAATCACACAGTTAAGTACTCTATGAGTAAGAAAAAAAGTACGAAAAAAAACGTTTGTAATTCTCTTTGAAGTACGATGTGATATCGACCGAACGATAAATAAGGCACGCCGGCGCAAACGGCAAGCGAAACGGAGGCCGAAATGGCCTTGTACAAGGAATCAAAAATCACACGCTTAAGTACTCTATGGGTACGAAAAAAAGTACGAAAAAAAACGTTTGTAATTCTCTTTGAAGTACGATGTGATATCGACCGAACGATAAATAAGGAACGCCGGCGCAAACGGCAAGCAAAACGGAGGCCGAATGGCCTTGTACAAGGAATCAAAAATCACACAGTTAAGCACTCTATTGGTACGAAAAAAAGTACGAAAAAAACGTTTGTAATTCTCTTTGAAGTACTGATGTGGTATCGGCCAGAACGATAAATAAGTACGCCGGCGCAAACGGCAAGCAAAACGGAGGCCAGAATGGCCTTGTACAAGGAATAAAAAATCACACGCTTAAGTACTCTATGGGTTCGAAAAAAGTACGAAAAAAAACGTTTGTAATTCTCTTTGAAGTACGATGTGGTATCGACCGAACGATAAATAAGGTACGCCGGCGCAAACGGCAAGCAAAACGGAGTCCGTAATGTCCTTGTACAAGGAATCAAAAATCGCACAGTTAAGTACTCTATTGGTACGAAAAAAAGTACGAAAAAAACGTTTGTAATTCTCTTTGAAGTACTGATGTGATATCGACCAAAACGATAAATAAGGCACGCCGGCACAAACGGCAAGCAAAACGGAGGCCATAATGGCCTTGTTCAAGGAATCAAAAATCACACGAGTAAGTACTCTGGGGTACGAAAAAAAGTACGAAACGATAAATAAGGCACGCCGCGCAAACGGCAAGCAAAACGGTGGTCGAATGGCCTTGTACAAGGAATCAAAAATCACACGCTTAAGTACTCTATGGATACGAAACAAAGTACGAAAAAAGTTTGTAATTCTCATTGAAGTACGATGTGTTATCGACCGAACGATAAATAAGGCACGCCGGCACAAACGGAAATCAAAACGGAGGCCAGAATGGCCTTGTACAAGGAATCAAAAATCACACAGTTAAGTACTCTATAAGTACAAAACAAAGTACGAAAAAAAATGTTTGTAATTCTCATTGAAGTACTGATGTGTTATCGACCAGAACGATAAATAAGGCACGCCAGCGCAAACGGCAAGCAAAACGGAGGCCAGAATGGCCTTGTACAAGGAATCAAAAATCACACCGTTAAGTACTCTATGGGTACAAAAAAGAGTACGAAAAAAACGTTTGTAATTCTCTTTGAAGTACGATGTGATATCGACCGAACGATAAATAAGGCACGCCGGCGCAAACGGCAAGCAAAACGGAGGCCGAATGGCCTTGTACAAAGAATCAAAAATCACACGATTAAGTACTCTATGAGTAAGAAAAAAAGTACGAAAAAAACGTTTGTAATTCTCTTTGAAGTACGATGTGATATCGACCGAACGATAAATAAGGCACGCCGGCGCAAACGGCAAGCAAAACGGAGGCCGAATGGCCTTGTACAAGGAATCAAAAATCACACCGTTAAGTACTCTATGGGTACGAAAAAAAGTACGAAAAAAAACGTTTGTAATTCTCTTTGAAGTAATGATGTGATATCGACCGGAACGATAAATAAGGCACGCCAGCGCAAACGGCAAGCAAAACGGAGGCCGAATGGCCTTGTACAAGGAATAAAAATCACACGCTTAAGTACTCTATGGGTTCGAAAAAAAGTACGAAAAAAACGTTTGTAATTCTCTTTGAAGTACGATGTGGTATCGACCGAACGATAAATAAGGTACGCCGGCGCAAACGGCAAGCAAAACGGAGGCCGAATGGCCTTGTACAAGGAATCAAAAATCACACGTTAAGTACTCTATGGGTACGAAAAAAAAGTACGAAAAAAACGTTTGTAATTCTCTTTGAAGTATGATGTGGTATCGACCAGAACGATAAATAAGGCACGCCGGCGCAAACGGCAAGCAAAACGGAGGTCAGAATGGCCTTGTACAATGAATCAAAAATCACACCGTTAAGTACTCTATGGGTACAAAACAAAGTACGAAAAAAAACGTTTGTAATTCTCATTGAAGTACTGATGTGTTATCGACCAGAACGATAAATAAGGCACGCCGGCGCAAACGGCAAGCAAAACGGAGGCCATAATGGCCTTGTACAAGGAATCAAAAATCACACCGTTAAGTACTCTATGGGTACACAAAAAAGTACGAAAAAAAAACGTTTGTAATTCTCTTTGAAGTACTGATGTGATATCGACCAGAACGATAAATAAGGCACGCCGGCGCAAACGGCAAGCTAAACGGAGGCCGGAATGGCCTTGTACAAAGAATCAAAATCACATAGTTAAGTACTCTATGAGTAAGAAAAAAAGTACAAAAAAAACATTTGTAATTCTCTTTGAAGTACTTATGTGATATCGACCAGAACGATAAATAAGGCACGCCGGCGCAAACGGCAAGCAAAACGGAGGCCAGAATGGCCTTGTACAAGGAATCAAAAATCACACGCTTAAGTACTCTATGGGTACGAAAAAAAGTACGAAAAAAAACGTTTGTAATTCTCTTTGAAGTACTCATGTGATATCGACCAGAACGATAAATAGCACGCCGGCGCAAACGGAAAGCAAAACGGAGGCCAGAATGGCCTTGTACAAGGAATAAAAAATCACACAGTTAAGTACTCTATGGGTTCGAAAAAAAGTACGAAAAAAAACTTTTGTAATTCTCTTTGAAGTACTGATGTGGTATCGACCGAACGATAAATAAGGTACGCCGGCGCAAACGGCAAGCAAAACGGAGGCCGAAATGGCCTTGTACAAGAATCAAAAATCACACGCTTAAGTACTCTATGGGTACGAAAAAAAGTACGAAAAAAACGTTTGTAATTCTCTTTGAAGTACCGACGTGATATCGACCGAACGATAAATAAGGCACGCCGGCGCAAACGGCAAGCAAAACGGAGGCCGAATGGCCTTGTACAAGAATCAAAAATCACACGCTAAGTACTCTATGGTACAAAAAAAGTACGAAAAAACGTTTGTAATTCTCTTTGAAGTACCGATGTGATATCGACCGAACGATAAATAAGGCACGCCGGCGCAAACGGCAAGCAAAACGGAGGCCGAATGGCCTTGTACAAGGAATCAAAAATCACACGCTTAAGTACTCTATGGGTACGAAAAAAAGTACGAAAAAAAACGTTTGTAATTCTCTTTGAAGTACGATGTGATATCGACCGAACGATAAATAAGGCACGCCGGCGCAAACGGCAAGCAAAACGGAGGCCGAATGGCCTTGTACAAGGAATCAAAAATCACACGCTTAAGTACTCTATGGGTACGAAAAAAAAGTACGAAAAAAAACGTTTGTAATTCTCTTTGAAGTACGATGTGATATCGACCGAACGATAAATAAGGCACGCCGGCGCAAACGGCAAGCAAAACGGAGGCCATAATGGCCTTGTACAAGGAATCAAAAATCACACGCTTACTCTATGGGTACTACGAAAAAAACGTTTGTAATTCTCTTTGAAAACCGATGTGACGAAACGATAAATAAGGCACGCCGGCGCAAACGGCAAGCAAAACGGAGGTCGAATGGCCTTGTACAAGGAATCAAAAATCACACGATTAAGTACTCTATGGGTACGAAAAAATACGAAAAAAAGTTTGTAATTCTCTTTGAAGTCGATGTGTATCGACCGAACGATAAATAAGGCACGCCGGCGCAAACGGCAAGCAAAACGGAGGCCGAAATGGCCTTGTACAAGGAATAAAAAATCACACAGTTAAGTACTCTATGGGTTCGGAAAAAAGTACGAAAAAAAACGTTTGTATTTCTCTTTGAAGTACTGATGTGGTATCGACCAGAACGATAAATAAGGTACGCCGGCGCATACGGCAAGCAAAACGGAGTCCAGAATGTCCTTGTACAAGGAATCAAAAATCGCACAGTTAAGTACTCTATTGGTACGAAAAAAAGTACGAAAAAAACGTTTGTAATTCTCTTTGAAGTACTGATGTGATATCGACCAGAACGATAAATAAGGCACGCCGGCACAAACGGCAAGCAAAACGGAGGCCATAATGGCCTTGTTCAAGGAATCAAAAATCACACAGTTAAGTACTCTACGGGTACAAAAAAAGTACGAAACGATAAATAAGGCACGCCGCCGCAAACGGCAAGCAAAACGGTGGTCAGAATGGCCTGGTACAAGGAATCAAAAATCACACAGTTAAGTACTCTATGGATACGAAACAAAGTACTGATGTGTTATCGACCAGAACGATAAATAAGGCACGCCGGCACAAACGGAAATCAAAACGGAGGCCAGAATGGCCTTGTACAAGGAATCAAAAATCACACGCTTAAGTACTCTATAAGTACAAAACAAAGTACGAAAAAAAATGTTTGTAATTCTCATTTGAAGTACGATGTGTTATCGACCGAACGATAAATAAGGCACGCCGGCGCAAACGGCAAGCAAAACGGAGGCCAGAATGGCCTTGTACAAGGAATCAAAAATCACACCGTTAAGTACTCTATGGGTACAAAAAAGAGTATGAAAAAAACGTTTGTAATTCTCTTTGAAGTATCCGATGTGATATCGACCAGAACGATAAATAAGGCACGCCGGCGCAAACGGCAAGCAAAACGGAGGCCAGAATGGCCTTGTACAAAGAATCAAAAATCACACAGTTAAGTACTCTATGAGTAAGAAAAAAAGTACGAAAAAAACGTTTGTAATTCTCTTTGAAGTACTGATGTGATATCGACCAGAACGATAAATAAGGCACGCCGGCGCAAACGGCAAGCAAAACGGAGGCCAGAATGGCCTTGTACAAGGAATCAAAAATCACACAGTTAAGTACTCTATGGGTACGAAAAAAAGTATGAAAAAAAACTTTTGTAATTCTCTTTGAAGTAATGATGTGATATCGACCAGAACGATAAATAAGGCACGCCGGCGCAAACGGCAAGCAAAACGGAGGCCAAAATGGCCTTGTACAAGGAATAAAAAATCACACAGTTAAGTACTCTATGGGTTCGAAAAAAAGTACGAAAAAAACGTTTGTAATTCTCTTTGAAGTACTGATGTGGTATCGACCAGAATGATAAATAAGGTACGCCGGCGCAAACGGCAAGCAAAACAGAGGCCAGAATGTCCTTGTACAAGGAATCAAAAATCACACAGTTAAGTACTCTATGGGTACGAAAAAAAGTATGAAAAAAACATTTGTAATTCTCTTTGAAGTATGATGTGGTATCGACCAGAACGATAAATAAGGCACGCCGGCGCAAACGGCAAGCAAAACGGAGGTCAGAATGGCCTTGTACAATGAATCAAAAATCACACCGTTAAGTACTCTATGGGTACAAAACAAAGTACGAAAAAAAAACGTTTGTAATTCTCATTGAAGTACTGATGTGTTATCGACCAGAACGATAAATAAGGCACGCCGGCGCAAACGGCAAGCAAAACGGAGGCCATAATGGCCTTGTACAAGGAATCAAAAATCACACCGTTAAGTACTCTATGGGTACAAAAAAGAGTACGAAAAAACGTTTGTAATTCTCTTTGAAGTACTGATGTGAAATCGACCAGAACGATAAATAAGGCACGCCGGCGCAAACGGCAAGCTAAACGGAGGCCGGAATGGCCTTGTACAAAGAATCAAAATCACATAGTTAAGTACTCTATGAGTAAGAAAAAAAGTACAAAAAAAACGTTTGTAATTCTCTTTGAAGTACTTATGTGATATCGACCAGGACGATAAATAAGGCACGCCGGCGCAAACGGCAAGCAAAACGGAGGCCGAGAATGGCCTTGTACAAGGAATCAAAAATCACACCGTTAAGTACTCTATGGGTACGAAAAAAAGTACGAAAAAAAACGTTTGTAATTCTCTTTGAAGTACTCGATGTGATATCGACCGAACGATAAATAAGGCACGCCGGCGCAAACGGAAAGCAAAACGGAGGCCGAATGGCCTTGTACAAGGAATCAAAAATCACACGCTTAAGTACTCTATGGGTACGAAAAAAAGTACGAAAAAAAACTTTGTAATTCTCTTTGAAGTACGATGTGGTATCGACCGAACGATAAATAAGGCACGCCGGCGCAAACGGCAAGCAAAACGGAGGCCGAATGGCCTTGTACAAGAATCAAAAATCACACGCTTAAGTACTCTATGGGTACGAAAAAGTACGAAAAAAAACGTTTGTAATTCTCTTTGAAGTACGACGTGATATCGACCGAACGATAAATAAGGCACGCCGGCGCAAACGGCAAGCAAAACGGAGGCCGAATGGCCTTGTACAAAGAATCAAAAATCACACGCTTAAGTACTCTATGAGTAAGAAAAAAAGTACGAAAAAAAAACGTTTGTAATTCTCTTTGAAGTATGCGATGTGATATCGACCGAACGATAAATAAGGCACGCCGGCGCAAACGGCAAGCAAAACGGAGGCCGAATGGCCTTGTACAAGGAATCAAAAATCACACGCGTTAAGTACTCTATGGGTACGAAAAAAAGTACAAAAAAAACGTTTGTAATTCTCTTTGAAGTACTACGATGTGATATCGACCGAACGATAAATAAGGCACGCCGGCGCAAACGGCAAGCAAAACGGAGGCCGAATGGCCTTGTACAAGGAATCAAAAATCACACGCTAAGTACTCGTAGGTACGAAAAAAGTACGAAAAAAAAACGTTTGTAATTCTCTTTGAAGTACGATGTGATATCGACCGAACGATAAATAAGGCACGCCGGCGCAAACGGCAAGCAAAACGGAGGCCATAATGGCCTTGTACAAGGAATCAAAAATCACACGATTAAGTACTCTATGGGTACGAAAAAAAGTACGAAAAAAACGTTTGTAATTCTCTTTGAAATAAGTGATATCGCCGGCGCAAACACGCCGGCGCAAACGGCAAGCAAAACGGTGGTCGAATGGCCTTGTACAAGGAATCAAAAATCACACGCTTAAGTACTCTATGGATACGAAACAAAGTACGAAAAAAAAACGTGTGTAATTCTCGAAGTAAGAACGATAAATAAATAAGGCACGCCGGCGCAAACGGAAAGCAAAACGGAGGCCATAATGGCCTTGTACAAGGAATCAAAAATCACACGCTAAGTACTCTAAGGGTACAAAACAAAGTATGAAAAAAACGTTTGTAATTCTCATTGAAGTACGATGTGTTATCGACCGAACGATAAATAAGGCACGCCGGCGCAAACGGCAAGCAAAACGGAGGCCGAATGGCCTTGTACAAGGAATCAAAAATCACACCGTTAAGTACTCTATGGGTACAAAAAAGAGTATGAAAAAAACGTTTGTAATTCTCTTTGAAGTATGCGATGTGATATCGACCGAACGATAAATAAGGCACGCCGGCGCAAACGGCAAGCAAAACGGAGGCCAGAATGGCCTTGTACAAAGAATAAAAAATCACACACTTAAGTACTCTATGAGTAAGAAAAAAAGTACGAAAAAAACGTTTGTAATTCTCTTTGAAGTACTGATGTGTTATTGGACCAGACCGATAAATAAGGCACGCCGGCGCAAACGGCAAGCAAAACGGAGGCCAGAATGGCCTTGTACAAGGAATCAAAAATCACAGAGTTAAGTACTCTATGGGTACGAAAAAAAGTACGAAAAAAACTTTTGTAATTCTCTTTGAAGTAATGATGTGATATCGACCAGAACGATAAATAAGGCACGCCGGCGCAAACGGCAAGCAAAACGGAGGCCATAATTGCCTTGTACAAGGAATAAAAAATCACACAGTTAAGTACTCTATGGGTTCGAAAAAAAGTACGAAAAAAAACGTTTGTAATTCTCTTTGAAGTACTGATGTGGTATCGACCAGAACGATAAATAAGGTACGCCGGTGCAAACGGCAAGCAAAACGGAGGCCAGAATGTCCTTGTACAAGGAATCAAAAATCACACGCTTAAGTACTCTATGGGTACGAAAAAAAGTACGAAAAAAACATTTGTAATTCTCTTTGAAGTACTGATGTGGTATCGACCAGAACGATAAATAAGGCACGCCGGCGCAAACGGCAAGCAAAACGGAGGTCAGAATGGCCTTGTACAATGAATCAAAAATCACACCGTTAAGTACTCTATGGGTACAAAACAAAGTACGAAAAAAACGTTTGTAATTCTCATTGAAGTACTGATGTGTTATCGACCAGAACGATAAATAAGGCACGCCGGCGCAAACGGCAAGCAAAACGGAGGCCATAATGGCCTTGTACAAGGAATCAAAAATCACACCGTTAAGTACTCTATGGGTACAAAAAAGAGTACGAAAAAAAACGTTTGTAATTCTCTTTGAAGTACTGATGTGATATCGACCAGAACGATAAATAAGGCACGCCGGCGCAAACGGCAAGCAAAACGGAGGCCGAATGGCCTTGTACAAGAATCAAAAATCACACGATTAAGTACTCTATGAGTAAAAAAAAGTACGAAAAAAACGTTTGTAATTTTCTTTGAAGTACGATGTGATATCGACCGAACGATAAATAAGGCACGCCGGCGCAAACGGCAAGCAAAACGGAGGCCGAATGGCCTTGTACAAGGAACCAAAAATCACACGGTTAAGTACTCTATGGGTACGAAAAAAAGTACGAAAAAACATGTTTGTAATTCTCTTTGAAGTACGATGTGATATCGACCAGAACGATAAATAAGGCACGCCGGCGCAAACGGCAAGCAAAACGGAGGCCAAAATGGCCTTGTACAAGGAATCAAAAATCACACGGTTAAGTACTCTATGGGTACGAAAAAAAGTACGAAAAAAATGTTTGTAATTCTCTTTGAAGTACGGATGTGGTATCGACCAGAACGATAAATAAGGTACGCCGGCGCAAACGGCAAGCAAAACGGAGGCCAGAATGGCCTTGTACAAGGAATCAAAAATCACACCGTCAAGTACTCTATGGGTACAAAAAAGGGTACGAAAAAAACGTTTGTAATTCCCTTTGAAATACTGATGTGATATCGACCAGAACGATAAATAAGGCACGCCGGCGCAAACGGCAAGCAAAACGGAGGCCAGAATGGCGTTGTACAAAGAATCAAAAATCACACCGTTAAGTACTATATGGGTACAAAAAAGAGTACGAAAAAAACGTTTGTAATTCTCTTTGAAGTACTGATGTGATATCGACCAGAATGATAAATAAGGCACGCCGGCGCAAAAGGCAAGCAAAACGGAGGCCAGAATGACCATGTACAAAAATCAAAAATCACACAGTTAAGTACTCTATGAGTAAGAAAAAAAGTACGAAAAAAACGTTTGTAATTCTCTTTGATGTACTGATGTGATATCGACCGAACGATAAATAAGGCACGCCGGCGCAAACGGCAAGCAAAACGGAGGCCGAATGGCATTGTACAAGGAATCAAAAATCACACGCTTAAGTACTCTATGGGTACAAAACAAAGTACGAAAAAAAACGTTTGTAATTCTCATTGAAATACGATGTGTTATCGACCGAACGATAAATAAGGCACGCCGGGCAAACGGCAAGCAAAACGGAGGCGGAATGGCCTTGTACAAGGAATCAAAAATCACACTTTGTTAAGTACTCTATGGGTACAAAAAAGTGTACGAAAAAAAAACGATTGTAATTCTCTTTGAAGTACGATGTGATATCGACCGAACGATAAATAAGGCACGCCGGCGCAAACGGCAAGCAAAACGGAGGCCGAATGGCCTTGTACAAAGAATCAAAAATCACACGCTTAAGTACTCTATGAGTAAGAAAAAAAGTACGAAAAAAAACGTTTGTAATTCTCTTTGAAGTAATGATGTGATATCGACCGAACGATAAATAAGGCACGCCGGCTCAAACGGCAAAAAACGGAGGCCGAATGGCCTTGTACAAAGAATCAAAAATCACACCGTTAAGAACTATATGGGTACAAAAAAGAGTAGGAAAAAAACGTTTGTAATTCTCTTTGAAGTACGATGTGATATCGACCGAACGATAAATAAGGCACGCCGGCGCAAACGGCAAGCAAAACGGAGGTCAGAATGGCCTTGTACAAGGAATCAAAAATCAAACAATTAAGTACTCTATGGGTACAAAACAAAGTATGAAAAAAAAATTTTGTAATTCTCATTGAAGTACTGATGTGTTATCGACCAGAACGATAAATAAGGCACGCCGGCACAAACGGCAAGCAAAACGGAGGCCAGAATGGCCTTGTACAAGGAATCAAAAATCACACAGTTAAGCACTCTATGGGTACGAAAAAAACGTATGTAATTCTCTTTGAAGTACTGATGTGGTATCGGCCAGAACGATAAATAAGGTACGCCGGCGCAAACGGCAAGCAAAACGGAGGCCAGAATGGCCTTGTACAAGGAATCAAAAATCACACAGTTAAGTACTCTATGGGTACAAAACAAAGTACGAAAAAAAACGTTTGTAATTCTCATTGAAATACTGATGTGTTATCGACCAGAACGATAAATAAGGCACGCCGGCGCAAACGGCAAGCAAAACGGAGGCCGAAATGGCCTTGTACAAGGAATCAAAAATCACACCGTTAAGTACTCTATGGGTACAAAAAAAGAGAACAAAAAAAACGTTTGTAATTCTCTTTGAAGTACGATGTGATATCGACCGAACGATAAATAAGGCACGCCGGCGCAAACGGCAAGCAAAACGGAGGCCGTAATGGCCTTGTATAAAGAATAAAAAATCACACGCTTAAGTACTCTATGAGTAAGAAAAAAAAGTACGAAAAAAACGTTTGTAATTCTCTTTGAAGTACTGATGTGATATCGACCGAACGATAAATAAGGCACGCCGGCGCAAACGGCAAGCGAAACGGAGGCCGGGATGGCCTTGTACAAGGAATCAAAAATCACACGATTAAGTACTCTATGGGTACGAAAAATAGTACGAAAAAAAACGTTTGTAATTCTCTTTGAAGTACTGATGTGATATCGACCAGAACGATAAATAAAGAACGCCGGCGCAAACGGCAAGCAAAACGGAGACCAGAATGGCCGTGTACAAGGAATCAAAAATCACACAGTTAAGCACTCTATGGGTACGAAAAAAAGTACGAAAAAAACGTTTGTTTGAAGTACTGATGTGGTATCGGCCAGAACGATAAATAAGGTACGCCGGCGCAAACTTGAAGCAAAACGGAGGCCAGAATGGCCTTGTACAAGGAATAAAAAATCACACGATTAAGTACTCTATGGGTTCGAAAAAAAGTACGAAAAAAAACGTTTGTATTTCTCTTTGAAGTACGATGTGGTATCGACCGAACGATAAATAAGGTACGCCGACGCAAACGGCAAGCAAAACGGAGGCCGAATGTCCTTGTACAAGGAATCAAAAATCGCACGATTAAGTACTCTATGGTACGAAAAAAAAGTACGAAAAAAACGTTTGTAATTCTCTTTGAAGTACTGATGTGATATCGACCAGAACGATAAATAAGGCACGCCGGCGCAAACGGCAAGCAAAACGGAGGCCATAATGGCCTTGTTCAAGGAATCAAAAATCACATAGTTAAGTACTCTATGGGTACGAAAAAAAGTACGAAACGATAAATAAGGTACGCCGGCGCAAACGGCAAGCAAAACGGAGGCCGAATGGCCTTGTACAAGGAATAAAAAATCACACGCTTAAGTACTCTATGGGTTCGGAAAAAGTACGAAAAAAAACGTTTGTATTTCTCTTTGAAGTACGATGTGGTATCGACCGAACGATAAATAAGGTACGCCGGCGCAAACGGCAAGCAAAACGGAGGCCGAAATGTCCTTGTACAAGGAATCAAAAATCGCACGCTTAAGTACTCTATTGGTACGAAAAAAAGTACGAAAAAAACGTTTGTAATTCTCTTTGAAGTACGATGTGATATCGACCGAACGATAAATAAGGCACGCCGGCACAAACGGCAAGCAAAACGGAGGCCATAATGGCCTTGTTCAAGGAATCAAAAATCACACGCTTAAGTACTCTATGGGTACGAAAAAAAGTACGAAACGATAAATAAGGCACGCCGGCGCAAACGGCAAGCAAAACGGTGGTCAGAATGGCCTGGTACAAGGAATCAAAAATCACACAGTTAAGTACTCTATGGATACGAAACAAAGTACTGATGTGTTATCGACAAGAACGATAAATAAGGCACGCCGGCGCAAACGGAAAGCAAAACGGAGGCCAGAATGGCCTTGTACAAGGAATCAAAAATCACACAGTTAAGTACTCTGTAAGTACAAAACAAAGTACGAAAAAAAACGTTTGTAATTCTCATTGAAGTACTGATGTGTTATCGACCAGAACGATAAATAAGGCACGCCAGCGCAAACGGCATGCAAAATGGAGGCCAGAATGGCCTTGTACAAGGAATCAAAAATCACACCGTTAAGTACTCTATGGGTACAAAAAAGAGTATGAAAAAAACGTTTGTAATTCTCTTTGCAGTACTGATGTGATATCGACCGAACGATAAATAAGGCACGCCGGCGCAAACGGCAAGCAAAACGGAGGCGAAATGGCCTTGTACAAAGAATCAAAAATCACACGCTTAAGTACTCTATGAGTAAGAAAAAAGTACGAAAAAAACGTTTGTAATTCTCTTTGAAGTACGATGTGATATCGACCGAACGATAAATAAGGCACGCCGGCGCAAACGGCAAGCAAAACGGAGGCCAGAATGGCCTTGTACAAGGAATCAAAAATCACACAGTTAAGTACTCTATGGGTACGAAAAAAAGTACGAAAAAAACTTTTGTAATTCTCTTTGAAGTAATGATGTGATATCGACCAGAACGATAAATAAGGCACGCCGGCGCAAACGGCAAGCAAAACGGAGGCCAGAATTGCATTGTACAAGGAATAAAAAATCACACACGCTTAAGTACTCTATGGGTTCGAAAAAAGTACGAAAAAAAACGTTTGTAATTCTCTTTGAAGTACTGATGTGGTATCGACCAGAACGATAAATAAGGTACGCCGGCGCAAACGGCAAGCAAAACGGAGGCCGAATGTCCTTGTACAAGGAATCAAAAATCACACGCTTAAGTACTCTATGGGTACGAAAAAAAGTACGAAAAAAACATTTGTAATTCTCTTTGAAGTACGATGTGGTATAGACCAGAACGATAAATAAGGCACGCCGGCGCAAACGGCAAGCAAAACGGAGGTCAGAATGGCATTGTACAATGAATCAAAAATCACACCGTTAAGTACTCTATGGGTACAAAACAAAGTACGAAAAAAAACGTTTGTAATTCTCATTGAAGTACTGATGTGTTATCGACCAGAACGATAAATAAGGCACGCCGGCACAAACGGCAAGCAAAACGGAGGCCATAATGGCCTTGGTACAAGGAATCAAAAATCACACCGTTAAGTACTCTATGGGTACAAAAAAGAGTACGAAAAAAAACGTTTGTAATTCTCTTTGAAATGCGATGTGATATCGACCAGAACGATAAATAAGGCACGCCGGCGCAAACGGCAAGCAAAACGGAGGCCAGAATGGCCTTGTATAAAGAATCAAAAATCACACAGTTAAGTACTCTATGAGTAAAAAAAAGTACGAAAAAAACATTTGTAATTTTCTTTGAAGTACTGATGTGATATCGACCAGAACGATAAATAAGGCACGCCGGCGCAAACGGTAAGAGAAACGGAGGCCAGAATGGCCTTGTACAAGGAACCAAAAATCACACAGTTTAGTACTCTATGGGTACGAAAAAAAGTACGAAAAAACATGTTTGTAATTCTCTTTGAAGTACTGATGTGATATCGACCAGAACGATAAATAAGGAACGCCGGCGCAAACGGCAAGCAAAACGGAGGCCAAAATGGCCTTGTACAAGGAATCAAAAATCACACAGTTAAGCACTCTATGGGTACGAAAAAAAGTACGAAAAAAATGTTTGTAATTCTCTTTGAAGTACGGATGTGGTATCGGCCAGAACGATAAATAAGGTACGCCGGCGCAAACGGCAAGCAAAACGGAGGCCAGAATGGCCTTGTACAAGGAATCAAAAATCACACCGTCAAGTACTCTATGGGTACAAAAAAGAGTACGAAAAAAACGTTTGTAATTCCCTTTGAAGTACTGATGTGATATCGACCAGAACGATAAATAAGGCACGCCGGCGCAAACGGCAAGCAAAACGGAGGCCAGAATGGCGTTGTACAAAGAATCAAAAATCACACCGTTAAGTACTATATGGGTACAAAAAAGAGTACGAAAAAAACGTTTGTAATTCTCTTTGAAGTACTGATGTGATATCGACCAGAACGATAAATAAGGCACGCCGGCGCAAAAGGCAAGCAAAACGGAGGCCGAATGACCATGTACAAAAATCAAAAATCACACGAGTTAAGTACTCTATGAGTAAGAAAAAAAGTACGAAAAAAACGTTTGTAATTCTCTTTGATGTACGATGTGATATCGACCGAACGATAAATAAGGCACGCCGGCGCAAACGGCAAGCAAAACAGAGGCCAGAATGGCATTGTACAAGGAATCAAAAATCACACAGTTAAGTACTCTATGGGTACAAAACAAAGTACGAAAAAAAACGTTTGTAATTCTCATTGAAATACTGATGTGTTATCGACCAGAACGATAAATAAGGCACGCCGGGGCAAACGGCAAGCAAAACGGAGGGCAGAATGGCCTTGTACAAGGAATCAAAAATCACACTGTTAAGTACTCTATGGGTACAAAAAAGTGTACGAAAAAACGATTGTAATTCTCTTTGAAGTACTGATGTGATATCGACCAGAACGATAAATAAGGCACGCCGGCGCAAACGGCAAGCAAAATGGAGGCCAGAATGGCCTTGTACAAAGAATCAAAAATCACACAGTTAAGTACTCTATGAGTAAGAAAAAAAGTACGAAAAAAACGTTTGTAATTCTCTTTGAAGTAATGATGTGATATCGACCAGAACGATAAATAAGGCACGCCGGCTCAAACGGCAATCAAAACGGAGGCCAGAATGGCCTTGTACAAAGAATCAAAAATCACACCGTTAAGAACTATATGGGTACAAAAAAGAGTAGGAAAAAAACGTTTGTAATTCTCTTTGAAGTACTGATGTGATATCGACCAGAACGATAAATACGGCACGCCGGCGCAAACGGCAAGCAAACGGAGGTCAGAATGGCCTTGTACAAGGAATCAAAAATCAAACAATTAAGTACTCTATGGGTACAAAACAAAGTATGAAAAAAAAAATTTGTAATTCTCATTGAAGTACTGATGTGTTATCGACCGAACGATAAATAAGGCACGCCGGCACAAACGGCAAGCAAAACGGAGGCCGAATGGCCTTGTACAAGGAATCAAAAATCACACGCTTAAGCACTCTATGGGTATGGGTACGAAAAAAACGTATGTAATTCTCTTTGAAGTACCGATGTGGTATCGACCGAACGATAAATAAGGTACGCCGGCGCAAACGGCAAGCAAAACGGAGGCCGAATGGCCTTGTACAAGGAATCAAAAATCACACGTTAAGTACTCTATGGGTACAAAACAAAGTACGAAAAAAAACGTTTGTAATTCTCATTGAAATACTGATGTGTTATCGACCAGAACGATAAATAAGGCACGCCGGCGCAAACGGCAAGCAAAACGGAGGCCAGAATGGCCTTGTACAAGGAATCAAAAATCACACCGTTAAGTACTCTATGGGTACAAAAAAGAGAACAAAAAAAACGTTTGTAATTCTCTTTGAAGTACTGATGTGATATCGACCAGAACGATAAATAAGGCACGCCGGCGCAAACGGCAAGCAAAACGGAGGCCAGAATGGCCTTGTATAAAGAATAAAAAATCACACAGTTAAGTACTCTATGAGTAAGAAAAAAGTACGAAAAAAACGTTTGTAATTCTCTTTGAAGTACTGATGTGATATCGACCAGAACGATAAATAAGGCACGCCGGCGCAAACGGCAAGCGAAACGGAGGCCGGATGGCCTTGTACAAGGAATCAAAAATCACACAGTTAAGTACTCTATGGGTACGAAAAATAGTACGAAAAAAAACGTTTGTAATTCTCTTTGAAGTACGATGTGATATCGACCGAACGATAAATAAAGAACGCCGGCGCAAACGGCCAAGCAAAACGGAGACCGAATGGCCTTGTACAAGGAATCAAAAATCACACAGTTAAGCACTCTATGGGTACGAAAAAAAGTACGAAAAAAACGTTTGTAATTCTCTTTGAAGTACTGATGTGGTATCGGCCAGAACGATAAATAAGGTACGCCGGCGCAAACTTGAAGCAAAACGGAGGCCAGAATGGCCTTGTACAAGGAATAAAAAATCACACAGTTAAGTACTCTATGGGTTCGAAAAAAAGTACGAAAAAAAACGTTTGTATTTCTCTTTGAAGTACTGATGTGGTATCGACCAGAACGATAAATAAGGTACGCCGACGCATACGGCAAGCAAAACGGAGGCCAGATTGTCCTTGTACAAGGAATCAAAAATCGCACAGTTAAGTACTCTACTGGTACGAAAAAAAAGTACGAAAAAAACGTTTGTAATTCTCTTTGAAGTACTGATGTGATATCGACCAGAACGATAAATAAGGCACGCCGGCACAAACGGCAAGCAAAAAGGAGTCCATAATGGCCTTGTTCAAGGAATCAAAAATCACATAGTTAAGTACTCTATGGGTACGAAAAAAGTACGAAACGATAAATAAGGTACGCCGGCGCAAACGGCAAGCAAAACGGAGGCCAGAATGGCCTTGTACAAGGAATAAAAAATCACACAGTTAAGTACTCTATGGGTTCGGAAAAAAGTACGAAAAAAAACGTTTGTATTTCTCTTTGAAGTACTGATGTGGTATCGACCAGAACGATAAATAAGGTACGCCGGCGCATACGGCAAGCAAAACGGAGGCCAGAATGTCCTTGTACAAGGAATGAAAAATCGCACAGTTAAGTACTCTATTGGTACGAAAAAAGTACGAAAAAAACGTTTGTAATTCTCTTTGAAGTACTGATGTGATATCGACCAGAACGATAAATAAGAAACGCCGGCACAAACGGCAAGCAAAACGGAGGCCATAATGGCCTTCTTCAAGGAATCAAAAATCACACAGTTAAGTACTCTATGGGTACGAAAAAAAGTACGAAACGATAAATAAGGCACGCCGGCGCAAACGGCAAGCAAAACGGTGGTCAGAATGGCCTGGTACAAGGAATCAAAAATCACACAGTTAAGTACTCTATGGATACGAAACAAAGTACTGATGTGTTATCGACAAGAACGATAAATAAGGAACGCCGGCGCAAACGGCAAGCAAAACGGAGGCCAGAATGGCCTTGTACAAGGAATCAAAAATCACACTATTAAGTACTCTATAAGTACAAAACAAAGTACGAAAAAAAACGTTTGTAATTCTCATTGAAGTACTGATGTGTTATCGACCAGAACGATAAATAAGGCACGCCAGCGCAAACGGCATGCAAAATGGAGGCCAGAATGGCCTTGTACAAGGAATCAAAATTCACACCGTTAAGTACTCTATGGGTACAAAAAAGAGTATGAAAAAAACGTTCGTAATTCTCTTTGCAGTACTGATGTGATATCGACCAGAACGATAAATAAGGCACGCCGGCGCAAACGGCAAGCAAAACGGAGGCCAGAATGGCCTTGTACAAAGAATCAAAAATCACACAGTTAAGTACTCTATGAGTAAGAAAAAAGTACGAAAAAAACGTTTGTAATTCTCTTTGAAGTACTGATGTGATATCGACCAGAACGATAAATAAGGCACGCCGGCGCAAACGGCAAGCAAAACGGAGGCCAGAATTGCCATGTACAAGGAATCAAAAATCACAGAGTTAAGTACTCTATGGGTACGAAAAAAAGTACGAAAAAAACTTTTGTAATTCTCTTTGAAGTAATGATGTGATATCGACCAGAACGATAAATAAGGCACGCCGGCGCAAACGGCAAGCAAAACGGAGGCCAGAATTGCATTGTACAAGGAATAAAAAATCACACAGTTAAGTACTCTATGGGTTCGAAAAAAAGTACGAAAAAAAACGTTTGTAATTCTCTTTGAAGTACTGATGTGGTATCGACCGAACGATAAATAAGGTACGCCGGCGCAAACGGCAAGCAAAACGGAGGCCGAAATGTCCTTGTACAAGGAATCAAAAATCACACAGTTAAGTACTCTATGGGTACGAAAAAAAGTACGAAAAAAACATTTGTAATTCTCTTTGAAGTACTGATGTGGTATCGACCAGAACGATAAATAAGGCACGCCGGCGCAAACGGCAAGCAAAACGGAGGTCAGAATGGCCTTGTACAATGAATCAAAAATCACACCGTTAAGTACTCTATGGGTACAAAACAAAGTACGAAAAAAAACGTTTGTAATTCTCATTGAAGTACTGATGTGTTATCCACCAGAACGATAAATAAGGCACGCCGGCGCAAACGGCAAGCAAAACGGAGGCCATAATGGCCTGGTACAAGGAATCAAAAATCACACCGTTAAGTACTCTATGGGTACAAAAAAGAGTACGAAAAAAAACGTTTGTAATTCTCTTTGAAGTACTGATGTGATATCGACCAGAACGATAAATAAGGCACGCCGGCGCAAACGGCAAGCAAAACGGAGGCCATAATGGCCTTGTATAAAGAATAAAAAATCACACAGTTAAGTACTCTATGAGTAAAAAAAAAGTACGAAAAAAACATTTGTAATTTTCTTTGAAGTACTGATGTGATATCGACCAGAACGATAAATAAGGCACGCCGGCGCAAACGGTAAGCGAAACGGAGGCCAGAATGGCCTTGTACAAGGAACCAAAAATCACACAGTTAAGTACTCTATGGGTACGAAAAAAAGTACGAAAAAAAATGTTTTTAATTCTCTTTGAAGTACTGATGTGATATCGACCAGAACGATAAATAAGGAACGCCGGCGCAAATGGCAAGCAAAACGGAGGCCAAAATGGCCTTGTACAAGGAATCAAAAATCACACAGTTAAGCACTCTATGGGTACGAAAAAAAGTACGAAAAAAATCTTTGTAATTCTCTTTGAAGTACGGATGTGGTATCGGCCAGAACGATAAATAAGGTACGCCGGCGCAAACGGCAAGCAAAACGGAGGCCAGAATGGCCTTGTACAAGGAATCAAAAATCACACTTAAGTACTCTATGGGTACAAAAAAGAGTACGAAAAAAACGTTTGTAATTCCCTTTGAAGTACTGATGTGATATCGACCAGAACGATAAATAAGGCACGCCGGCGCAAACGGCAAGCAAAACGGAGGCCAGAATGGCGTTGTACAAAGAATCAAAAATCACACCGTTAAGTACTATATGGGTACAAAAAAGATTACGAAAAAAACGTTTGTAATTCTCTTTGAAGTACTGATGTGATATCGACCAGAATGATAAATAAGGCACGCCGGCGCAAAAGGCAAGCAAAACGGAGGCCAGAATGACCATGTACAAAAATCAAAAATCACACAGTTAAGTACTCTATGAGTAAGAAAAAAAGTACGAAAAAAACGTTTGTAATTCTCTTTGATGTACTGATGTGATATCGACCAGAACGATAAATAAGGCACGCCGGCGCAAACGGCAAGCAAAACGGAGGCCAGAATGGCATTGTACAAGGAATCAAAAATCACACAGTTAAGTACTCTATGGGTACAAAACAAAGTACGAAAAAAAACGTTTGTAATTCTCATTGAAATACTGATGTGTTATCGACCAGAACGATAAATAAGGCACGCCGGCGCAAACGGCAAGCAAAACGGAGGGCAGAATGGCCTTGTACAAGGAATCAAAAATCACACCGTTAAGTACTCTATGGGTACAAAAAAGAGTACGAAAAAAACGATTGTAATTCTCTTTGAAGTACTGATGTGATATCGACCAGAACGATAAATAAGGCACGCCGGCGCAAACGGCAAGCAAAATGGAGGCCGAAATGGCCTTGTACAAAGAATCAAAAATCACACGCAAGTACTCTATGAGTAAGAAAAAAAGTACGAAAAAAACGTTTGTAATTCTCTTTGAAGTAATGATGTGATATCGACCAGAACGATAAATAAGGCACGCCGGCGCAAACGGCAATCAAAACGGAGGCCAGAATGGCCTTGTACAAAGAATCAAAAATCACACCGTTAAGAACTATATGGGTACAAAAAAGAGTAGGAAAAAAACGTTTGTAATTCTCTTTGAAGTACTGATGTGATATCGACTAGAACGATAAATACGGCACGCCGGCGCAAACGGCAAGCAAACGGAGGTCAGAATGGCCTTGTACAAGGAATCAAAAATCAAACAATTAAGTACTCTATGGGTACAAAACAAAGTATGAAAAAAAAATTTGTAATTCTCATTGAAGTACTGATGTGTTATCGACCAGAACGATAAATAAGGCACGCCGGCACAAACGGCAAGCAAAACGGAGGCCAGAATGGCCTTGTACAAGGAATCAAAAATCACACAGTTAAGCACTCTATGGGTACGAAAAAAACGTATGTAATTCTCTTTGAAGTACTGATGTGGTATCGGCCATAACGATAAATAAGGTACGCCGGCGCAAACGGCAAGCAAAACGGAGGCCAGAATGGCTTTGTACAAGGAATCAAAAATCACACAGTTAAGTACTCTATGGGTACAAAACAAAGTACGAAAAAAACGTTTGTAATTCTCATTGAAATACTGATGTGTTATCGACCATAACGATAAATAAGGCACGCCGGCGCAAACGGCAAGCAAAACGGAGGCCAGAATGGCCTTGTACAAGGAATCAAAAATCACACCGTTAAGTACTCTATGGGTACAAAAAAGAGAACAAAAAAAACGTTTGTAATTCTCTTTGAAGTACTGATGTGATATCCAGAACGATAAATAAGGCACGCCGGCGCAAACGGCAAGCAAAACGGAGGCCAGAATGGCCTTGTAAAAAGAATCAAAAATCACACAGTTAAGTCCTCTATGAGTAAGAAAAAAAGTACGAAAAAAAACGTTTGTAATTATCTTTGAAGTACTGATGTGATATCGACCAGAACGATAAATAAGGCACGCCGGCGCAAACGGCATGTAATACGGAGGCCAGAATGGCCTTGTACAAAGAATCAAAAATCACACCGTTAAGTACTATATGGGTACAAAAAAGAGTACGAAAAAAACGTTTGTAATTCTCTTTGAAGTACTGATGTGATATCGACCAGAACGATAAATAAGGCACGCCGGCGCAAACGGCAAGCAAAACGGAGGTCAGAATGGCCTTGTCCAAGGAATCAAAAATCAAACAGTTAAGTACTCTATGGGTACAAAACAAAGTATGAAAATAAACGTTTGTAATTATCATTGAAGTACTGATGTGTTATCGACCAGAACGATAAATAAGGCACGCCGGCGCAAACGGCAAGCAAAACGGAGGCCAGAATGGCCTTGTACAAGGAATCAAAAATCACACCGTTAAGTACTCTATGGGTACAAAAAATAGTACGAAAAAAACGTTTGTAATTCTCTTTGAAGTACTGATGTGATATCGACCAGAACGATAAAAAAGGCACGCCGGCGCAAACGGAAAGCAAAACGGAGGCCAGAATGGCCTTGTACAAAGAATCAAAAATCACACAGTTAATTACTCTATGAGTAAGAAGAAAAGTACGAAAAAAACGTTTGTAATTCTCTTTTTAGTACTGATGTGATATCGACCAGAACGATAAATAAGGCACGCCAGCGCAAACGGAAAGCAAAACGGAGGCCAGAATGGCCTTGTACAAGGAATCAAAAATCACACAATTAAGTACTCTATGGGTTCGAAAAAAAGTACGAAAAAAACGTTTGTAATTCTCATTGAAGTACTGATGTGATATCGACCAGAACGTTAAATATGGCACGATGGCGCAAACGGCAAGCAAAACGGAGGCCAGAATGGCCTTGTACATGGAATAAAAAATCACACAGTTAAGTGCTCTATGGGTTCGAAAAAAAGTACGAAAAAAACGTTTGTAATTCTCTTTGAAGTACTGATGTGGTATCGACCAGAACGATAAATAAGGCTCGCCGGCGCAAACGGCAAGCAAAACGGAGGCCCAGAATGGATTTGTACAAGGAATCAAGAATCACACTGTTAAGTACTCTATGGGTACGAAAAATGTACGAAAAAAACATTTGTAATTCTCTTTAAAGTACTGATGTGATATCGACCAGAACGATAAATAAGGCACGTCGGCGCAAACGGCAAGCAAAACAGAGGTCAGAATGGCCTTGTACAAGGAATCAAAAATAACACAGTTAAGTACTCTTAAGTACAAAATAAAGTACGAAAAAAATGTTTGTAATTCTCATTGAAGTACTGATGTGTTATCGACCAGAACGATAAATAAGGCACGCCAGCGCAAACGGCATGCAAAATGGAGGCCAGAATGGCCTTGTACAAGGAATCAAAAATCACACCGTTAAGTACTCTATGGATACAAAAAAGAGTATGAAAAAAACGTTTGTAATTCTCTTTGCGAGTGCGATTTGATATCGACCAGAACGATAAATAAGGCACGCCGGCGCTAACGGCAAGCAAAACGGAGGCCAGAATGGCCTTGTACAAAGAATCAAAAATCACACAGTTAAGTACTCTATGAGTACGAAAAAAACGTTTGTAATTCTCTTTGAAGTACGATGTGATATCGACCGAACGATAAATAAGGCACGCCGGCGCAAACGGCAAGCAAAACGGAGGCCAGAATTGCCATGTACAAGGAATCAAAAATCACAGAGTTAAGTACTCATTGGGTACGAAAAAAAGTACGAAAAAAAACTTTTGTAATTCTCTTTGAAGTAATGATGTGATATCGACCAGAACGATAAATAAGGCACGCCGGCGCAAACGGCAAGCAAAACGGAGGCCAGAATTGCCTTGTACAAGGAATAAAAAATCACACAGTTAAGTACTCTATGGGTTCGAAAAAAAGTACGAAAAAAAACGTTTGTAATTCTCTTTGAAGTACTGATGTGGTATCGACCAGAACGATAAATAAGGTACGCCGGCGCAAACGGCAAGCAAAACGGAATCCAGAATGTCCTTGTACAAGGAATCAAAAATCACACAGTTAAGTACTCTATGGGTACGAAAAAAAGTACGAAAAAAACATTTGTAATTCTCTTTGAAGTACTGATGTGGTATCGACCAGAACGATAAATAAGGCACGCCGGCGCAAACGGCAAGCAAAACGGAGGTCAGAATGGCCTTGTACAAGGAATCAAAAATCACACCGTTAAGTACTCTATGGGTACAAAACAAAGTACGAAAAAAAACGTTTGTAATTCTCATTGAAGTACTGATGTGTTATCGACCAGAACGATAAATAAGGCACGCCGGCGCAAACGGCAAGCAAAACGGAGGCCAGAATGGCCTTGTACAAGGAATCAAAAATCACACCGTTAAGTACTCGATGGGTACAAAAAAGAGTACGAAAAAAACGTTTGTAATTCTCTTTGAAGTACTGATGTGATATCGACCAGAACGATAAATAAGGCACGCCGGCGCAAACGGCAAGCAAAACGGAGGCCAGAATGGCCTTGTATAAAGAATCAAAAATCACACGAGTTAAGTACTCTATGAGTAAGAAAAAAAAAGTACGAAAAAAACGTTTGTAATTCTCTTTGAAGTACTGATGTGATATCGACCAGAACGATAAATAAGGCACGCCGGCGCAAACGGTAAGCGAAACGGAGGCCAGAATGGCTTTGTACAAGGAACCAAAAATCACACAGTTAAGTACTCTATGGGTACGAAAAAAAGTACGAAAAAAAATGTTTGTAATTCTCTTTGAAGTGCGATGTGATATCGACCGAACGATAAATAAGGAACGCCGGCGCAAACGGCAAGCAAAACGGAGTCCAGAATGGCCTTTTACAAGGAATCAAAAATCACACAGTTAAGCACTCTATGGGTACGAAAAAAAGTACGAAAAAAATGTTTGTAATTCTCTTTGAAGTACTGATGTGGTATCGGCCAGAACGATAAATAAGGTACGCCGGCGCAAACGGCAAGCAAAACGGAGGCCAGAATGGCCTTGTACAAGGAATCAAAAATCACACCGTTAAGTACTCTAAGGGTACAAAAAAGAGTACGAAAAAAACGTTTGTAATTCTCTTTGAAGTCCTGCTGTGATATCGACGAGAACGATAAATAAGGCACGCCGGCGCAAACGGCAAGCAAAACGGAGGCCAGAATTGCCATGTACAAGGAATCAAAAATCACAGAGTTAAGTACTCATTGGGTACGAAAAAAAGTACGAAAAAAAACTTTTGTAATTCTCTTTGAAGTAATGATGTGATATCGACCAGAACGATAAATAAGGCACGCCGGCGCAAACGGCAAGCAAAACGGAGGCCAGAATTGCCTTGTACAAGGAATAAAAAATCACACAGTTAAGTACTCTATGGCTTCGAAAAAAAGTACGAAAAAAAACGTTTGTAATTCTCTTTGAAGTACTGATGTGGTATCGACCAGAACGATAAATAAGGTACGCCGGCGCAAACGGCAAGCAAAACGGAATCCAGAATGTCCTTATACAAGGAATCAAAAATCACACAGTTAAGTACTCTATGGGTACGAAAAAAAGTACGAAAAAAACATTTGTAATTCTCTTTGAAGTACTGATGTGGTATCGACCAGAACGATAAATAAGGCACGCCGGCGCAAACGGCAAGCAAAACGGAGGTCAAAATGGCCTTGTACAAGGAATCAAAAATCACACCGTTAAGTACTCTATGGGTACAAAACAAAGTACGAAAAAAACGTTTGTAATTCTCATTGAAATACTGATGTGTTATCGACCAGAACGATAAATAAGGCACGCCGGCGCAAACGGCAAGCAAAACGGAGGCCATAATGGCCTGGTACAAGGAATCAAAAATCACACCGTTAAGTACTCGATGGGTACAAAAAAGAGTACGAAAAAAACGTTTGTAATTCTCTTTGAAGTACTGATGTGATATCGACCAGAACGATAAATAAGGCACGCCGGCGCAAACGGCAAGCAAAACGGAGGCCAGAATGGCCTTGTATAAAGAATCAAAAATCACACAGTTAAGTACTCTATGAGTAAGAAAAAAAAGTACGAAAAAAACGTTTGTAATTCTCTTTGAAGTACTGATGTGATATCGACCAGAACGATAAATAAGGAACGCCGGCGCAAACGGTAAGCGAAACGGAGGCCAGAATGGCTTTGTACAAGGAACCAAAAATCACACAGTTAAGTACTCTATGGGTGCGAAAAAAAGTACGAAAAAAAATGTTTGTAATTCTCTTTGAAGTACTGATGTGATATCGACCGAACGATAAATAAGGAACGCCGGCGCAAACGGCAAGCAAAACGGAGTCCAGAATGGCCTTTTACAAGGAATCAAAAATCACACAGTTAAGCACTCTATGGGTACGAAAAAAAGTACGAAAAAAATGTTTGTAATTCTCTTTGAAGTACTGATGTGGTATCGGCCAGAACGATAAATAAGGTACGCCGGCGCAAACGGCAAGCAAAACGGAGGCCAGAATGGCCTTGTACAAGGAATCAAAAATCACACCGTTAAGTACTCTAAGGGTACAAAAAAGAGTACGAAAAAAACGTTTGTAATTCTCTTTGAAGTACTGATGTGATATCGACGAGAACGATAAATAAGGCACGCCGGCGCAAACGGCAAGCAAAACGGAGGCCAGAATGGCGTTGTACAAAGAATCAAAAATCACACCATTAAGTACTCTAAGGGTACAAAAAAGAATACGAAAAAAACGTTTGTAATTCTCTTTGAAGTACTGATGTGATATCGACCAGAACGATAAATAAGGCACGCCGGCGCAAACGGCAAGCAAAACGGAGGCCAGAATGGCGTTGTACAAAGAATCAAAAATCACACCGTTAAGTACTATATGAGTACAAAAAAGAGTACAAAAAAAACGTTTGTAATTCTCTTTGAAGTTCTGATGTGATATCGACCAGAACGATAAATATGGCACGCCGGCGCAAACGGCAAGCAAAACGGAGGCCAGAATGACCTTGTACAAAAATCAAAAATCACACAGTTAAGTACTCTATGAGTAAGAAAAAAAGTACGAAAAAACGTTTGTAATTCTCTTTGAAGTACTGATGTGATATCGAGCAGAACGATAAATAAGGCACGCCGGCGCAAACGGCAAGCAAAACGGAGGTCAGAATGGCCTTGTACAAGGAATCAAAAATCACACAGTTAAGTACTCTATGCGTACAAAACAAAGTACGAAAAAAAACGTTTGTAATTCTCATTGAAATACTGATGTGTTATCGACCAGAACGATAAATTAGGCACGCCGGCGCAAACGGCAAGCAAAACGGAGGGCAGAATGGCCTTGTACAAGGAATCAAAAATCACACCGTTAAGTAGTCTATGGGTACAAAAAAGAGTACGAAAAAAACGATTGTAATTCTCTTTGAAGTACTGATGTGATATCGACCAGAACGATAAATAAGGCACGCCGGCGCAAACGGCAAGCAAAACGGAGGCCAGAATGGCCTTGTACAAAGAATCAAAAATCACACAGTTAAGTACTCTATGAGTAAGAAAAAAAGTACGAAAAAAAAAGTTTGTAATTCTCTTTGAAGTAATGATGTGATATCGACCAGAACGATAAATAAGGCACGCCGGCGCAAACGGCAAGCAAAACGGAGGCCAGAATGGCCTTGTACAAAGAATCAAAAATCACACCGTTAAGAACTATATGGGTACAAAAAAGAGTAGGAAAAAAACGTTTGTAATTCTCTTTGAAGTACTGATGTGATATCGACCAGAACGATAAATAAGGCACGCCGGCGCAAACGGCAAGCAAAACGGAGGTCAGAATGGCCTTGTACAAGGAATCAAAAATCAAACAATTAAGTACTCTATGGGTACAAAACAAAGTATGAAAAAAAAACGTTTGTAATTCTCATTGAAGTACTGATGTGTTATCGACCAGAACGATAAATAAGGCACGCCGGCACAAACGGCAAGCAAAACGGAGGCTAGAATGGCCTTGTACAAGGAATCAAAAATCACACAGTTAAGCACTCTATGGGTACGAAAAAAACGTATGTAATTCTCTTTGAAGTACTGATGTGGTATCGGCCAGAACGATAAATAAGGTACGCCGGCGCAAACGGCAAGCAAAACGGAGGCCAGAATGGCCTTGTACAAGGAATCAAAAATCACACAGTTAAGTACTCTATGGGTACAAAACAAAGTACGAAAAAAAACGTTTGTAATTCTCATTGAAATACTGATGTGTTATCGACCAGAACGATGAATAAGGCACGCCGGCGCAAACGGCAAGCAAAACGGAGGCCAGAATGGCCTTGTACAAGGAATCAAAAATCACACCGTTAAGTACTCTATGGGCACTTTCTGTGATCAAGAGGATACTATAAACCATGGCTTTTGGGAGTGTTCTAGAGCTCAATCATTTTGGTTTTTTTTTTCAGAAGGCTCTCCATTTCTTTCCTGCTGTCTCATCCTTGCAAGAAGCTCAAAAAGCTTGGTGGAACACTTCTATCAAAGGGGCCCTTGGGAAAGTAATCCGGCTTCTACCCTCTCTTATCCTTTGGGGGCTTTGGAAGAGTAGATGTAATGCTTTGAATGATGTGGATATGAATATCAACCAGATTACTAGGGATATCATTACTTCTTTGCAGTATGTTGGTCAGAACATGAAGCTTATGCATAAAAATAAGGATTATAGCATTCTCATAGATTCTGGGGTGCTGAAACACCTTGATCCTAGGCCTAAAAGGATTGCCATATCCATCAAATGGCATGCTCCTCCTCATTCTACTTTTAAGCTTAATACTGATGGATCATGTCTCCATAATCCAGGTTTAGCTGGAGGTGGTTATATTATTAGAGATGAACACAGCAGACTGGTTGTAGCTGGTGTGCAGGCTTATAGGATTGCTTCCAATTTTGAGGCTGAGATGAGGGCTCTAAAAGCTGGTATAAATCATTGTATTGAATTGAATCTAGACAGGGTTGATATAGAATGTGATTCTAAGCTACTGGTTGATGTGATCCATGATTCTGCTCAGGCCCCATGGAAATATATGGCTGATATTTACCAGATTACAGATATGATTCATAAGCATCATTTTCAGATCAATCATGTTTATAGGGGAGGGAATATGGCTGCTGATTTTCTTGCTAAACAAGGTAGTGTCACACAACAGTCCAGAATTATAAACAGAGGGAATGTTGATTTTAGACTGAGATCCATTATTCATGAAGATATGCTGCAGTTGGCCCACATCAGATACAAATGAAGGAGATGATTTTATATATGGCCTTTTCCCTTGGAAGCACCCTTCAGTTCTCTTCTGAAGGGTGCAAACCAGGTTGTATCTGTGATATCCTTATCGTTTACTTTTTATACTCTATTGTCAGTATGTGCAGAACTCTCCTTCTTGTGCATATTAATTTCAGGGTCTGGAGGATGGTAGGTCTTTTGGATGATTATCAAGAATCAAGAAGACAATGGATCATAGCTTGGATTTTTAACCAATGAGTCTAGCATTGATGTTGCTTGAAGAATCTCTGTTTGGATGCTGTTAGAAGATAAAAAGACAGTCTGTTTCTCAGCTTGAAGATTTTCTGCAATGTTTTCAGCTTGCTGGTGGTTGCCATAGGAGGGGCTACATGTTGCTGCTTTTTATTTTCTTTTCAACACTGTTTCTAGGCTGCATTTTTTTCTTTTCATTGTATTTTCCTTTCTGGGCTGGGCTTGCCAATGTGTGAGGGCCACACTCTTTCCCTGGCACCCGATTTTTCCCACACCGGGTTTTTCGGACCAGGGTTTTAAGGAGGTGGGGTAGCACATTGATGAACATTTTTAGATGGGAGGAGGCCAAGGATGGCATAAAACTTGTAATGTTTTTTCTTATTAATAAAATTACAAGTTAAAAAAAAAGTACTCTATGGGTACAAAAAAGAGTACAAAAAAAATGTTTGTAATTCTCTTTGAAGTACTGATGTGATATCGACCAGAACGATAAATAAGGCACGACGGCGCAAACGGCAAGCAAAACGGAGGCCACAATGGCCTTGTACAAAGAATAAAAAATCACACAGTTAAGTACTCTATGAGTAAGAAAAAAAGTACGAAAAAAAACGTTTGTAATTCTCTTTGAAGTACTGATGTGATATCGACCAGAACGATAAATAAGACACGCCGGCGCAAACGGCATGTAAAACGGAGGCCAGAAGGGCCTTGTACAAAGAATCAAAAATCACACCGTTAAGTACTATATGGGTACAAAAAAGAGTACGAAAAAAACGTTTGTAATTCTCTTTGAAGTACTGATGTGATATCGACCAGAACGATAAATAAGGCACGCCGGCGCAAACGGCAAGCAAAACGGAGGTCAGAATGGCCTTGTACAAGGAATCAAAAATCACACCGTTAAGTACTCTATGGGTACAAAAAAGAGTACGAAAAAAACGTTTGTAATTGTCTTTAAAGTACTGATGTGATATCGACCAGAACGATAAATAAGGCACGCCGGCGCAAACGGCAAGCAAAACGGAGGCCAGAATGGCCTTGTACAAAGAATCAAAAATCACACGAGTTAATTACTCTATGAGTAAGAAAAAAAGTACGAAAAAAACGTTTGTAATTCTCTTTTTAGTACTGATGTGATATCGACCAGAACGATAAATAAGGCACGCCGGCGCAAACGGAAAGCAAAACGGAGGCCAGAATGGCCTTGTACAAGGAATCAAAAATCACACAATTAAGTACTCTATGGGTACGAAAAAAAAGTACGAAAAAAACGTTTGTAATTGTCTTTGAAGTACTGATGTGATATCGACCAGAACGTTAAATAAGGCACGACGGCGCAAACGCCAAGCAAAACGGAGGCCAGAATGGCCTTGTACAAGGAATAAAAAATCACACAGTTAAGTACTCTATGGATTCGAAAAAAAGTACGAAAAAAACGTTTGTAATTCTCTTTGAAGGACTGATGTGGTATCGACCAGAACGATAAATAAGGCTCGCCGGCGCAAACGGCAAGCAAAACGGAGGCCCAGAATGGATTTGTACAAGGAATCAAAAATCACACTGTTAAGTACTCTATGGGTACGAAAAAAGTACGAAAAAAACATTTGTAATTCTCTTTAAAGTACTTATGTGATATCGACCAGAACGATAAATAAGGCACGTCAGCGCAAACGGCAAGCAAAACAGAGGTCAGAATGGCCTTGTACAAGGAATCAAAAATAACACAGTTAAGTACTCTATGGGTACAAAACAAAGTACGAAAAAAAAAAACGTTTGTAATTCTCATTGAAGTACTGATGTGTTATCGACCAGAACGATAAATAAGGCACGCCGGCGCAAACGGCAAGCAAAACGGAGGCCAGAATGGCCTTGTACAAGGAATCAAAAATCACACCGTTAAGTACTCTATGGGTACAAAAAAGAGTACGAAAAAAACGTTTGTATTTCTCTTTGAAGTATTGATGTGATATCGACCAGAACGATAAATAAGGCACGCCGGCGCAAATGGCAAGCAAAACGGAGGCCAGAATGGCCTTGTACAAAGAATCAAAAATCACACAGTGTAGTACTCTATGAGTAAGAAAAAAAGTACGAAAAAAAATGTTTGTAATTCTCTTTGAAGTACTGATGTGATATCGACCAGAACGATAAATTAGGCACGCCGGCGCAAACGGCAAGCAAAACGTAGGCTAGAATGGCCTTGTACAAGGAATCAAAAATCACACAGTTAAGTACTCTATGGGTACGAAAAAAAAGTACGAAAAAAAACGTTTGTAATTATCTTTGAATTACTGATGTGATATCGACCAGAACGATAAATAAGGCACGCCGGCGCAAACGGAAAGCAAAACGGTGGCAGAATGGCCTTGTACAAGGAATCAAAAATCACTTAAGTACTCTATGGGTACGAAAAAAAACGTTTGTAATTTTCTTTGATGTACTGATGTGAGATGAATCAAAAATCACACAATTAAGTACTCTATGGGTACGAAAAAAAGTACGAAAAAAACGTTTGTAATTCTCTTTGAAGTACTGATGTGATATCGACTAGAACGATAAATAAGGCACGCCAGCTCAAACGGCAAGCAAAACCGAGGCCAGAATGGCCTTGTACAAGGAATCAAAAATCACACAGTTAAGTACTCTATGGGTACGAAAAAAAGTACGAAATATAACGTTTGTAATTCTCTTTGAAGTACTGATGTGGTATCGACCAGAACGATAAATAAGGTATGCCGGTGCAAACGGCAAGCAAAACGGAGGTCAGAATGGCCTAGTACAAGGAATCAAAAATCACACCGTTAAGTACTCTGTGGGTACAAAACAAAGTACGAAAAAAAACGTTTGTAATTCTCATTGAAGTACTGATGTATTATCGACCAGAACGATAAATAAGGCACGCCGGTGCAAACGGCAAGCAATACGGAGGCCAGAATGTCCTCGTACAAGGAATCAAAAATCACACAGTTAAGTACTCTATGGGTAGGAGAAAAAAGCACGAAAAAAACATTTGTAATTCTCTTTGAAGTACTGATGTGATATCGACCAGAATGATAAATAAGGCACGCCGGCGCAAACGGCAAGTAAAACGGAGGCCAGAATAACCTTGTACAAGGAATAAAAAATGACACAGTTAAGTACTCTCTGGGTACGAAAAAAAGCGTGTGTAATTATCTTTGAAGTACTGACGTGATATCGACCAGAACGATAAATAAGGCACGCTGGCGCAAACGGCAAGCAAAACGGAGGCCAGAATGTCCTTGTACAAGGAATCAAAAATCACACAGTTAAGTACTCTATGGGTACGAAAAAAAAGTACGAAAAAAACGTTTGTAATTTTCTTTGAAGTACTGATGTGATATCGACCAGAACGATAAATAAGGCACGCCGGTGCAAACGGCAAGCAAAACGGAGGCCAGAATAACATTGTACAAGGAATCAAAAATCACACAGTTAAGTACTCTATGGGTTTGAAAAAAAAGTACGAAAAAAAACATTTGTAATTCACTTTGAAGTACTGATGTGATATCGACCAGAACGATAAATAAGGCACGCCGGCTCAAACGGCAAGCAAAACAGAGGCCAGAATCACACCGTTAAGTACTCTATGGGTAGAAAAATAAGTACGAAAAAAAACATTTGTAATTCTCTTTGAAGTACTGATGTGATATCGACCAGAACGATAAATAAGGCATGCCGGCGCAAACGGCAAGCAAAACGGAGGCCAGAATGGCCTTGTACAAGGAATCAAAAATCACACCGTTAAGTACTCTATGGGTACAAAAAAGAGTACGAAAAAAAACGTTTGCAATTCTCTTTGAAGTACTGATGTGATATCGACCAGAACGATAAATAAGGCACGCCGGTGAAAATGGCAAGAAAAATGGAGGCCCGAATGGCTTTGTACAAGGAATCAAAAATCACACCGTTAAGTACTCTATGGGTACAAAAAAAGTGTACGAAAAAAAACATTTGTAATTCTCTTTGAAGTACTGATGTGATATCGACCAGAACGATAAATAAGGCACGCCGGTGCAAACGGCAAGAAAAACGGAGGTCAGAATGGCCTTGTACAAGGAATCAAAAATCACACCGTTAAGTACTCTATGGGTAGAAAACAAAGTATGAAAAAAAAGGTTTGTAATTCTCATTGAAGTACTGATGTGTTATCGACCGGAACGATAAATAAGGCACGCCAGCGCAAACAGCAAGCAAAACGGAGGCCAGAATTGCCTTGTACAAGGAATCAAAAATCACACCGTTAAGTACTCTATGGATACAAAAAAGTGTACGAAAAAAACTTTTGTAATTCTCTTTGAAGTACTGATGTGATATCGACCAGAACGATAAATAAGGCATACCGGCGCAAACGGAAAGCAAAACGGAGGCCAGAATGGCCTTGTACAAAGAATCAAAAATCACGCAGTTAAGTACTCTATGGGTAAAAAAAACGTTTGTAATTCTCTTTGAAGTACGATGTGATATCGACCGAACGATAAATAAGGCACGCCGGCGCAAACGGCAAGCAAAACGGAGGCCGAATGGCCTTGTACAAGGAATCAAAAATCACACGCTTAAGTACTCTATGGGTACGAAAAAAAGTACGAAAAAAAACGTTTGTAATTATCTTTGAAGTACGATGTGATATCGACCGAACGATAAATAAGGCATGCCGGCGCAAACGGCAAGCAAAACGGAGGCCGAATGGCCTTGTACAAGGAATCAAAAATCACACGATTAAGTACTCTAGGGGTTCGAAAAAAAGTACGAAAAAAAAAACGTTTGTAATTCTCTTTGATGTACGATGTGATATCGACCAGAACGAAAATAAGGCACGCTGGCGCAAACGGCAAGCAAAACGGAGACCAGAATGTCCTTGTACAAGGAATCAAAAATCACACATTTAAGTACTCTATGGGTACGAAAAAAAGTACGAAAAAAATGTTTGTAATTCTCTTTGAAGTACTGATGTGGTATCGGCCAGAACGATAAATAAGGTACGCCGGCGCAAACGGCAAGCAAAACGGTGGTCAGAATGGCCTTGTACAAGGAATCAAAAATCACACAGTTAAGTACTCTATGGGTACGAAAAAAAAGTACGAAAAAAATGTTTGTAATTATCTTTGAAGTACTGATGTGGTATCGACCAGAACGATAAATAAGGTACGCCGGCGGAAACGCAAGCAAAACGGAGGCCACAATGGCCTTGTACAAGGAATCAAAAATCACACAGTTAAGTACTCTATGGGTACGAAAAAAAGTACAAAAAAAAAGTTTGTAATAGGCTTTGAAGTACTGAGGTGATATCGACCAGAACGATTAATAAGGCACGCCGGCGCAAACGGCAAGGAAAACGGAGGCCAGAATGGCCTTGTACAAGGAATGAAAAATCACACAGTTAAGTGCTCTATGGGTACGAAAAAAAGTATGAAAAAAAAGGTTTGTAATTGTCTTTGAAGTACTGATGTGATATCGACTAGAACGATAAATAAGGCACGCCGGCGCAAAGGGCAAGCAAAACGGAGGCCAGAATGGCCTTGTACAAGGAATCAAAAATAACACAGTTATGTACTCTATGGGTACGAAAAAAAACGTTTGTAATTGTCTTTGAAGTACTGATGTGGTATCGACCAAAACGATAAATAAGGCATGCCGGCGCAAACGGCAAGCAAAACGGAGGTCAGAATGGCCTTTTATAAGGAATCAAAAATGACACAGTTAAGTACTCCATGGGTACGAAACAAAGTACGAAAAAAATCGTTTGTAATTCTCATTGAAATACTGATGTGTTATCGACCAGAACGATAAATAAGGCACGCCGGCACAAACGGCAAGCAAAACGGAGGCCAGAATGGCCTTGTACAAGGAATCAAAAATCACACAGTTAAGTAATCTATGGGTACGAAAAAAAACGTTTGTAATTCTCTGAAGTACTGATGTGATATCGACCAGAACGATAAATAAGGCACGCCGGCGGAAACGGTAAGCAAAACGGAGGCCTGAATGGCCTTGTACAAGGAATCAAAAATCACACAGTTAAGTAATTTATGGGTACGAAAAAAAAGTACGAAATAAAATGTTTGTAATTCAACTTTGAAGTACTGATGTGGTATCGACCAGAACGATAAATAAGGTATGCCGGTGCAAACGGCAAGCAAAACGGAGGTCAGAATGGCCTTGTACAAGGAATCAAAAATCACACCGTTATGTACTCTGTGGGTACAAAACAAAGTACGAAAAAAAACGTTTGTAATTCTCATTGAAGTGCTGATGTGTTATCGACCAGAACGATAAATAAGGCACGCCGGTGCAAACGGCAAGCAATACGGAGGCCAGAATGTCCTCGTACAAGGAATCAAAAATCACACAGTTAAGTACTCTATGGGTAGGAAAAAAAAGCACGAAAAAATCATTTGTAATTCTCTTTGAAGTACTGATGTGATATCGACCAGAATGATAAATAAGGCACGCCGGCGCAAACGGCAAGCAAAACGGAGGCCAGAATAACCTTGTACAAGGAATAAAAAATGACATAGTTAAGTACTCTCTGGGTACGAAAAAAAATGTTTGTAATTATCTTTGAAGTGCTGACGTGATATCGACCAGAACGATAAATAAGGCACGCTGGCGCAAACGGGAAGCAAAACGGAGGCCAGAATGTCCTTGTACAAGGAATCAAAAATCACACAGTTAAGTACTCTATGGGTACGAAAAAAAGTACAAAAAAAACGTTTGTAATTTTCTTTGAAGTACTGATGTGATATCGACCAGAACGATAAATAAGGCACGCCGGCGCAAACGGCAAGCAAAACGGAGGCCAGAATAACATTGTACAAGGAATCAAAAATCACACAGTTAAGTACTCTATGGGTACGAAAAAAAAGTACGAAAAAAAACATTTGTAATTCACTTTGAATTACTGATGTGATATCGACCAGAACGATAAATAAGGCACGCCGGCTCAAACGGCAAGCAAAACGGAGGCCGAAGTACAAGGAATCACACACCGTTAAGTACTCTATGGGTAGAAAAATAAGTACGAAAAAAAACGTTTGTAATTCTCTTTGAAGTACGATGTGATATCGACCAGAACGATAAATAAGGCACGCCGGCGCAAACGGCAAGCAAAACGGAGGCCAGAATGGCCTTGTACAAGGAATCAAAAATCACACCGTTAAGTACTCTATGGGTACAAAAAAGAGTACGAAAAAAAACGTTTGCAATTCTCTTTGAAGTACTGATGTGATATCGACCAGAACGATAAATAAGGCACGCCGGTGAAAATGGCAAGAAAAATGGAGGCCCGAATGGCCTTGTACAAGGAATCAAAAATCACACCGTTAAGTACTCTATGGGTACAAAAAAGTGTACGAAAAAAAACGTTTGTAATTCTCTTTGAAGTACTGATGTGATATCGACCAGAACGATAAATAAGGCACGCCGGTGCAAACGGCAAGAAAAACGGAGGTCAGAATGGCCTTGTACAAGGAATCAAAAATCACACCGTTATGTACTCTATGGGTAGAAAACGAAGTATGAAAAAAAAGGTTTGTAATTCTCATTGAAGTACTGATGTGTTATCGACCAGAACGATAAATAAGGCACGCCGGCGCAAACAACAAGCAAAACGGAGGCCAGAATTGCCTTGTACAAGGAATCAAAAATCACACCGTTAAGTACTCTATGGATACAAAAAAGAGTACGAAAAAAAACTTTTGTAATTCTCTTTGAAGTACTGATGTGATATCGACCAGAACGATAAATAAGGCACACCGGCGCAAACGGAAAGCAAAACGGAGGCCAGAATGGCCTTGTACAAAGAATCAAAAATCACGCAGTTAAGTACTCTATGGGTACGAAAAAACGTTTGTAATTCTCTTTGAAGTACTGATGTGATATCGACCGAACGATAAATAAGGCACGCCGGCGCAAACGGCAAGCAAAACGGAGGCGGAGAATGGCCTTGTACAAGGAATCAAAAATCACACCGTTAAGTACTCTATGGGTACGAAAAAAAGTACGAAAAAAAACGTTTGTAATTATCTTTCAAGTACGATGTGATATCGACCGAACGATAAATAAGGCACGCCGGCGCAAACGGCAAGCAAAACGGAGGTCGAATGGCCTCGTACAAGGAATCAAAAATCACACGCTTAAGTACTCTATGGGTTCGAAAAAAAGTACGAAAAAAAACGTTTGTAATTCTCTTTGATATACGATGTGATATCGACCGAACGAAAAATAAGGCACGCTGGCGCAAACGGCAAGCAAAACGGAGGCCAGAATATCCTTGTACAAGGAATCAAAAATCACACGCTTAAGTACTCTATGGGTACGAAAAAAAGTACGAAAAAAAATGTTTGTAATTCTCTTTGAAGTACGATGTGGTATCGGCCGAACGATAAATAAGGTACGCCGGCGCAAACGGCAAGCAAAACGGTGGTCAGAATGGCCTTGTACAAGGAATCAAAAATCACACAGTTAAGTACTCTATGGGTACGAAAAAAAAGTACGAAAAAAAATGTTTGTAATTATCTTTGAAGTACTGATGTGGTATCGACCAGAATGATAAATAAGGTACACCGGCGGAAACGCAAGCAAAACGGAGGCCAGAGTGGCCTTGTACAAGGAATCCAAAATCACACAGTTAAGTACTCTATGGGTACGAAAAAAAGTACGAAAAAAAAGTTTGTAATAGTCTTTGAAGTACTGAGGTGATATCGACCAGAACGATTAATAAGGCACGCCGGCGCAAACGGCAAGGAAAACGGAGGCCAGAATGGCCTTGTACAAGGAATCAAAAATCACACGAGTTAAGTACTCTATGGGTACGAAAAAAAGTATGAAAAAAAAAGGTTTGTAATTGTCTTTGAAGTACTGATGTGATATCGACCAGAACGATAAATAAGGCACGCCGGCACAAACGGCAAGCAAAACGGAGGCCGTAATGGCCTTGTACAATGAATCAAAAATCACACAGTTAAGTACTCTATGGGTACGAAAAAAACGTTTGTAATTCTCTAAAGTACTGATGTGATATCGACCAGAACGATAAATAAGGCACGCCGGCGGAAACGGTAAGCAAAACGGAGGCCTGAATGGCCTTGTACAAGGAATCAAAAATCACACAGTTAAGTAATTTATAGGTACGAAAAAAAAGTACGAAATAAAATGTTTGTAATTCAACTTTGAAGTACTGATGTGGTATCGACCAGAACGATAAATAAGGTACGCCGGCGCAAACGGCAAGCAAAATGGAGGTCAGAATGGCCTTGTACAAGGAATCAAAAATCACACCGTTAAATACTCTATGGGTACAAAACAAAGTACGAAAAAAAACGTTTGTAATTCTCATTGAAGTACTGATGTGTTATCGACCAGAACGATAAATAAGGCACGCCGGTGCAAACGGCAAGCAAAACGGAGGCCAGAATGGCCTTGTACAAGGAATCAAAAATCACACCGTTAAGTACTCTATGGATACAAAAAAGAGTATGAAAAAAAACATTTGTAATTCTCTTTGAAGTACTGATGTGATATCGACCAGAACGATAAATAAGGCACGCCGGCTCAAACTGTAAGCAAAACGGAGGCAAGAATGGCCTTGTACATGGAATCAAAAATCACTGTTAAGTACTCTATGGGTACGAAAAAAACGTTTGTAATTCTCTTTGAAGTACTGATGTGATATCGACCAGAACGATAAATAAGGCACGCCGGCACAAACGGCAAGCAAAACGGAGGCCAGAATGGCCTTGTACAAGGAATCAAAAATCACACAGTTAAGTACTCTATGGGTACGAAAAGAAGTACGAAAAAAAATGTTTGTAATTCTCATTGCAGTACAAAGTACGAAAAAAATGTTTGTAATTCTCATTGAAGTACTGTTGTCTTATCGACCAGAACGATAAATAAGGCACGCCGGCGCAAACGGCAAGCAAAACGGAGGCCAGAATGGCCTTGTACAAGGAATCAAAAATCACACCGTTAATTACTCTATGGGTACGAAAAAAGTACGAAAAAAAACATTTGTAATTCTCTTTGAAGTACTGATGTGATATCGACCAGAACGATAAATAAGGCACGGCGGCGCAAACGGCAAGCAAAACGGTGGCCAGAATGGCCTTGTACAAGGAATCAAAAATCACACAGTTAAGTACTCTATGGGTACGAAAAAAAAGTACGAATTTTTTTTTTGTAATTATCTTTGAAGTACTGATGTGGTATCGACCAGAACGATAAATAAGGTACGCCGGCGGAAACACAAGAAAAACGGAGGTCAGAATGGCCTTGTACAAGAAATCAAAAATCACACCGTTAAGTAATCTATGGATACAAAACAAAGTACGAAAAAAACGTTTGTAATTCTCATTGAAGTACTGATGTGTTATCGACCAGAACGATAAATAAAGCACGCCGGCGCAAAACGGCAAGCAAAATGGAGGCCAGAATGGCCTTGTACAAGGAATCAAAAATCACACGTTTAAGTACTCTATGGGTACGGAAAAAAGTACGAAAAAAATGTTTGTAATTCTCTTTGAAGTACTGATGTGGTATCGGCCGAACGATAAATAAGGCACGCCGGCGCAAACGGCAAGCAAAACGGAGGTCGAATGGCCTTGTACAAGGAATCAAAAATCACACGTTAAGTACTCTATGGGTACGAAAAAAGAGTACGAAAAAATGTTTGTAATTATCTTTGAAGTACCGATGTGATATCGACCTCGAATGATAAATAAGGTACGCCGGCGGAAACGCAAGCAAAACGGAGGCCGAATGGCCTTGTACAAGGAATCAAAAATCACACGCTTAAGTACTCTATGGGTACGAAAAAAAGTACGAAAAAAAGTTTGTAATTCTCTTTGAAGTACCGAGGTGATATCGACCGTAACGATAAATAAGGCACGCCGGCGCAAACGGCAAGCAAAACGGAGGCCGAATGGCCTTGTACAAGGAATCAAAAATCGTAGCACGCTTAAGTACTCTATGGGTACGAAAAAAAGTACGAAAAAAAACGTTTGTAATTCTCTTTGAAGTACTGATGTGATATCGACCATAACGATAAATAAGGCACGCCGGCGCAAACGGCAAGCAAAACGGAGGCCGAATGGCCTTGTACAAGGAATCAAAAATCACACGGTTAAGTACTCTATGGGTACGAAAAAAGTACGAAAAAAAAGTTTGTAATTCTCTTTGAAGTACTTATGTGATATCGACAAGAACGATAAATAAGGCACGCCGGCGCAAACGGCAAGCAAAACGGAGGCCGAATGGCCTTGTTACAAGGAATCAAAAATCACACGCTAAGTACTCTATGGTTACGAAAAAAGTACGAAAAAAAATGTTTGTAATTCTCTTTGAAGTACTGATGTGAGATCGACCGAACGATAAATAAGGCACGCCGGCGCAAACGGCAAGCAAAACGGAGGCCGAATGGCCTTGTACAAGGAATCAAAAATCACACCGTTAAGTACTCTATGGGTACGAAAAAAAGTACGAAAAAAACGTTTGTAATTCTCTTTGAAGTATCGATGTGGTATCGACCGTAACGATAAATAAGGCACGCCGGCGCAAACGCAAGCAAAACGGAGGCGAATGGCCTTGTACAAGGAATCAAAAATCACACAGTTAAGTAATCTATGGGTACAAAAAAAGTACGAAAAAAAAACATTTGTAATTCTCTTTGAAGTACCGATGTGATATCGACCGTAACGATAAATAAGGCACGCCGGCACAAACGGCAAGCAAAACGGAGGCCGAATGGCCTTTGTACAAGGAATCAAAAATCACACCTTTAAGTACTCTATGGGTACGAAAAAAAGTACGAAAAAAACGTTTGTAATTATCTTTGAAGTACCGATGTGATATCGACCGTAACGATAAATAAGGCACGCCGCGCAAACGGCAAGCAAAACGGAGGCCGAATGGCCTTGTACAAGGAATCAAAAATCACACGCTTAAGTACTCTATGGTTACGAAAAAAGTACGAAAAAAAAACGTTTGTAATTCTCTTTGAAGTACCGATGTGATATCGACCGAACGATAAATAAGGCACGCCGGCGCAAACGGCAAGCAAAACGGAGGCCGTAATGGCCTTGTACAAGGAATCAAAAATCACACGTTAAGTACTCTATGGGTACGAAAAAAGTACGAAAAAAACGTTTGTAATTCTCTTTGAAGTACCGATGTGATATCGACCGTAACGATAAATAAGGCACGCCGGCGCAAACGGCAAGCAAAACGGAGGCCGTAATGGCCTTGTACAAGGAATCAAAAATCACACGCTTAAGTACTCTATGGGTACGAAAAAAGTACGAAAAAAAACTTTTTTAATTCTCTTTGAAGTACGGATGTGGTATCGACCAGAACGATAAATAAGGCACGCCGGCGCAAACGGCAAGCAAAACGGAGGTCAGAATGGCCTTGTACAAGGAATCAAAAATCACACCTTTAAGTACTCTATGGGTACAAAACAAAGTACGAAAAAAAACGTTTGTAATTCTCTTTGAAGTACTGATGTGGTATCGACCAGAACGATAAATAAGGCACGCCGGCGCAAACGGCAAGCAAAACGGAGGTCGAATGGCCTTGTACAAGGAATCAAAAATCACACAAGCTAAGTACTCTATGGGTACGAAAAAAAGTACGAAAAAAATAGTTTGTAATTCTCTTTGAAGTACTGATGTGATATCGACCGTAACGATAAATAAGGCACGCCGGCGCAAACGGCAAGCAAAACGGAGGCCGAATGGCCTTGTACAAGGAATCAAAAATCACACGTTAAGTACTCTATGGGTACGAAAAAAAGTACGAAAAAAAACGTTTGTAATTCTCTTTGAAGTACCGATGTGATATCGACCGAACGATAAATAAGGCACGCCGGCGCAAACGGCAAGCAAAACGGAGGCCGAAATGGCCTTGTACAAGGAATCAAAAATCACACGCTTAAGTACTCTATGGGTACGAAAAAGAGTACGAAAAAAAAGTTTGTAATTCACTTTGAAGTAGTGATGTGATATCGACCAGAACGATAAATAAGGTACGCCTGCGCAAACGCAAGCAAAACGGAGGTCAGAATGGCCTTGTACAAGGAATCAAAAATCACACCGTTTAGTACTCTATGGGTACAAAACAAAGTACGAAAAAAACGTTTGTAATTCTCATTGAAGTACTGATGTGTTATCGACCAGAACGATAAATAAGGCACGCCGGCACAAACGGCAAGCAAAACGGAGGCCAGAATGGCCTTTGTACAAGGAATCAAAAATCACACCGTTAAGTACTCTATGGGTACAAAAAAGAGAACGAAAAAAAAAAACGTTTGTAATTATCTTTGAAGTACCGATGTGATATCGACCGTAACGATAAATAAGGCACGCCGGCGCAAACGGCAAGGAAAACGGAGGCCAGAATGGCCTTGTACAAGGAATCAAAAATCACACGCTAAGTACTCTATGGTACGAAAAAAGTACGAAAAAAAACGTTTGTAATTCTCTTTGAAGTACCGATGTGATATCGACCGTAACGATAAATAAGGCACGCCAGCGCAAACGGCAAGCAAAACGGAGGCCTTAATGGCCTTGTACAAGGAATAAAAAATCACACGCTTAAGTACTCTATGGGTACGAAAAAAGTACGAAAAAAAACGTTTGTAATTCTCTTTGAAGTACCGATGTGATATCGACTGTAACGATAAATAAGGCACGCCGGCGCAAACGGCAAGCAAAACGGAGGCCGAATGGCCTTGTACAAGGAATCAAAAATCACACAGCTTAAGTACTCTATGGGTACGAAAAAAGTACGAAAAAAAAACGTTTGTAATTCTCTTTGAAGTACGATGTGGCATCGACCAGAACGATAAATAAGGTACGCCGGCGCAAACGGCAAGCAAAACGGAGGTCAGAATGGCCTTGTACAAGGAATCAAAAATCACACCGTTAAGTACTCTATGGGTACAAAACAAAGTACGAAAAAAAAAACGTTTGTAATTCTCTTTGAAGTACTGATGTGGTATCGACCGTAACGATAAATAAGGCACGCGGCGCAAACGGCAAGCAAAACGGAGGTCGAATGGCCTTGTACAAGGAATCAAAAATCACACAGCTTAAGTACTCTATGGGTACGAAAAAAGTACGAAAAAAACGTTTGTAATTCTCTTTGAAGTACCGATGTGTTATCGACCGTAACGATAAATAAGGCACGCCGGCGCAAACGGCAAGCAAAACGGAGGCCGAATGGCCTTGTACAAGGAATCAAAAATCACACCATTAAGTACTCTATGGGTACGAAAAAAGTACGATAAAAAACGTTTGTAATTCTCTTTGAAGTACCGATGTGATATCGACCGTAACGATAAATAAGGCACGCCGGCGCAAACGGCAAGCAAAACGGAGGCCGAATGGCCTTGTACAAGGAATCAAAAATCACACATTAAGTACTCTATGGGTACGAAAAAAGTACGAAAAAAAAAGTTTGTAATTCTCAATGAAGTACCGATGTGTTATCGACCGTAACGATAAATAAGGCACGCCGGCACAAACGGCAAGCAAAACGGAGGCCGAATGGCCTTGTACAAGGAATCAAAAATCACACCGTTAAGTACTCTATGGGTACGAAAAAAAGTACAAAAAAAACATTTGTAATTCTCTTTGAAGTACTGATGTGGTATCGACCAGATCGATAATTAAGGTACGCCGGAACAAACGGCAAGCAAAACGGAGGCCGAATGGCCTTGTACAAGGAATCAAAAATCACACCGCTTAAGTACTCTATGGGTACGAAAAAAGTACGAAAAAAAAATTTGTAATTCTCTTGAAGTACCGATGTGTATCGACCATAACGATAAATAAGGCACGCCGGCGCAAACGGCAAGCAAAACGGAGGCCGTAATGGCCTTGTACAAGGAATCAAAAATCACACGAGTTAAGTACTCTATGGGTACGAAAAAAAGTACGAAAAAAAACGTTTGTAATTCTCTTTGAAGTACCGATGTGATATCGACCGTAACGATAAATAAGGTACGCCGCCGCAAACGGCAAGCAAAACGGAGGCCGAATGGCCTTGTACAAGGAATCAAAAATCACACAGCTTAAGTACTCTATGGGTACGAAAAAAAGTACGAAAAAAAAAACGTTTGTAATTTCTTTGAAGTACCGATGTGGTATCGACCGTAACGATAAATAAGGTACGCCGGCGCAAACGCAAGCAAAACGGAGGCCGAATGGCCTTGTACAAGGAATCAAAAATCACACCGTTAAGTACTCTATGGGTACGAAAAAAAGTACGAAAAAAAAATGTTTGTAATTCTCTTTGAAGTACCGATGTGATATCGACTCGTAACGATAAATAAGGTACGCCGGCGCAAACGGCAAGCAAAACGGAGGTCGAATGGCCTTGTACAAGAAATCAAAAATCACACCATTAAGTACTCTATGGGTACGAAAAAAAGTACGAAAAAAACGTTTGTAATTCTCTTTGAAGTACCGATGTGTTATCGACCGTAACGATAAATAAGGCACGCCGGCGCAAACGGCAAGCAAAACGGAGGCCGTAATGGCCTTGTACAAGAATCAAAAATCACACAATTAAGTACTATATAGGTACGAAAAAAAGTACGAAAAAAAATGTTTGTAATTCTCTTTGAAGTACTGATGTGGTATCGACCAGAACGATAAATAAGGCACGCCGGCGCAAACGGCAAGCAAAACGGAGGTCGAATGGCCTTGTTCAAGGAATCAAAAATCACACAAGCTTAAGTACTCTATGGGTACGAAACAAAGTACGAAAAAAAACGTTTGTAATTCTCTTTGAAGTACCGATGTGTTATCGACCGTAACGATAAATAAAGCACGCCGGCACAAACGGCAAGCAAAACGGAGGCCAGATTGGCCTTGTACAAGGAATCAAAAATCACACCGTTAAGTACTCTATGGGTACGAAAAAAAGTATGAAAAAAAACGTTTGTAATTCTCTTTGAAGTATTGATGTGGTATCGACCAGAACGATAAATAAGGTACGCCGGCGCAAACGGCAAGCAAAACGGAGGCCATAATGGCCTTGTACAAGGAATAAAAAATCACACGCTAAGTACTCTATGGGTACGAAAAAGTACGAAAAAAAATCTTTGTAATTATCTTTGAAGTACCGATGTGATATCGACTGTAACGATAAATAAGGTACGCCGGCGCAAACGGCAAGCAAAACGGAGGTCGAATTGGCCTTGTACATGAAATCAAAAATCAAACCGTTAAGTACTCTATGGGTACAAAACAAAGTACGAAAAAAAAACATTTGTAATTCTCTTTGAAGTACCGATGTGTTATCGACCGTAACGATAAATAAGGCACGCCGGCGCAAACGGCAAGCAAAACGGAGGCCGAATGGCCTTGTACAAGGAATCAAAAATCACACAGCTTAAGTACTCTATGGGTACGAAAAAAAAGTACGAAAAAAAACGTTTGTAATTATCTTTGAAGTGTCGATGTGGTATCGACCGAGACGATAAATAAGGCACGCCGGCGCAAACGGCAAGCAAAACGGAGGTCGTAATGGCCTTGTACAAGAAATCAAAAATCACACCGTTAAGTACTTTATGGGTACGAAAAAAAGTACGAAAAAAACGTTTGTAATTCTCATTGAAGTACCGATGTGATATCGACCGTAACGATAAATAAGGCACGCCGGCGCAAACGGCAAGCAAAACGGAGGCCATAATGGCCTTGTACAAGGAATCAAAAATCACACAGCTAAGTACTCTATGGGTACGAAAAAAAGTATGAAAAAAACGTTTGTAATTCTCTTTGAAGTACTGATGTGGTATCGACCAGAACGATAAATAAGGCACGCCGGCACAAACGGCAAGCAAAACGGAGGCCGTAATGGCCTTGTACAAGGAATCAAAAATCACACGCTAAGTACTCTATGGGTACGAAAAAAAGTACGATAAAAATAGTTTGTAATTCTCATTGAAGTACTGATGTGTTATCGACCAGAATGATAAATAAGGCACGCCGGCGCAAACGGCAAGCAAAACGGAGGCCAGAATGGCCTTGTACAAGGAATCAAAAATCACACCGTTAAGTACTCTATGGGTACGAAAAAGAGTACGAAAAAAACGTTTGTAATTCTCTTTGAAGTACTGATGTGATATCGACCAGAACGATAAATAAGGCACACCGGCGCAAACGGCAAGCAAAACGGAGGTCGAATGGCCTTGTACAAGGAATCAAAAATCACACAGTTAAGTACTCTATGGGTACGAAAAAAAGTACGAAAAAAATAGTTTGTAATTCTCATTGAAGTACTGATGTGTTATCGACCAAACCTAACGATAAATAAGGCACGCCGGCACAAACGGCAAGCAAAACGGAGGCCGAATTGGCCTTGTACAAGAGAATCAAAAATCACACCGTTAAGTACTCTACGGGTACGAAAAAAAGTACGAAAAAAAAACGTTTGTAATTCTCTTTGAAGTATTGATGTGGTATCGACCGTAACGATAAATAAGGTACGCCGGCGCAAACGGCAAGCAAAACGGAGGCCGAATGGCCTTGTACAAGGAATAAAAAATCACACCGTTAAGTACTCTATGGGTACAAAACAAAGTACGAAAAAAAACGTTGTAATTCTCTTGAAGTACCGACGTGGTATCGACCGTAACGATAAATAAGGCACGCCGACGCAAACGGCAAGCAAAACGGAGGCCGAATGGCCTTGTACAAGGAATCAAAAATCACACGCTTAAGTACTCTATGGGGTACAAAAAAAGTACGAAAAAAAAACGTTTGTAATTTTCTTTGAAGTACCGATGTGGTATCGACCGTAACGATAAATAAGGTACGCCGGCGCATACGCAAGCAAAACGGAGGCCAGAATGGCCTTGTACAAGGAATCAAAAATCACACAGTTAAGTACTCTATGGGTACGAAAAAAAGTAAGAAAAAAAACGTTTGTAATTATCTTTGAATTACTGTTGTGATATCGACCGGAACGATAAATAAGGCACGCCGGCGCAAACGGCAAGCAAAACGGAGGCCAGAATGGCCTTGTACAAGGAATCAAAAATCACACCGTTAAGTAATCTATGGGTACGAAAAAAAGTACGAAAAAAATCGTTTGTAATTCTCTTTGAAGTACTGATGTTGTATCGACGAGAACAATAAATAAGGTACGCCGGCGCAAACGGAAAGCAAAACGGAGGTCAGAATGGCCTTGTACAAGGAATCGAAAATCACACCGTTATGGGTACAAAACTTAGTACGAAAAAAAAAGTTTGTAATTCTCATTGAAGTCTTGATGTGTTATCGACCAGAACGATAAATAAGGTACGCTGGCGCAAAGGGCAAGCAAAACGGAGGTCTGAATGGCCTTGTACAAGGAATCAAAAATCACACCGTTAAGTACTCTACGGGTACAAAAAAGAGTACAAAAAAAACGTTTGTAATTCTCTTTGAAGTACTGATGTGGTATCGACCAGAACGATAAATAAGGTACACCGGTGCAAACGGCAAGCAAAACGGAGGTCAGAATGGCCTTGTACAAGGAATCAAAAATCACACCGTTAAATACTCTGGGTACAAAACAAAGTACGAAAAAAAACGTTTGCAATTCTCATTGAAGTTCTGATGTATTATCGACCAGAACGATAAATAAGGCACGCCGGCACAAACGGCAAGCAAAACGGAGGCCAGAATGGCCTTGTACAAGGAATCAAAAATCACACCGTTAAGTACTCTATAGGTACAAAAAAGAGTACGAAAAAAAACGTTTGTAATTCTATTTGAAGTACTGATGTGATATCAACCAGAACGATAAATAAGGCACGCCGCGCAAACGGCAAGGAAAACGGAGGCCGAATGGCCTTGTACAAGGAATCAAAAATCACACGCTTAAGTACTCTTTGGGTACGAAAAAAAGTACGAAAAAAAAACGTTTGTAATTCTCTTTGAAGTACCGATGTGATATCGACCGTAAAGATAAATAAGGCACGCCGGCGCAAACGGCAAGAAAAACGGAGGCCGAATGGCATTGTACAAGGAATCAAAAATCACACAGTTAAGTACTCTGTGGGTACGAAAAAATGTACGAAAAAAAACGTTTGTAATTGTCTTTGAAGTACTGATGTGATATCGACCAGAACGATAAATAAGGCACGCCGGCGGAAACGGCAAGCAAAACGGAGGCCCGAATGACCTTGTACAAAGAATCAAAAATCACACGGTTAAGTACTCTATGGGTACGAAAAAAAGTATAAAAAAAACGTTTGTAATTCTCTTTGAAGTACTGATGTGGTATCGACATAAACGATAAATAAGGCACGCCGGCGCAACCGGCAAGCAAAACGGAGGTCAGAATGGCCTTGTACAAGGAATCAAAAATCACACAGTTAAGTACTCAATGGGTACGAAACAAAGTACGAAAAAAATAGTTTGTAGTTCTCAATGAAGTACTGATGTGTTATCGACCAGAACGATAAATAAGGCATGCCGGCGCAAACGGCAAGCAAAAAGGAGGCCAGAAAGGTCTTGTACAAGGAATCAAAAATCACACCGTTAAGTACTCTATGGGTATGAAAAAGAGTACGATAAAAAACGTTTGTAATTCTCTTTGAAGTATCGATGTGATATCGAACGTAACGATAAATAAGGCACGCCGGCGCAAACGGCAATCAAAACGGAGGCCGTAATGGCCTTGTACAAGGAATCAAAAATCACACGCGTAAGTACTCTATGGGTGCGAAAAAAACGTTTGTAATTCTCTTTGAAGTACCGATGTTGTATCCACTCGAACGATAAATAAGGTACGCCGGCGCAAACGCAAGCGAAACGGGAGGTCGAATGGCCTTGTACAAGGAATCAAAAATCTCACCGTTAAGTACTCTATGGGTACAAAACAAAGTACGAAAAAAACATTTGTAATTCTCTTTGAAGTACCGATGTGGTATCGACCGGTAACGATAAATAAGACACGCCGGCGCAAATGGCAAGCAAAACGCAGGTCGAATGGCCTTTGTACAAGGAATCAAAAATCACACAAGCTAAGTACTCTATGGTACGAAACAATGTATGAAAAAATATTTTGTAATTCTCATTGAAGTACCGATGTGTTATCGACCGAACGATAAATAAGGCACGCCGGCGTAAACGGCAAGCAAAACGGAGGCCGAATGGCCTTGTACAAGGAATCAAAAATCACGCCGTTAAGTACTCTACGGGAACGAAAAAGAGTACGATAAAAAACGTTTCTAATTCTCTTCTTTGAAGTACCGATGTGATATCGACCTCGTAACGATAAATAAGGCACGCCGGCGCAAACGGCAGCAAAACGGAGGCCGTAATGGCCTTTCACAAGGAATCAAAAATCACACAAATAAGTACTCTGCTGGTACGAAAAAAATATGAAAATAAAACGTTTGTAATTCTCTTGAAGTACCGATGTGGTATCGACCGGTAACGATAAATAACGTACGCTCGCGCAAACGCAAGCAAAACGGAGGTCGAATGGCCTTGTACAAGGAATCAAAATCACACCGTTTAGTACTCTATGGGTACAAAAACAAAGTACGAAAAAAAACGTTTGTAATTCTCATTGAAGTACCGATATGTTATCGACCGTAACGATAAATAAGGCACACCGGCACAAACAACAAGCAAAACGGAGGCCGTAATGGCCTTTGTACAAGGAATCAAAAATCACACAGTTAAGTACTCTATGGTTACGAAAAAAAGTATGAAAAAAAAAAAACATTTGTAATTCTCTTTGAAGTACTCGATGTGATATCGACCGAACGATAAATAAGGCACGCCGGCGCAAACGGCAAGCCAAACGGAGGCCGAATGGCCTAGTACCAGGAATCAAAATCGCTACGCTAAGTACTCTATGGGTACGAAAAAGTACGAAAAAAGACGTTTGTAATTCTCTTTGAAGTACTGATGTGGTATCGACCAGAACGATAAATAACACCTGCGCAAACGCAAGCAAAACGGAGGTCAGAATGGCCTTGTACAAGGAATCAAAAATCACACCGTTTAGTACTCTATGGGTACAAAACAAAGTACGAAATGAAACGTTTGTAATTCTCATTGAAGTACTGATGTGTTATCGACCAGAACGATAAATAAGGCACGCCGGCACAAACGGCAAGCAAAACGGAGGCCAGAATGGCCTTTGTACAACGAATCAAAAATCACACCGTTAAGTACTCTATGGGTACAAAAAAGAGTACGAAAAAAACGTTTGCAATTATCTTTGAAGTACTGATGTGATATCGACCAGAACTATAAATAAGGCACGCCTGCGCAAACGGCAAGCAAAACAGAGGCCAGAATGGCCTTGTACAAGGAATCAAAAATCACACAAGCTTAAGTACTCTATGGTTACGAAAAGTACGAAAAAAAAAACGTTTGTAATTCTCTTTGAAGTACCGATGTGATATCCACCGTAACGATAAATAAGGCACGCCGGCGCAAACGGCAAGCAAAACGGGGCCGAATGGCCTTGTACAAGGAATCAAAAATCGTACGCTAAGTACTCTATGGGTACGAAAAAAGTACGAAAATAAACGTTTGTAATTCTCTTTGAAGTACCGATGTGTTATCGACCGTAACGATAAATAAGGCACGGCGGCGCAAACGGCAAAAAATAGTTTGTAATTCTCATTGAAGTACTTATATGTTATCGACAAGAACGATAAATAAGGCACGCCGGCACAAACAACAAGCAAAACGGAGGCCAGAATGGCCTTTGTACAAGGAATCAAAAATCACACAGTTAAGTACTCTATGGTTACGAAAAAAAGTATGAAAAAAAACATTTGTAATTCTCTTTGAAGAACTGATGTGATATCGACCAGAACGATAAATAAGGCACGCCGGCGCAAACGGCAAGCCAAACGGAGGCCAGAATGGCCTAGTACAAGAAATCAAAAGTCACACAGTTAAGTACTGTATGGGTACGAAAAAAAGTACGAAAAAAGTCGTTTGTAATTCTCTTTGATGTACTGATGTGGTATCGACCAGAACGATAAATAACGCCTGCGCAAACGCAAGCAAAACGGAGGTCAGAATGGCCTTGTACAAGGAATCAAAAATCACACCGTTTAGTACTCTATGGGTACAAAACAAAGTACGAAAAGAATCGTTTGTAATTCTCATTGAAGTACTGATGTGTTATCGACCAGAACGATAAATAAGGCACGCCGGCACAAACGGCAAGCAAAACGGAGGCCAGAACGGCCTTTGTACAAGGAATCAAAAATCACACCTTTAAGTACTCTATGGGTACGAAAAAAACGTTTGCAATTATCTTTGAAGTACTGATGTGATATCGACCAGAACTATAAATAAGGCACGCCTGCACAAACGGCAAGCAAAACAAGAGGCCAGAATGGCCTTGTACAAGGAATCAAAAATCACACGCTTAAGTACTCTATGGTTACGAAAAAAAGTACGAAAAAAAACGTTTGTAATTCTCTTTGAAGTACCGATGTGATATCCACCGAACGATAAATAAGGCACGCCGGCGCAAACGGCAAGCAAAACGGAGGCCATAATGGCCTTGTACAAGGAATCAAAAATCGGACGCTAAGTACTCTATGGGTACGAAAAAAAGTACGAAAATAAACGTTTGTAATTCTCTTTGAAGTACCGATGTGATATCGACTCGAACGATAAATAAGGCACGCCGGCGCAAACGGCAAGCAAAACGGAGGCCGAATGGCCTTGTACAAGGAATCAAAAATCACACGCTTAAGTACTCTATGGGTACGAAAAAAGTACGAAAAAAATAGTTTGTAGTTCTCAATGAAGTACTGATGTGTTATCGACCAGAACGATAAATAAGGCATGCCGGCGCAAACGGCAAGCAAAAAGGAGGCCAGAAAGGTCTTGTACAAGGAATCAAAAATCACACCGTTAAGTACTCTATGGGTATGAAAAAGAGTACGATAAAAAACGTTTGTAATTCTCTTTGAAGTACTGATGTGATATCGAACAGAACGATAAATAAGGCACGCCGGCGCAAACGGCAATCAAAACGGAGGCCAGAATGGCCTTGTACAAGGAATCAAAAATCACACAGTTAAGTACTCTATGGGTGCGAAAAAAAACGTTTGTAATTCTCTTTGAAGTACTGATGTTTTATCCACCAGAACGATAAATAAGGTACGCCGGCGCAAACGCAAGCGAAACGGAGGTCAGAATGGCCTTGTACAAGGAATCAAAAATCTCACCGTTAAGTACTCTATGGGTACAAAACAAAGTACGAAAAAAAACATTTGTAATTCTCTTTGAAGTACTGATGTGGTATCGACCAGAACGATAAATAAGACACGCCGGCGCAAATGGCAAGCAAAACGGAGGTCAGAATGGCCTTGTACAAGGAATCAAAAATCACACAGTTAAGTACTCTATGGTACGAAACAATGTATGAAAAAAAATATTTTGTAATTCTCATTGAAGTACTGATGTGTTATCGACCAGAACGATAAATAAGGCACGCCGGCGTAAACGGCAAGCAAAACGGAGGCCAGAATGGCCTTGTACAAGGAATCAAAAATCACGCCGTTAAGTACTCTATGGGAACGAAAAAGAGTACGATAAAAAACGTTTCTAATTCTCTTTGAAGTACTGATGTGATATCGACCAGAACGATAAATAAGGCACGCCGGCGCAAACGGCAAGCAAAACGGAGGCCAGAATGGCCTTTCACAAGGAATCAAAAATCACACAGTTAAGTACTCTATGGGTACGAAAAAAATATGAAAATAAAACGTTTGTAATTCTCTTTGAAGTACTGATGTGGTATCGACCAGAACGATAAATAACGTACGCCTGCGCAAACGCAAGCAAAACGGAGGTCAGAATGGCCTTGTACAAGGAATCAAAAATCACACCGTTTAGTACTCTATGGGTACAAAACAAAGTACGAAAAAAACGTTTGTAATTCTCATTGAAGTACTGATATGTTATCGACCAGAACGATAAATAAGGCACACCGGCACAAACAACAAGCAAAACGGAGGCCAGAATGGCCTTTGTACAAGGAATCAAAAATCACACAGTTAAGTACTCTATGGTTACGAAAAAAAGTATGAAAAAAAACATTTGTAATTCTCTTTGAAGAACCGATGTGATATCGACCGTAACGATAAATAAGGCACGCCGGCGCAAACGGCAAGCCAAACGGAGGCCGAATGGCCTAGTACAAGAAATCAAAAGTCACACGCTTAAGTACCGTATGGGTACGAAAAAAAGTACGAAAAAAGTCGTTTGTAATTCTCTTTGATGTACGATGTGGTATCGACCGAACGATAAATAACGCCGCGCAAACGCAAGCAAAACGGAGGTCAGAATGGCCTTGTACAAGGAATCAAAAATCACACCGTTTAGTACTCTATGGGTACAAAACAAAGTACGAAAAGAATCGTTTGTAATTCTCATTGAAGTACTGATGTGTTATCGACCAGAACGATAAATAAGGCACGCCGGCACAAACGGCAAGCAAAACGGAGGCCAGAACGGCCTTTGTACAAGGAATCAAAAATCACACCTTTAAGTACTCTATGGGTACGAAAAAAACGTTTGCAATTATCTTTGAAGTACTGATGTGATATCGACCAGAACTATAAATAAGGCACGCCTGCACAAACGGCAAGCAAAACAGAGGCCAGAATGGCCTTGTACAAGGAATCAAAAATCACACAGTTAAGTACTCTATGGTTACGAAAAAAAGTACGAAAAAAAACGTTTGTAATTCTCTTTGAAGTACCGATGTGATATCCACCGAACGATAAATAAGGCACGCCGGCGCAAACGGCAAGCAAAACGGAGGCCATAATGGCCTTGTACAAGGAATCAAAAATCGACGCTTAAGTACTCTATGGGTACGAAAAAAAGTACGAAAATAAACGTTTGTAATTCTCTTTGAAGTACCGATGTGATATCGACCGAACGATAAATAAGGCACGCCGGCGCAAACGGCAAGCAAAACGGAGGCCAGAATGGCCTTGTACAAGGAATCAAAAATCACACAGTTAAGTACTCTATGGGTACGAAAAAAGTACGAAAAAAAAACGTTTGTAATTCTCTTTGAAGTACTGATGTGGTATCGACCAGAACGACGAATAAGGTACGCCGGCGCAAACGCAAGCAAAACGGAGGTCAGAATGGCCTTGTACAAGGAATCAAAAATCACACCTTTAAGTACTCTATGGGTACAAAACAAAGTACGAATAAAAACGTTTGTAATTCTCTTTGAAGTACTGATGTGGTATCGACCAGAACGATAAATAAGGCACGGCGGCGCAAGCGGCAAGCAAAACGGAGGTCAGAATGGCCTTGTACATGGAATCAAAAATCACACAGTTAAGTACTCTATGGGTACGAAACAAAGTACGAAAAAAATAGTTTGTAATTCTCATTGAAGTACTGATATGTTATCGACCAGAACGATAAATAAGGCACACCGGCACAAACAACAAGCAAAACGGAGGCCAGAATGGCCTTTGTACAAGGAATCAAAAATCACACAGTTAAGTACTCTATGGTTACGAAAAAAAGTATGAAAAAAAACATTTGTAATTCTCTTTGAAGTACTGATGTGATATCGACCAGAACGATAAATAAGGCACGCCGGCGCAAACGGCAAGCCAAACGGAGGCTAGAATGGCCTAGTACAAGGAATCAAAAATCACACAGTTAAGTACTCTATGGGTACGAAAAAAAGTACGAAAAAAGACATTTGTAATTCTCTTTGAAGTACTGATGTGGTATCGACCAGAACGATAAATAACGCCTGCGCAAACGCAAGCAAAACGGAGGTCAGAATGGCCTTGTACAAGGAATCAAAAATCACACCGTTTAGTACTCTATGGGTACAAAACAAAGTACGAAAAGAAACGTTTGTAATTCTCATTGAAGTACTGATGTGTTATCGACCAGAACGATAAATAAGGCACGCCGGCACAAACGGCAAGCAAAACGGAGGCCAGAATGGCCTTTGTACAAGGAATCAAAAATCACACCGTTAAGTACTCTATGGGTACAAAAAAGAGTATGAAAAAAACGTTTGCAATTATCTTTGAAGTACTGATGTGATATCGACCAGAACTATAAATAAGGCACGCCGCGCAAACGGCAAGCAAAACGGAGGCCGAATGGCCTTGTACAAGGAATCAAAAATCACACGCTTAAGTACTCTATGGTTACGAAAAAAAGTACGAAAAAAAACGTTTGTAATTCTCTTTGAAGTACCGATGTGATATCCACCGTAACGATAAATAAGGCACGCCGGCGCAAACGGCAAGCAAAACGGAGGCCGAATGGCCTTGTACAAGGAATCAAAAATCGACACGCTTAAGTACTCTATGGGTACGAAAAAAAGTACGAAAAAAACGTTTGTAATTCTCTTTGAAGTACCGATGTGATATTGACCGAACGATAAATAAGGCACGCCGGCGCAAACGGCAAGCAAAACGGAGGCCGAATGGCCTTGTACAAGGAATCAAAAATCACACGCTAAGTACTCTATGGGTACGAAAAAAAGTACAAAAAAAACGTTTGTAATTCTCTTTGAAGTACCGATGTGGTATCGACCGAACGACGAATAAGGTACGCCGCGCAAACGCAAGCAAAACGGAGGTCGAATGGCCTTGTACAAGGAATCAAAAATCACACCTTTAAGTACTCTATGGGTACAAAACAAAGTACGAAAAAAACGTTTGTAATTCTCTTTGAAGTACTGATGTGGTATCGACCAGAACGATAAATAAGGCACGCCGGCGCAAACGGCAAGCAAAACGGAGGTCGAATGGCCTTGTACATGGAATCAAAAATCACACGGTAAGTACTCTATGGGTACGAAACAAAGTACGAAAAAAAATAGTTTGTAATTCTCATTGAAGTACTGATGTGTTATCGACCAGAACGATAAATAAGGCACGCCGGCGCAAACGGAAAGCAAAACGGAGGCCAGAATGTCCTTGTACAAGGAATCAAAAATCACACCATTAAGCACTCTATGGGTACGAAAAAGAGTACGATAAATAACGTTTGTAATTCTCTTTGAAGTACTGATGTGATATCGACCAGAACGATAAATAAGGCACACCGGCGCAAACGGCAAGCAAAACGGACGTCAGAATGGCCTTGTACAAGGAATCAAAAATCACACATTTAAGTACTCTATGGGTACGAAACAAAGTACGAAAAAATAGTTTGTAATTCTCAATGAAGTACTGATGTGTTATCGACCAGAACGATAAATAAGGCACGCCGGCACAAACGGCAAGCAAAACGGAGGCCAGATTGGCCTTGTACAAGGAATCAAAAATCACACCGTTAACTACTCTATGGGTACGAAAAAAAGTACGAAAAAAAACGTTTGTAATTCTCTTTGAAGTATTGATGTGGTATCGACCAGAATGATAAATAAGGTACGCCGGAACAAACGCAAGCAAAACGGAGGTCCGAATGGCCTTGTACAAGGAATCAAAAATCACACCGTTAAGTACTCTATTGGTACAAAACAAAGTACGAAAAAAATGTTTGTAATTCTCATTGAAGTACTGTGGTATCGACCGTAATGATAAATAAGGCACGCCGGCGCAAACGGCAAGCAAAACGGAGGCCAGAATGGCCTTGTACAAGGAATCAAAAATCACACAGTTAAGTACTCTATGGGTACGAAAAAAAGTACAAAAAAAACGTTTGTAATTCTCTTTGAAGTACTGATGTGGTATCGACCAGAACGATAAATAAGGTATGCCGGCGCAAACGCAAGCAAAACGGAGGCCAGAATGGCCTTGTAGAAGGAATCAAAAATCACACAGTTAAGTACTCTATGGGTACGAAAAAAAAAACTGAAAAAAATGTTTGTAATATTCTTTGAAGTATTGATGTGGTATCGACCAGAACGATAAATAAGGTACGCCGGCGCAAGCGCAAGCAAAACGGAGGCCAGAATGGCCTTGTACAAGGAATCAAAAATCACATAGTTACGAAAAAAAGTACGAAAAAAATGTTTGTAATTATCTTTGAAGTACTGATGTGATATCGACCGGAACGATAAATAAGGTACGCCGGCGCAAACGCAAGCAAAACGGAGGTCAGATTGGCCTTGTACAAGAAATCAAAAATCACACCATTAAGTACTCTATGGGTACAAAACAAAGTACGAAAAAAACGTTTGTAATTCTCATTGAAGTACTGATGTGTTATCGACCAGAACGATAAATAAGGCACGCCGGCGCAAACGGCAAGCAAAACGGAGGCCAGAATGGCCTTGAACAAGAATCAAAAATCACACAATTAAGTACTCTATGGGTACGAAAAAAAGTACGAAAAAAAATGTTTGTAATTCTCTTTGAAGTACTGATGTGGTATCGACCAGAACGATAAATAAGGCACGCCGGCACAAACGGCAAGCAAAACGGAGGTCAGAATGGCCTTGTTCAAGGAATCAAAAATGACACAGTTAAGTACTCTTTGGGTACGAAACAAAGTACGAAAAAAATTGTTTGTAATTCTCACTGAAGTACTGATGTGTTATCGACCAGAACGATAAATAAAGCACGCCGGCACAAACGGCAAGCAAAACGGAGGCCAGAATGGCCTTGTACAAGGAATCAAAAATCACACCGTTAAGTACTCTATGGGTACGAAAAAAAGTATGAAAAAAAAACGTTTGTAATTCTCTTTGAAGTATTGATGTGGTATCGACCAGAACGATAAATAAGGTACGCTGGCGCAAACGCAAGCAAAACGGAGGCCAGAATGGCCTTGTACAAGGAATCAAAAATCACACAGTTAAGTACTCTATGGGTACGAAAAAAAGTACGAAAAAAAATCTTTGTAATTATCTTCGAAGTACTGATGTGGCATCGACCAGAACGATAAATAAGGTACGCCAGCGCAAACGCAAGCAAAACGGAGGTCAGATTGGCCTTGTACAAGAAATCAAAAATCAAACCGTTAAGTACTCTATGGGTACAAAACAAAGTACGAAAAAAAAACATTTGTAATTCTCATTGAAGTACTGATGTGTTATCGACCAGAACGATAAATAAGGCACGCCGGCGCAAACGGCAAGCAAAACGGAGGCCTGAATGGCCTTGTACAAGGGAATCAAAAATCACACAGTTAAGTACTCTATGGGTACGAAAAAAATGTTTGTAATTATCTTTGAAGTGCTGATGTGGTATCGACCAGTACGATAAATAAGGTACGCCGGCGCAAACACAAGCAAAACGGAGGTCAGATTGGCCTTGTACAAGAAATCAAAAATCACACCGTTAAGTACTTTATGGGTACAAAACAAAGTACGAAAAAAAACATTTGTAATTCTCATTGAAGTACTGATGTGTTATCGACCAGAACGATAAATAAGGCATGCCGGCGCAAACGGCAAGCAAAACGGAGGCCATAATGGCCTTGTACAAGGAATCAAAAATCACACAGTTAAGTACTCTATGTGTACGAAAAAAAGTATGAAAAAAACGTTTGTAATTCTCTTTGAAGTACTGATGTGGTATCGACCAGAACGATAAATAAGGCACGCCGCACAAACGGCAAGCAAAACGGAGGTCAGAATGGCCTTGTTCAAGGAATCAAAAATGACACAATTAAGTACTCTATGGTTACGAAACAAAGTACGATAAAAATAGTTTGTAATTCTCATTGAAGTACTGATGTGTTATCGACCAGAACGATAAATAAGGCACGCCGGCGCAAACGGCAAGCAAAATGGAGGCCAGAATGGCCTTGTACAAGGAATCAAAAATCACACCGTTAAGTACTCTATGGGTACGAAAAAAGTACGAAAAAAAAACGTTTGTAATTCTCTTTGAAGTACTGATGTGATATCAACCAGAACGATAAATAAGGCACACCGGCGCAAACGGCAAGCAAAACGGAGGTCAGAATGGCCTTGTACAAGGAATCAAAAATCACACATTTAAGTACTCTATGGGTACGAAACAAAGTACGAAAAAAATAGTTTGTAATTCTCATTGAAGTACCGATGTGATTATCGACCGTAACGATAAATAAGGCACGCCGGCACAAACGGCAAGCAAAACGGAGGCCGAATGGCCTTGTACAAGGAATCAAAAATCACACAGTTAAGTACTCTATGGGTACGAAAAAAAGTACGAAAAAAAAACGTTTGTAATTCTCTTTGAAGTATTGATGTGGTATCGACCAGAACGATAAATAAGGTACGCCGGCGCAAACGGCAAGCAAAACGGAGGTCAGAATGGCCTTGTACAAGGAATCAAAAATCACACCGTTAAGTACTCTATGGGTACAAAACAAAGTACGAAAAAAACGTTTGTAATTCTCATTGAAGTACTGATGTGGTATCGACCAGAACGATAAATAAGGCACGCCGACGCAAACGGCAAGCAAAACGGAGGCCAGAATGGCCTTGTACAAGGAATCAAAAATCACACGCTTAAGTACTCTATGGGTACAAAAAAAGTACGAAAAAAACGTTTGTAATTCTCTTTGAAGTACCGATGTGGTATCGACCGAACGATAAATAAGGTACGCCGGCGCAAACGGCAAGCAAAACGGAGGCCGAATGGCCTTGTACAAGGAATCAAAAATCACACAAGCTTAAGTACTCTATGGGTACGAAAAAAAGTACGAAAAAAAATGTTTGTAATTATCTTTGAAGTACCGATGTGGTATCGACCGTAACGATAAATAAGGCACGCCGGCGCAAACGGCAAGCAAAACGGAGGTCGAATGGCCTTGTACAAGAAATCAAAAATCACACCGTTAAGTACTCTATGGGTACAAAACAAAGTACGAAAAAAAAAACGTTTGTAATTCTCATTGAAGTACCGATGTGTATCGACCGTAACGATAAATAAGGCACGCCGGCACAAACGGCAAGCAAAACGGAGGCCGAATGGCCTTGTACAAGGAATCAAAAATCACACGCTTAAGTACTCTATGGGTACGAAAAAAAGTACGAAAAAAATGTTTGTAATTATCTTTGAAGTACCGATGTGGTATCGACCGTAACGATAAATAAGGTACGCCGGCGCAAACGCAAGCAAAACGGAGGTCGAATGGCCTTGTACAAGAAATCAAAAATCACACCGTTAAGTACTTTATGGGTACAAAACAAAGTACGAAAAAAAACATTTGTAATTCTCTTTGAAGTACTGATGTGTTATCGACCAGAACGATAAATAAGGCACGCCGGCGCAAACGGCAAGCAAAACGGAGGCCGAATGGCCTTGTACAAGGAATCAAAAATCACACGCTAAGTACTCTATGGGTACGAAAAAAAGTACGAAAAAAACGTTTGTAATTCTCTTTGAAGTACGATGTGGTATCGACCGAACGATAAATAAGGCACGCCGGCACAAACGGCAAGCAAAACGGAGGTCGAATGGCCTTGTACAAGGAATCAAAAATCACACGCTTAAGTACTCTATGGGTACGAAACAAAGTACGAAAAAAATAGTTTGTAATTCTCATTGAAGTACTGATGTGTTATCGACCAGAACGATAAATAAGGCACGCCGGCGCAAACGGCAAGCAAAACGGAGGCCAGAATGGCCTTGTACAAGGAATCAAAAATCACACCGTTAAGTACTCTATGGGTACGAAAAAAAGTACGAAAAAAAAACGTTTGTAATTCTCTTTGAAGTACCGATGTGGTATCGACCGTAACGATAAATAAGGCACGCCGGCGCAAACGGCAAGCAAAACGGAGGCCGAATGGCCTTGTACAAGGAATCAAAAATCACACGCTTAAGTACTCTATGGGTACGAAAAAAAGTACGAAAAAAAATGTTTGTAATTATCTTTGAAGTACTGATGTGATATCGACCAGAACGATAAATAAGGCACGCCGGCGCAAACGGCAAGCAAAACGGAGGCCAGAATGGCCTTGTACAAGAAATCAAAAATCACACCGTTAAGTACTCTATGGGTACAAAACAAAGTACGAAAAAAAACGTTTGTAATTCTCATTGAAGTACTGATGTGTTATCGACCAGAACGATAAATAAGGCACGCCGGCGCAAACGGCAAGCAAAACGGAGGCCGAAATGGCCTTGTACAAGGAATCAAAAATCACACGCTAAGTACTCTATGGGTACGAAAAAAAGTACGAAAAAAAAACGTTTGTAATTCTCTTTGAAGTACCGATGTGGTATCGACCGTAACGATAAATAAGGCACGCCGGCAAACGGCAAGCAAAACGGAGGTCGAATGGCCTTGTACAAGGAATCAAAAATCACACGCTAAGTACTCTATGGGTACGAAACAAAAAAAAGTACGAAAAAAAACGTTTGTAATTCTCATTGAAGTACCGATGTGTTATCGACCGTAACGATAAATAAGGCACGCCGGCGCAAACGGCAAGCAAAACGGAGGCCGAATGGCCTTGTACAAGTAATCAAAAATCACACCGTTAAGTACTCTATGGGTACGGAAAAGTACGAAAAAAACGTTTGTAATTCTCTTTGAAGTACCGATGTGATATCGACCGAACGATAAATAAGGCACGCCGGCGCAAACGGCAAAAAACGGAGGCTAGAATGGCCTTGTACAAGGAATCAAAAATCACACCGTTAAGTACTCTATGGGTACGAAAAAAAGTACGAAAAAAAACGTTTGTAATTCTCTTTGAAGTACCGATGTGTTATCGACCGTAACGATAAATAAGGCACGCCGGCGCAAACGGCAAGCAAAACGGAGGCCGAATGGCCTTGTACAAGGAATCAAAAATCACACGCTAAGTACTCTATGGGTACGAAACAAAGTACGAAAAAAAAACGTTTGTAATTCTCTTTGAAGTACCGATGTGTATCGACCGTAACGATAAATAAGGCACGCCGGCGCAAACGGCAAGCAAAACGGAGGCCGAATGGCCTTGTACAAGGAATCAAAAATCACACGCTTAAGTACTCTATGGGTACGAAAAAAGTACGAAAAAAAAAACGTTTGTAATTCTCTTTGAAGTACCGATGTGATATCGACCGTAACGATAAATAAGGCACGCCGGCGCAAACGGCAAGCAAAACGGAGGTCGAATGGCCTTGTACAAGGAATCAAAAATCACACCGTTAAGTACTCTATGGGTACAAAAAAAAGTACGAAAAAAAACGTTTGTAATTCTCTTTGAAGTACCGATGTGGTTATCGACCGAACGATAAATAAGGCACGCCGGCGCAAACGGCAAGCAAAACGGAGGTCAGAATGGCCTTGTACAAGGAATCAAAAATCACACCGTTAAGTACTCTATGGGTACAAAACAAAGTACGAAAAAAAAAATCGTTTGTAATTCTCATTGAAGTACTGATGTGTTATCGACCAGAACGATAAATAAGGCACGCCGGCGCAAACGGCAAGCAAAACGGAGGCCGGAATGGCCTTGTACAAGGAATCAAAAATCACACAGTTAAGTACTCTATGGGTACGAAAAAAGTACGAAAAAAAACGTTTGTAATTCTCTTTGAAGTACCGATGTGATATCGACCGAACGATAAATAAGGCACGCCGGCGCAAACGGCAAGCAAAACGGAGGCCGAATGGCCTTGTACAAGGAATCAAAAATCACACAAGCTAAGTACTCTATGGGTACGAAAAAAAGTACGAAAAAAAATGTTTGTAATTCTCTTTGAAGTACTGATGTGATATCGACCAAAACGATAAATAAGGTACGCCGGCGCAAACGGCAAGCAAAACGGAGGTCAGAATGGCCTTGTACAAGGAATCAAAAATCACACCGTTAAGTACTCTATGGGTACAAAACAAAGTACGAAAAAAAACGTTTGTAATTCTCATTGAAGTACTGATGTGTTATCGACCAGAACGATAAATAAGGCACGCCGGCACAAACGGCAAGCAAAACGGAGGCCAGAATGGCCTTGTACAAGAATCAAAAATCACACGCTAAGTACTCTATGGGTACGAAAAAAAGTACGAAAAAAAAAACGTTTGTAATTCTCTTTGAAGTACTGATGTGATATCGACCAGAACGATAAATAAGGCACGCCGGAGCAAACGGCAAGCAAAACGGAGGCCAGAATGGCCTTGTACAAGGAATCAAAAACCACACAGTTAAGTACTTTATGGGTACGAAAAAAAGTACGAAAAAAAAACGTTTGTAATTCTCTTTGAAGTACTGATGTGGTATCGACTAGAACGATAAATAAGGTACGCCGGCGCAAACGGCAAGCAAAACGGAGGTCAGAATGGCCTTGTACAAGGAATCAAAAATCACACCGTTAAATACTCTATGGGTACAAAACAAAGTACGAAAAAAAACGTTTGTAATTCTCATTGAAGTACTGATGTGTTATCGACCAGAACGATAAATATGGCACGCCGGCGCAAACGGCAAGCAAAACGGAGGCCAGAATGGCCTTGTACAAGGAATCAAAAATCACACCGTTTAGTACTCTATGGGTACGAAAAAAAGTACGAAAAAAATCGTTTGTAATTCTTTGAAGTACCGATGTGTTATCGACCGTAACGATAAATAAGGCACGCCGGCGCAAACGGCAAGCAAAACGGAGGCCGTAATGGCCTTGTACAAGGAATCAAAAATCACACAGTTAAGTACTCTATGGGTACGAAAAAAAGTACGAAAAAAAACGTTTGTAATTCTCTTTGAAGTACTGATGTGGTATCGACCATAACGATAAATAAGGTACGCCGGCGCAAACGCAAGCAAAACGGAGGTCAGAATGGCCTTGTACAAGGAATCAAAAATCACACCGTTAAGTACTCTATGGGTACAAAACAAAGTACGAAAAAAAACGTTTGTAATTCTCATTGAAGTACTGATGTGTTATCGACCGAAACGATAAATAAGGCACGCCGGCGCAAACGGCAAGAAAAATGGAGGCCAGAATGGCCTTGTACAAGGAATCAAAAATCACACGCTAAGTACTCTATGGGTACGAAAAAAACGTTTGTAATTCTCTTCGAAATACTGATGTTATATCGACCAGAACGATAAATAAGGCACGCCGGCGCAAACGGCAAGCAAAACGGAGGCCAGAATGGCCTTGTACAATGAATCAAAAATCACACAGTTAAGTACTCTAAGGGTACAAAAAAGAGTACGAAAAAAAACGTTTGTAATTCTCTTTGAAGTACTAATGTGATATCGACCAGAACGATAAATAAGACACGCCGGCGCAAACGGCAAGCAAAACGGAGGCCAGAATGGCCTTGTACAAAGAATCAAAAATCACACCGTTAAGTACTCTATGGGTACGAAAAAGAGTACGAAAAAAAACGTTTGTAATTCTCTTTGAAGTACTGATGTGATATCGACCAGAACGATAAATAAGGCACGCCGGCGCAAACGGCAAGCAAAACAGAGGCCAGAATGGCCTTGTACAAGGAATCAAAAATCACACAGATAAGTACTCTATGGGTACGAAAAAAAGTACGAAAAAAAACGTTTGTAATTATCTTTGAAGTACTGATGTGATATCGACCGGAACGATAAATAAGGCACGCCGGCGCAAACGGCAAGCAAAACGGAGGTCAGAATGGCCTTGTACAAGGAATCAAAAATCACACCGTTAAGTACTCTATGGGTACAAAACAAAGTACGAAAAAAAAACGTTTGTAATTCTCATTGAAGTACTGATGTGTTATCGACCAGAACGATAAATAAGGCACGCCGGCGCAAACGGCAAGCAAAACGGAGGCATAATGGCCTTGTACAAGGAATCAAAAATCACACAACTAAGTACTCTATGTGTACGAAAAAAAGTACGAAAAAAAACGTTTGTAATTGTCTTTGAAGTACTGATGTGGTATCGACCAGAACGATAAATAAGGCACGCCGGCGCAAACGGCAAGCAAAACGGAGGTCAGAATGACCTTATACAAGGAATCAAAAATCACACGCTAAGTACTCTATGGGTACGAAACAAAGTACGAAAAAAATCGTTTGTAATTCTCTTTGAAGTACTGATGTGATATCGACCGAACGATAAATAAGGCACGCCGGCGCAAACGGCAAGCAAAACGGAGGCCGAATGGCCTTGTACAAGGAATCAAAAATCACACAAGCTAAGTACTCTATGGGTACGAAAAAAAGTACGAAAAAAAACGTTTGTAATTCTCTTTGAAGTACTGATGTGGTATCGACCAGAACGATAAATAAGGCACGCCGGCGTAAACGGCAAGCAAAACGGAGGTCAGAATGGCCTTGTACAAGGAATCAAAATCACACAGTTTAAGTACTCTTTGGGTACGAAACAAAGTACGAAAAAAATAGTTTGTAATTCTCATTGAAGTACTGATGTGTTATCGACCAGAACGATAAATAAGGCACGCCGGCGCAAACGGCAAGCAAAACGGAGGCCAGAATGGCCTTGTACAAGGAATCAAAAATCACACCGTTAAGTACTCTATGGGTACGAAAAAGAGTACGTTAAAAACGTTTGTAATTCTCTTTGAAGTACTGATGTGATATCGACCAGAACGATAAATAAGGCACGCCGGCGCAAACGGCAAGCAAAACGGAGGCAAGAATGGCCTTGTACAAGGAATCAAAAATCACACACTTAAGTACTCTATGGGTACGAAAAAAAGTACGAAAAAAAAACGTTTGTAATTCTCTTTGAAGTACTGATGTGGTATCGACCAGAACGATAAATAAGGTACGCCGGCGCAAACGCAAGCAAAACGGAGGTCAGAATGGCCTTGTACAAGGAATCAAAAATCACACCGTTAAGTACTCTATGGGTACAAAACAAAGTACGAAAAAAAAACGTTTGTAATTCTCATTGAAGTACTGATGTGTTATCGACCAGAACGATAAATAAGGCATGCCGGCGCAAACGGCAAGCAAAACGGAGGGCAGAATGGCCTTGTACAAGGAATCAAAAATCACACACCTAAGTACTCTATGTGAACGAAAAAAAGTACGAAAAAAAACGTTTGTAATTGTCTTTGAAGTACTGATGTGGTATCGACCATAACGATAAATAAGGCACGCCGGCGCAAACGGCAAGCAAAACGGAGGTCAGAATGGCCTTGTACAAGGAATCAAAAATCACACAAGCTAAAGTACTCTATGGGTACGAAACAAAGTACGAAAAAAATCGTTTGTAATTCTCATTGAAGTACCGATGTGTTATCGACCGTAACGATAAATAAGGCACGCCGGCGATAGCAAACCGATTGTAGGATCTAGATCAAAGCTTCAACCTTTTATTGATTCAAGACTCAATTTCTAGTGTTCATACGAATTGTTGAATCTAGGGTTTATTTACGAGGAGATTGCTGATTTCTGGATAGTGAATTTCGTGGATTATTTGGAACACACAAAGCGAATAAACAACAATAACCAATCTCTGATTATCGTCTCGTGATAATCCTATCTCAGAGAACCACCCAACTATTCCGTCTCGAATAATTGAAGAAACCCAATCACCGGAAGTTTCGAATAAAATTCAATTTATGATTCCAAAATAATCTCCTAATACGTTCATGTTTGGCAACTATAAATAGCAAAATAGAAAACCTAATTCCTAAGGAAATAAGGCGCCACTTTATCGCTTGGGCCGGAATATTACTTCCTAATTAAATAAAAAGGCCTAATTAAAAATAGCATAATTAAAAGTCCACAAAATATTCAGCAATTATGATGCATAAAACGCCCCATACTTGGGCCTTTCGCACATTAAGCCCAATCAAGAATGAATAGACTTAGAGTAGTTGGATCATCAATCCTCGAGGCCTCATTCTCCTTTCCAACGTCTTGGACCAACTTTGCATAAGCTTCTCGAGCCTTCTTCTCTTGAAAACGTGTAATAGGTCCATCTCGAACAATAATAGGATCCTTGGGATTGTGAATGCGTGGCTGGTCATCTTGGAGTGCATCATTCCCTCCCGGTTCGGAAGGATCTGACCTCGCATCATAATGAGGATCATCAAACGGGGACAAGTCCTTAACGTTGATTGTGGAAGACATAGTCCAATCCGGTGGCAAATCTATGACATAGGCGTTGTCATTCACCTTGCGTAGCACTTGAAATGGTCCATCACCTCGGTAATTCAGCTTGCTCTTGCGTTGATGTGGAAAACGCTCCTTGCGTAGGTATAGCCATACCCAATCTCCCGGTTTGAAGATCATTTCTTTGCGCCCTTTATTAGCCTGCTTGAGATACCGCTCCGTAGCTTTTTCAACCTCCAAACGAGCTTTAGTATGCAATTCACGAACAAGTGCAGCTTTGTCTTCTGCATCCAAGCTCACGTGTGTACCTGTAGGAAGAGGAACAAACTCGAAAGGAGCAGAGGGTAAAAAACCATAAACAACTTCAAACGGTGCAGCCTTAGTAGCTGAGTGAGGAGCACGATTATAAGCAAATTCAACAAATGGAAGACACGTTTCCCACGTCCTAAGGTTCTTACCCACCACAGCTCTAAGTAATCGACCCAAAGTACGGTTGGTAACCTCTCGTTTGACCATCGCTTGTCGGGTGAAACGAAGTGGAATATAACAAGGATGTACCTAGTTTCTTCCATAACACTCTCCAAAAGTGGCTAATAAACTTGGTATCTCGGTCACTAACTATGGATCTAGGCACACCATGCAAACGTACTATTTCCTTAAAGAACAAGTCAGCAATAGCAGAAGCATCATTAGTCTTATTACATGCAATGAAATGTGCCATCTTAGACATTCTATCAACAACCACAAAAATCGAATCATGACCATTCCTAGTTCGTGGCAAACCTAAGACAAAGTCCATGGAAAGATCACCCAAGGTGAAGTGGGAATAGGAAGTGGTGTGTATAACCCATGTGGTTGTGACCTAGCCTTAGCATGCTTGCAAACTAAACACGAAGAACAATATTTAACCACATCGATTTCATCTTAGGCCAATAAAAATGTTGCTTAAGCATGTCTAAGGTCTTATCTACCCCAAAATGTCCCATCAAACCTCCCCCATGAGTTTCCTTAACAAACAACTCACGCATAGAACAACGAGGTACACATAACTTATCATTCTTGTAAAGGAATCCATCGAAAATAGAATATTCAAAGTTGATCACGAGAAGGACATGCAAAGCAAATATTTTCCCAAAATCAACGTCACGTTCATACATATGCTTAATAGATTCAAATACTAACAACTTGGTTTGCATAGAAGTGATAAAAGAATAACGCCTAGATAAGGCATCGGCAACTATGTTATCCTTACCCTTCTTATACTTAATCACATAAGGAAATGACTCTATAAACAACCCATCTTATATGATGCTTATTCAGTTTCCCTTGCCCAATTAAGTACTTGATAGACTCGTGATCAATGTGGATGGTGAACTCTCTAGGCCGTAAATAGTGCTGCCATGTTTGTAAACAACGAACCAACGCATACAACTCTTTATCATACGTAGAATAATTAAGTGCAGCCCCTTTTAGTTTCTCACTAAAGTACGCAACTGGCCTACTTTCTTGTATTAAAACACAACCAATCCCCACACCCGATGCATCACATTCAAGTTGGAACATCTTATTAAAATCAGGTAATGCAAGTATAGCGTAGAAATAAGCATAGAATTAAGAGTTGCAAAAGCTTCCCTGTGACGTTGTTCCCACACAAATGGTGCAGAAATAAGCATAGACTTAAGAGTTGCAAAAGCTTCCCTGTGACGTTGTTCCCACACAAATGGTGCATTCTTTTTGACGAGCTCATTGAGGGGAGCTTCAATGGAGCTAAATCCCTTCACAAAACGTCTATAGAAGCTTGCAAGGCCATGGAAACTACGTACTTGTGCAGCCGTGGAAGGTTCAGGCCACTCTTGTATTGCCTTGATCTTTTCTTGGTCCACTTCCACACCTTTAGCGCTAACAACAAAGCCAAGAAAGACAACACTCTTGATGACGGTTAAAATATACCTATTTATGTCATCAATTCTAACCTTAAATCGGAGTTAATTATATATATTTCATATTAAATCACGTGTTTATATTTATTATTTAATGATAAGTGATTATTAATGTGATAATTGGTATTTAGCTATTTTTTATTATAAAAGAGCAATTAATTGTGTGATAAATACTGATTTTTGCGGATCATAAAGAATCGGGAAGATAATTATCATGCAATCGAGAAATCTCAAGATAAAAGAGAAGAAAATCGGAGCATTGAAGAAAAGATTAATCATATCAATTCAAAAGCATGGAGTGGGGAACAAGTCAGATAAAGCGGAGTGAAAACGCGTAAAGAGGGAGGCTCGGTCGACCGAGCCATGCCATTCGGTCGACCGAGCATGTAGGTTCGGTCACCCGAGCCTAATTTGATAAATGCATGTCAATCTTCTGGATTCTCCCTATGTCGGCTACAACTCCTATATAAACAGCAGCCACGATGCTGAGAAAGACACACCACTACAACACAAGACAATTTATACAATTTGAGTTTTTTGTTTAGTTTTCTTTTCTTTATGTTCGTACATTGTGGATTCATCGGATTCTCCGGTTGGGGAGCGCATTAAAGAGCGGGAGTCACTCTCGTCTTCGAGGGTATGACTATTCAATTATGCAATCTTTATTCGTAGATCTGATGCATTTTATTATGGAGTAGTTTTTCTTGTATTGATTGCGTAATGTAGATTAATTTACGAACCCATGTGTTTAGGTTAGAAACGTTAAGAAGTAATCATGATTTGTACCAACACAGAACTGTGTTTGGTCGACCGAGACATGTCGTTCGGTCGCCCGAGTGCTGTCGTTCAGTCAACCGAGCGTGGTAATGTGTAGGGCAATATTATGATCGGCTTCGACTACGTCAGATTCTCTGATTTGGAATTAAAACGAGTAATTAAACCTGATCAACTTAATTATTTGTCATCATAATTTAACATGAAACTCAAAAAGTGATTGTTACTTAGGATATAGATTGAATCGGCATCTAAGAAGTACGCCTTACCCTAGGAATGTTGCTTAGATGAGGTTACGGTTTATACCGGAATCCCTAGTTTCGTAATTGTGTCAGAAGTTATATGAGATGGAGGCATTAAAAAGAGAAGTCACGTAATGGAGGCACGATGATTTAGATGGCCTAACCGGAGCTAAATCTACCTTAGGGGATGACTCCCGTAGTCATAATAATTAATCTTTAACGTTTGTTTTATCTCGTTATCATCCTAATTCACATGGGGGAGTTATAATCTACTAGCGTAATCAATACTATTTGTTTAGATAGTATCAACCGTATTATCCGTGTTTTAGTAGTCTTTAGTCTGTCTTTGTGGTCTCTTGTGTCTTGTGGTTGTCACTATTTTATTTACTGCATTTAGTTGGTCGTAGACCGCCCTTTCAATTTAGTTCTAGTAGGATAAAGTTGTGTTTTATTTGTGCCGAGTCTCTGTGGGATCGACCTCGACTCTATCTAGCTATACTACAATTGAACCTAGTTCTCTTGCTAGTGTGTTAGTAGGTATCGAGTTAATAATTTAACTTGACCTCCATCAAGTTTTTGGCGCCGTTGCCGGGGACTCGAGTCATTAAATTAAAATATAGCTTATTTTGTTAGAACTGGATTCATGAATATTCTATGAATAAGAGTCTGTATATTAAACAGTTTCGTAAAAAAATAAAAAAAAATAAAAAAAAGGGGTTCGGTCGACCGAACCACAGTTCTCGGTCGACCGAGAGTAAGTTTTTCTGTTTCTGTTCTGTATTAGTTTTACAGTATTCTGCTTCAGTTTTATTTACGTTTTCTTTTCTCAAACTTATTACGAGTCTGTTTTAGTTTTATTTAGTTAGTTAAAGGCCTAGCCTTTACTAGTGATTAATTGTTTTATTGTTGTTTATTATTTTATAGTACGCTACTCGGAAATCGAAGGAACCGCTTGAACTTTATAATCCTGAAATAGAGAAATTTGCAAGAAGGAATAGGAAGTTAGCTAGGGAACTGGCTAAACAAGGAGAAGAGGATCCAAATCTTGAGGAAAGCGAGCAAGGAGTGGAAGAAGGACATACAACCGATCATTCTGAACATTCCGAATCTGAAACAGAAATGGAAGGCAACCGGTCAATCCAAACCAGGTACCTAATCCTGTTATTAATCCTGTTATCAATAATGCCAATAATGTGAATGCAAATGCTAATAATGAGAACCAAGCCCTAGTTCAAGGAGCGAGGCGTACTTTGCAAAGTTATGCAACGCCAACTATTGAACAATTCATTCCCGCTATCGTAGCACCGCAAGATGCTGCGGAAGTCTATCACCCTAGGCCTAATGTAATTCAAATGGTGACCAGCTATTCTACTTTTCATGGAATTCAGAACGAGGATCCTGGTGTTCACGTGACGAATTTCTTGGAAATCGTTAGCACAGTGAAACCAGAATTAATCCCGGAAGGTAACATTCGTCTTAAGCTTTTCCCTTTCACTTTGAAAGATAAAGCTAAGCAATGGCTTCTCTCTTTAGAGGCTGGATCTATCACTACTTGGGAACAATTGTTGCAAAAATTCATGAATAAGTATTTTCCCTTGGGAAAAACCTTTAAGTTACGCCAAGACATCCTAGGATTTAAGCAACAACCTGGGGAGAGTTTTGATCAAGCTTGGGAGCGTTTCAAGGAAGCTATGAGGAAGTGTCCTCATCATGACATCTCTCTTTGGCTTTTAATGCAAACTTTTTACCATGGGTTGAGAGAGACTGAGAAAATTAGAGTAGACGCCTCCAGCAATGGAGCGTTTGTTCTTTTATCTCCTGAGGAGGCACAAGGGAAGATGGAGCAAATAGCGATGAATAGCCAATGGGGAGGCAATGACATAGCTACTGTAAAGATGGCCGCCGACATATTTGATGATAGTGCATCTACCAAAATCTTAGAACAACTTTCTCGTTATCAACAATAAGGTAGATGGGATGCAAGAGAGGATGACAAGAGTAGAGAAGAAAGGGGTGGAATCGAGGTAGCACCTCAAAGTGAGAATGCTTTACCGAAGAAGCCAATTATATCGGGGGAGGGTACAGGCCTAATCATAACCATCCTGGATTCCGATATAGTGACATTAATGCAGGAGAAAGGCCTAAACCGCCTACCACTTATGTACCACAGCAAACTAAAACTTTTGGTTGGGAAGTCGCGATAGAAAAACTGAGTAATGTCGTCACTGACAATATGGGACAACTTTCAAAATCTATGGCTGATTTAGCCACTAACTTTAGCCAATATTGTCAGAAGACCGATGCTAAGGTGACCAATCAAGAAGCTCTAGTCCAAAATCTCACTCACCAAATAGGACAACTAGCCGAGCAAGTCTCAACTAGACCTCTCCGGAGGGTTGCCAAGCAACACCGAGAAGAACCCTAAGGATTTGAATGCGATCATGACAAGAAGTGGAAAAGAGGTAACTCCACCATCGTTGTAAGAGAAAGAGAAAATCACAAAGAATAAGGATGGTGAGCCAAGCAATGAGACTAATACTTCCGAGTCTTTGCCTAAGCAAAAAAAGTATAAAGAACCAGCTGGCCCTAGAGTTGAAATTTACGATAATAGGTATCCAATTTTCACTGATGTCGATCCTTCAACTCTACCTTATCCTCCACCAAAGCCAAAGCCTAAGTTTGATAATAAGAGGTATAAGAAGTTCGTGGATATGTTTAGTAAGTTACAAATCAATATACCCCTAGTTGAAGCACTAGCTGAAATGCCTGGGTACACCAAGTTTTTAAAAGACGCCGTCTCAACTAAAAGGAAACTTCTAGATTTAGAGACCATATGCCTTAATGAGGAGTGCTCAGCCATTCTTCAACATAAGTTACCCCCAAAATGCAAAGATCCGGGAAGTTTTCTCATTCCCTGCACCATAGGTAACGTATGTTTAAACAAAGCTTTGTGTGATCTAGGAGCTAGCGTGAACCTGATGCCACTATCTATTTTTCGGAAGCTAGGCATGAAAGATCTAAAGAAGACCTCAATCACACTGCAATTAGCTGACCGTTCTGTTAAAGAACCGTGTGGAGTGGTTGAGGATGTGCTGGTAAGGGTTGAAAAGTTTGTCTTTCCTGTCGACTTTGTGGTATTAGATATGGAAGCTAACTACGAAGTGCCCTTGATATTAAGAAGACCGTTCATGGCCACTAGTAGAACGGTAATTGATGTTTACAAGGGCGAGTTAGTGTTAAGAGTGAATGAAGAGAGAGTTGCATTCAATGTCTTCGACACTATGAAGCAACCTGATGATGGAGAGGATGCATGTTTCATGTTAGATTCCATTGATAGGATCGTTCAAGAATTTCAACAACATGAAAGTATCAAGGATTTCTTGGATGCTGTCTTAGAAGAAGAAGATGAAGTCAAGTACGTGAGTAGTGAGGAGGAGAAGATGATATGGCCAGGATGTAGTAAAGGGACCCCAAGGCCTGTAGAAGAAGTAAGTGCTGCGGAGGTTGAAAGATTCTATCATAGACCAACGTGGCATAAGTACTTCGAACTCAAACTCACTGGTCAGAAGTTGAAGACCTCTTTGGAAGAACCTCCCACAAATTTGACTTTAAAACCTCTTCCTGCAAGTTTGAAGTACGTATTTCTTCAAGATGAGACCTTGCCACTAATTATATCTTCTTCCTTGACGGACTTACAAGAGGAGAAACTAATGAGAGTTTTGAGAGAGTACCGCGGAGCATTTGGATGGACCATAGCTGACGTTAAGGGCATTAGCCCTAGCGTATGTATGCACAAAATCTCCGTGGACCCTGAAAAGAAAGCGGTTGCACAACCTCAGAGGCGTCTAACCCCACAATTAAAGGAAGTGGTTAGGGATGAGGTTATAAAAATGTTAGAAATGGGAATTATATTTCCAATTGATGATAGCGAATGGGTAAGCCCTATCCACGTAGTTCCCAAGAAGGGAGGATTAACGGTGCAAGCCAATGAGTTGAATGAGCTAATTCTATGAGGCTAATCACCGGTCATCGAGTATGCATAGACTTTAGGAAACTAAATGATGCGACTCATAAGGACCATTTTCCTCTTCCCTTCATCGATCAAATGCTCGAGAGACTGAGCGGGCATGCTTTCTATTGTTTTCTTGACGGGTATTCGGGATACTATCAAATCCACATCTCGCCCGAAGATCGTGAGAAAACCATGTTTACATGCCCATATGGGAAATTTGCTTATAATCGAATGCCATTTGGATTATGTAACGCCCCCGCGACATTTCAACGATGTATGATGTCATTATTTGCGGATATGGTGGAAGATTTCTTGGAAATCTTTATGGATGATTTCTCCGTATTTGGAGACGATTTCGATTCATGTCTCGCACATCTAGCACGAGTGTTGAAGAGATGTGAGGAGACGAATCTTGTGCTTAACTGGGAGAAGTGTCATTTGATGGTTACGGAAGGTATAGTACTAGGCCACCGCATATCAAAGAACGGTATAGAGGTGGATAAAGCCAAAGTTGAGGTGATCGAGAAACTACCTCCACCTACTAATCTTAAAACATTGCGAGGTTTTTTAGGCCACGCCGGATTTTATCGTAGGTTTATCAAGGACTTTTCCATAATCTCTAGACCTCTTACCGAATTATTGGCCAAGGATGTGCCATTCGTGTTTTCTAACGAGTGCATAAAAGCTTTCAACGAAATAAAAAGTAGACTGATTACTGCACCCGTTCTGGTCGCACCGGATTGGGATCTTCCGTTTGAACTGATGTGTGATGCAAGTGATACTGCTGTTGGCGCCACTTTGGTTCAAAGAAAAGATAAGATCTTCAGACCTATCTATTATGCAAGTCGGACTTTGAATGCTGCCCAAAGAAATTACGCCACAACGGAGAAGGAACTTTTGGCCGTTATCTTTGTTTTTGACAAGTTTAGATCTTACTTAGTGGGATCTAAAGTCACTGTGTGGACTGACCATGCGGCTCTTAAGTATCTCCTAGCAAAGCAAGATTCAAAGCCTAGATTGTTGAGATGGATTCTACCGCTTTGCAAGAATTTGACGTAGAAATCCGAGATAAGAAAGGAAGTGAGAACGTGGTGGCCGATCATCTATCGCGCTTACAATTAGAGGATGGTGAGGAATTACCCGAGATAGGAGAATCTTTTCCGATGAACAACTTTTCTCCATCACCACCATCAGGGGACATGATGATTGTGTTGCAGTTTCTTCGCGAATAGAGGTTGTGAAGGAGAAGAAGCAACCATGGTTTAGTTTGTTTGTTAATTATCTATCCGCAAAGTACTTACCACCAAGTCTCACTGTCCAAGAAAGGAAAAAATTCTTTAAAGATCTTAGACACTATTATTGGGATGAGCCTTATTTGTTTAAGCTAGGATCTAATAATGTTTTTCGAAGGTGTGTGCCAGAAGAAGAGTATAATAATATCCTAAAGCATTGTCATTCTTATGAAGTTGGAGGACACTACGGGGGAGATAAAACTGCGGCTAAGGTCCTCCAATGCGGTTTTTATTGGCCGACATTGTTTAAGGATGCACACCAATATGCAAAAGAATGTCATGCTTGTCAAATGACAGGAAATATTTCACGGAGGAATGAGATGCCACTTAAGAGCATCTTAGAAGCAGAACTTTTTGACGTTTGGGGAGTAGATTTCGTTGGACCCTTCACTTAATCATTATCTAACCGATATATCTTAGTTGCTGTTGATTATGTATCCAAATGGGTTGAGGCCATTGCTTCCCTTACTAACGATGCTAGGGTTGTGGTTAGATTCTTGAAAAAGAATACTTTTACAAGGTTTGGGACGCCGAAGGCGATTATAAGCGACAATGGTAGTCATTTTTGTAATAAACCTTTTGAAAGGCTGATGATTAAGTATGGGGTTCGATATAAGCTAGCAAATCGCATATCACCCCCAGACTAGTGGACAGGTAGAAGTCACCAATCGAGAGATAAAGCGTATCCTGGAGAAAACTGTCAATACGACTAGGAAGGATTGGTCGTTACGTTTAGACGACGCTTTATCGGCTTATAGGACTGCATATAAAACCTCGATTAGAATGTCACCGTATAGGATTGTTTTTGGAAAGGCATGTCATCTACCTGTGGAACTGGAGCACCGGGCCATGTGGGCAACAAGGATGCTAAATTTTGATGAAACGTTGGCCGGTGAGAAGAGGATGTTAGAATTAACTCGCCTGGAGGAGTTTCGTTTAGAGGCATACGAGAATGCCAAGATTTTCAAGGAGCGCACGAAGAAGTTCCATGACAAGAAAATTCTGGAGAGGACCTTTCAAGAGGGTGATCTGGTTCTCTTGTACAATTCGCGCTTAAGACTCTTCCCGGGTAAGTTGAAATCAAGATGGTGTGGCCCATTTCAAGTACGACAAGTCTTTCCTTCTGGAGCGTTGGAGCTATTCAATTTTAAAGACGGGTCCAGATTTGTAGTCAATGGACATCGTGTGAAGCATTATAGGTTCTGATGCTGAGGAGGAGGTTATGTACCTCGATGACCCTGTCTATGAATAAATCATCTTGAACTGAGTCGAGCTAACGACTATAAATTTAGAACTACTACCTATAAATATCTTTTTCGTTTCTCTTTTTAATAAAGTAGCATGCGCCTATCACGGTTTTTTTCATCTCGCCATGTTCCGAGTCTAAGTTCGGAATAAACGAGGTTTTTTCCTTGATAGCCGTCATGTGAGTTTTTATTTAGGTTTAAATCCCTTTTGGTCTTGTCCATGGCGGTATAAAGTAAAGTGGCTTAAACTGTTTTTAGATATCTATATCTAATTACTGCCACATTATTTTATAACTTCCATAGACATGGTATTTGACGATTTCGTGGAGTTTGTTTATACAGGATGTGTCTGTCTCTCCACGATGTGCCGATGATTACTCCGATATTGTTCTTTTACTTGGGAGCCGTTTCCAGAGCTAAGTCTTTCATCTTGAACTCTCATTTATTTTTGTCATTGAGGACAATGCCATGTTTAAGTGGGGGGCAAGGGACTTAGCTATATGTTGAAAATATATGTTGAAAAAGTCAAGGGGAACGGAATACTGAGACAATATTGAGCCAAATTTAAAAATTTTCATGGATAAATGCCAAGTTGTTTAACTCGTACCCTTAAACTTGTGAAGTTCTTATACTTAGAATTGATAGGAAATGAACCAAGTTGCGTGAGTACGTGGTCATATTATACTTTTGCGATAAATTGTTAGTAGACTTAAGGATATTCATGCCAACAATTGCAAGTAGTTAGGTATTGTTCAATTACTCAACATGTGAATCGTTTAGTACCGCATGAGTTATAATAATTGAAAGAAGTATGTGTACATTGCGTAGATAATTGGTTATGAGGACCTAGTGTCGATATTGGTCGATCGATGTATTCGATCTTCTAGCCAACAAAAGCGAGTAATAAGCTTGAGACGTACCCGTGTTTTGACAATGCATTAAAACACTGGGCTTGTAGTAAGTTACCAAAGTAGCCCCGCGCTTGTGGTAATATTCGATGCTATGTTTAATATAAGATAGGGGGATACTCTATGAAAAGTTTTCTTCCTTGAGATTAGTAGTACTCGAAAAATATGCAAAATTGAAAATTTTCGAATTTTTAGAGGCTTTGAGTAGTACTCGGTCTCCAAGTCCAAAAACCCTATAGATACGCTCTTGCTTATTATTCTAGAGCTTTGACCATTGCGAGGCATAAGAAGTATGAATGCTGATGTTGGTGAATTTTGATATGAAGTCTGCATAAGCTCTAATCTTGCTACATTTATATAAGACCAATGCACATGCACACAATCACTTCGATTCATAGCGAGTAGTGAATAATGCATATCTTATGAGCATGACTGGTATGAGTTGACTCGGGTTTCTTGTGTAAGTATGAGTTGACCACAGAAAATGTTGTCTTGGGGAATGACTTATTGATGCTTTGTTCGGGACGAAACAAAGTTTAAGTGGGGGGCATTTTGATGACGGTTAAAATATACCTATTTATGTCATCAATTCTAACCTTAAATCGGAGTTAATTATATATATTTCATATTAAATCACATGTTTATATTTATTATTTAATGATAAGTGATTATTAATGTGATAATTGGTATTTAGCTATTTTTATTATAAAAGAACAATTAATTGTGTGATAAATACTGATTTTTGCAGATCATAAAGAATCGGGAAGATAATTATCACGCAATCGAGAAATCTCAAGATAAAAGAGAAGAAAATCGGAGCATTGAAGAAAAGATTAATCAGATCAATTCAAAAGCATGGAGTGGGGAACAAGTCAGATAAAGCGGAGTGAAAACGCGTAAAGAGGGAGGCTCGGTCGACCGAGCCATGCCATTCGGTCGACCGAGCGTGTAGGTTCGGTCACCCGAGCCTAATTTGATAAATGCATGTCAATCTTCGGATTCTCCCTATGTCGGCTACAACTCCTACATAAACAAAGCAGCGACCATGATGTCGAGAAAGACACACCACTACAACACAAGACAATTTATACAATTTGAGTTTTTAGTTTAGTTTTCTTTTCTTTATGTTCGTACATTGTGGATTCATCGGATTCTCCGGTTGGGGAGCGCATTAAAGAGTGGGAGTCACTCTCGTCTTCGAGGGTATGACTATTCAATTATGCAATCTTTATTCGTAGATCTGATGTATTTTATTATGGAGTAGTTTTTCTTGTATTGATTGCGTAATGTAGATTAATTTACAAACCCATGTGTTTAGGTTAGAAACGTTAAGAAGTAATCATGATTTGTACCAACACAGAACTGTGTTCGGTCGACCGAGACATGTCGTTCGGTCGCCCGAGTGCTGTCGTTCGGTCGACCGAGCGTGGTAATGTGTAGGGCAATATTATGATCGGCTTCGACTACATCAGATTCTCTGATTTGGAATTAAAACGAGTAATTAAACCTGATCAACTTAATTATTTGTCATCATACTTTAACATGAAACTCAAAAAGTGATTGTTACTTAGGATATAGATTGAATCGGCATCTAAGAAGTACGCCTTACCATAGGAATGTTGCTTAGATGAGGTTACGGTTTATACCGGCATCCCTAGTTTCGTAATTGTGTCAGAAGTTATATGAGATGGAGGCATTAAAAAGCGAAGTCACGTAATGGAGGCACGATGATTTAGATGGCCTAACCGGAGCTAAATCTACCTTAGGGGATGACTCCCGTAGTCATAATAATTAATCTTTAACGTTTGTTTTATCTCGTTATCATCCTAATTCACATGGGGGAGTTATAATCTACTAGCGTAATCAGTACTATTTGTTTAGATAGTATCAACCGTATTATCCGTGTTTTAGTGGTCTTTAGTCTGTCTTTGTGGTCTCTTGTGTCTTGTGGTTGTCACTATTTTATTTACTGCATTTAGTTGGTCGTAGACCGCCCTTTCAATTTAGTTCTAATAGGATAAAGTTGTGTTTTATTTGTGCCGAGTCTCTGTGGGATCGACCTCGACTCTATCTAGCTATACTACAATTGAACCTAGTTCTCTTGCTAGTGTGTTAGTAGGTATCGAGTTAATAATTTAACTTGACCTCCATCAACTCTCCAAACAAAAATTACACTTTTTGAGATTAGCATATAATTCGTGTTCTCTAAGTGTGTGCAAAACAGCCTTCAAATGTTCAACATGATCATCAAATGTAGTGCTATAAATAAGTATATCATCGAAGTACACAACTACAAACCGATTTATAAATTCCCTAAGGACCTCATTCATAAGTCTCATAAACGTGGAAGGTGCATTAGTTAAACCAAATGGCATTACAAGCCACTCATACAAGCCAAAAGTGGTTTTAAAAGTCGTTTTTCCACTCATCACCCTCCCGAATACGTACTTGATAGTAGCCATTCTTCAAATCAATTTTAGTAAAGAAACGACTACCATGTAAATTATCAAGCATATCATCTAGTCTAGGGATAGGATATCGATACTTTACCGTTATTTGGTTGATGGCGCGACAATCCGTGCACATACGCCATTCTCCCGTCTTCTTGGGGACTACAATGATCGGAACTCGCACAAGGGCTCATGGACTCGTGAATCTTTCCCATTTCTAACAGCTCCTCAACTTGCTTTTGTATCTCCATGATCTCCGTGGGGTTGGCTCTATAGGCTGGCCGGTTTGGTAGCACGGAACCGGGTATAAAGTCGATTTGATGCACCACTCCTCTTATTGGTGGCAGCCCCTGGGGTTCCTCCTCCGGAAAGACATCCTTGAATTCCCGCAAAACGAGAATAAATCGCACTAGGGAGAGAATCGGTTAAGTCGGATATAGAAAGTAAACACGGGGTAGGGGATTCGAATTTTTAAGTACAAGAATATAAATTGGATTTCCAAATTTCTACGGCCTTTATCATTAAGTTCCGATTGATCTTACTAGTGTGTGAGATGGCATGCTTACCTTGTTTATTAACTTTCGGATCACATTCAGCCTTATCTACCCGAGCTACAACCCCTTCCTTACCCACGGCTTTATTAGCATTTTGTGTTGCTTGGTGACGCAACCGGAAAGCCGTCATCTTAAGTTGTTCATCATGCGCTTCCTTAGGGGTCATTGGGTGCAAAACAATGGTCTTGCCTTTATAAGGCGAAAGAATAACGGTTTAAGTAGCCATCATAAGAAACACGTCTATAAAATTGCCACGGACGACCTAAAAGTAGGTGTGTGACGTGCATAGGAAGAAATCGCAAAGGACCTCATCATGAAATTTACCAATCTGAAAACTAATGAGTGCTTGTGAGTTGACGCGTGTTTCCCCCTCATCACTCAACCATTGTAGTTGATAGGGTTTGGGGTGTGGTAACGTGGGAATACGCAAAGTTTCAACAAGTAACGTACTAACCACATTAGTGCAACTACCCGAATCAATAATCAAGTTACAAGTTCTACCCCCAATACCACATGTGGATTGAAAAATGTTATCACGCTGCATATTGTCATCAATAATCAAGTTACTAACCAAAATGTTTGTGAAGCCATCATATTGTCATCAATACACGTTGTAAAACACCACATACACCCGAACCATAAGAAGAAGTAGCACTAACATGCAGTAAATTATCATCATCGCTATCACTATGTGCGCTATTATCATCCTTGTCGGAGTCCGATTCAAAGTCATGAGGTTCTAACTCAACACCAACAGCCCTTAAAACACGCTTATTAGGACAATCACGAGCATAATGACCTCTACCACGACACCTAAAATAAGCCATATCACGTGCACGTTCAACACTAGGAGTACCCTTTTCACGCATGTCTTTCGTTTTAGCATCAGAATAAGGATAATTCAATTTACGTGGTTTAAAATCATCTTTAGGACGTGTATTAGGCTGATTGGAAACATTAGAAGACGAAGATGTAGTACCTTGTCCAAAAGAAGAATAAGTAGAGCGAGTGTTACCATAAGAAGCTTTATATGCAGCCCGTTCAGCCAAGCGCTTTTGCACCATGATTGAACCTTGTAGAAGCTCGGCTTTGGTGCGATAATTCTGTAATTCGACGTGGCAAGCAATATCGGGTCGAAGGCCACATTGGAAACGATGTATTGTCGCTTCGTCATCCTCTTCTACATTGGATTTAAGCAGAGTGAGGCGCAAATCTTCATCAAACTCCTCTACGGTCCGATTTCCTTGACGTAACGTTTGTAACTTGCCGAGCTGATCCCTATAGTAATGAGTGGGTACCCATTGTTGCTTCATAATCTCTTTGAGCACCGCCCATGAAGTTATCTCACCATCACGTCTTCTTCGACGTTGGGCCTGGAGTTGGTCCCACCAATGCATGGCCGTATCGGTAAACTCCATCGTCGCAAGTTGTACCTATTTAGCATCACTAAAATTTGTGCAAGAGAAAACTTGAGAAACTTTCATCTCCAAAGCTAAATACCTGTCCGGATCACCTTACCATCAAACGGTGGAATTTTGTATTTCACATTACGTGAATCGTCATGTGGGGGAATTTGGACAGCCCCGCATCGTTGGGAATGAGAGCTCGACCCGCATCAACAACACGGTTAGGTGGGGGGAATTTACCTCGGTTGGCCGTTGATGTATTTCGAGTGTAAGTGCATGGATGGCATTCGAATGTCCCGATGTTTACGTTCATATTCGGCATGGCGACGTTGAGAGTCGTCACGAACCGTGTCAATTTTGGCGTACAATTGAGCATTTGCTTGAGCCGCTTCTCGTTCAAGTTCATCGGCAATATCTTGCCGTGTGGTTTCGATTGCCTGAGCAAGTTTATCATCGAAAGCTTTCCGGAGAAGTTTTTCATCAGCCATAGCGTGAGGCTTATGGTGACGTAACTCACGTTCACTCGTGTTTAACTCACACAACCCTCGGAGGAATACGGACGCGAACACAAAGAGAAAAATTATTTTCCCGCCAAATTTTGTGGAAAACAAAGCAAAAATTTCCCTGGTAAAATCAAATTTTATTCTAGGACTCCAGACACCGTACTAGTCACGAAAACACAAAAAAAATTCTTGCCTATTTTTTTTCTGCAAGAAAAGAACTAAGAGCGTGTGTGTGTGTGGAAAATCAAACTTTCAGGCAACGCATCGTCAAGATTGATCGGAGTACTCTCTTTCGATCGAAAATCACGAATCCGGCGCAAACGGCAAGCAAAACGGAGGCCAGAATGACCTTGTACAAGGAATCAAAAATCACACAGTTAAGTACTCTATGGTTACAAAAAAAAGTGCAAAAAAAAACGTTTGTAATTCTCTTCGAAGTACTGATGTGATATCGACCAGAACGATAAATAAGGCACGCCGGCGCAAACGGCAAGCAAAACGGAGGCCAGAATGACCTTATACAATGAATCAAAAATCACACGCTTAAGTACTCTATGGGTACGAAAAAAAGTATGAAAAAAACGTTTGTAATTCTCTTTGAAGTACTGATGTGATATCGACCAGAATGATAAATAAGGCACGCCGGCGCAAACGGCAAGCAAAACGGAGGCCCGAATGGCCTTGTATAAGAAATCAAAAATCACACGCTTAAGTACTCTATGGGTACGAAAAAAAGTACAAAAAAAAACGTTTGTAATTCTCTTTGAAGTACCGATGTGATATCGACCGAACGATAAATAAGGCACGCCGGCGCAAACGGCAAGCAAAACGGAGGCCGAATGGCCTTGTACAAGAATCAAAAATCACACGCTTAAGTACTCTATGGGTATGAAAAAAAGTACGAAAAAAAAAACGTTTGTAATTCTCTTTGAAGTACCGATGTGATATCGACCGAACGATAAATAAGGCACGCCGGCGCAAACGGCAAGCAAAACGGAGGACGAATGGCCTTGTACAAGGAATCAAAAATCACACGCTTAAGTACTCTATGGTACGAAAAAAAACGAAAAAAAAAACGTTTGTAATTCTCTTTGAAGTACGATGTGATATCGACCAGAACGATAAATAAGGCACGCCGGCGCAAACGGCAAGCAAAACGGAGTCCAAAATGGCCTTGTACAAGGAATCAAAAATCACACACTTAAGTACTCTATGGGTACGAAAAAAACGTTTGTAATTCTCTTTGAAGTACTGATGTGATATCGACCGAACGATAAATAAGGCACGCCGGCGCAAACGGCAAGCAAAACGGAGGCCGAAATGGCCTTGTACAAGGAATCAAAAATCACACGAGTTAAGTACTCTATGGGTACGAAAAAAAGTACGAAAAAAAACGTTTGTAATTCTCTTTGAAGTACCGATGTGATATCGACCGAACGATAAATAAGGCACGCCGCCGTAAACGGCAAGCAAAACGGAGGCCGAATGGCCTTGTACAAGGAATCAAAAATCACACGGGTACTCTATGGGTACGAAAAAAAATTACGAAAAAAAAACGTTTGTATTTCTCTTTGAAGTACCGATGTGATATCGACCGAACGATAAATAAGGCACGCCGGCGCAAACGGCAAGCAAAACGGAGGCCGAATGGCCTTGTACAAGGAATCAAAAATCACACGCTTAAGTACTCTATGGGTATGAAAAAAAAACGTTTGTAATTCTATTTGAAGTACGATGTGATATCGACCGAACGATAAATAAGGCACGCCGGCGCAAACGGCAAGCAAAACGGAGGCCGAATGGCCTTGTACAATGAATCAAAAATCACACACAAGTTACTCTATGGGTATGAAAAAAAGTACGAAAAAAAACGTTTGTAATTCTCTTTGAAGTACTGATGTGATATCGACCAGAACGATAAATAAGGCACGCCGGCGCAAACGGCAAGCAAAACGGAGGCCGGAATGGCCTTGTACAAGGAATCAAAAATCACACAATTAAGTACTCTATGGGTACGAAAAAAAGTACGAAAAAAAACGTTTGTAATTCTCTTTGAAGTACTGATGTGATATCGACCGAACGATAAATAAGGCACGCCGGCGCAAACGGCAAGCAAAACGGAGGCCGAATGGCCTTGTACAAGGAATCAAAAATCACACGCTAAGTACTCTATGGGTACGAAAAAAAGTACGAAAAAAAATGTTTGTAATTCTCTTTGAAGTACTGATGTGATATCGACCAGAACGATAAATAAGGCACGCCGGCGCAAACGGCAAGCAAAACGGAGGCCGGAATGGCCTTGTACAAGGAATCAAAAATCACACAGTTAAGTACTCTATGGGTACGAAAAAAAGTACGAAAAAAAACGTTTGTAATTCTCTTTGAAGTACTGATGTGATATCGACCAAAACGATAAATAAGGCACGCCGGCGCAAACGGCAAGCAAAACGGAGGTCAGAATGGCCTTGTACAAGAAATCAAAAATCACACCATTAAGTACTCTATGGGTACAAAACAAAGTACGAAAAAAAACGTTCGTAATTCTAATTGAAGTACTGATGTGTTATCGACCAGAACGATAAATAAGGCACGCCGGCGCAAACGGCAAGCAAAACGGAGGCCGAATGGCCTTGTACAAGGAATCAAAAATCACACGCTTAAGTACTCTATGGGTACGAAAAAAAGTATGAAAAAAAACGTTTGTAATTCTCTTTGAAGTACGATGTGATATCGACCGAACGATAAATAAGGCACGCCGGCGCAAACGGCAAGCAAAACGGAGGCCGAATGGCCTTGTACAAGGAATCAAAAATCACACGCTTAAGTACTCTATGGGTACAAAAAAAAGTACGAAAAAAAACGTTTGTAATTCTCTTTGAAGTACCGATGTGATATCGACCGAACGATAAATAAGGCACGCCGGCGCAAACGGCAAGCAAAACGGAGGCCGAATGGCCTTGTACAAGGAATCAAAATCACACGATTAAGTACTCTATGGGTACGAAAAAAAGTACGAAAAAAACGTTTGTAATTCTCTTTGAAGTACCGATGTGATATCGACCGAACGATAAATAAGGCACGCCGGCGCAAACGGCAAGCAAAACGGAGGCCGGAATGGCCTTGTACAAGGAATCAAAAATCACACGCTTAAGTACTCTATGGGTACGAAAAAAAGTACGAAAAAAAACGTTTGTAATTCTCTTTGAAGTACCGATGTGATATCGACCGAACGATAAATAAGGCACGCCGGCAAACGGCAAGCAAAACGGAGGCCGAATGGCCTTGTACAAGGAATCAAAAATCACACGCTTAAGTACTCTATGGGTACGAAAAAAAGTACGAAAAAAACGTTTGTAATTCTCTTTGAAGTTCGATGTGATATCGACCGAACGATAAATAAGGCACGCCGGCGCAAACGGCAAGCAAAACGGAGGCCGAATGGCCTTGTACAAGGAATCAAAAATCACACGCTTAAGTACTCTATGGGTATGAAAAAAAGTACGAAAAAAAACTTTTGTAATTCTCTTTGAAGTATGCGATGTGATATCGACCGAACGATAAATAAGGCACGCCGGCGCAAACGGCAAGCAAAACGGAGGCCGAATGGCCTTGTACAAGGAATCAAAAATCACACGCTTAAGTACTCTATGGGTACGAAAAAAACGTTTGTAATTCTCTTTGAAGTACGATGTGATATCGACCGAACGATAAATAAGGCACGCCGGCGCAAACGGCAAGCAAAACGGAGGCGAATGGCCTTGTACAAGGAATCAAAAATCACACGCTTAAGTACTCTATGGGTACGAAAAAAAGTACGAAAAAAAAAAGTTTGTAATTCTCTTTGAAGTACGATGTGATATCGACCGAACGATAAATAAGGCACGCCGGCGCAAACGGCAAGCAAAACGGAGGCCGAATGGCCTTGTACAAGGAATCAAAAATCACACGGTTAAGTACTCTATGGGTACGAAAAAAAGTATGAAAAAAAACGTTTGTAATTCTCTTTGAAGTACGATGTGATATCGACCGAACGATAAATAAGGCACGCCGGCGCAAACGGCAAGCAAAACGGAGGCGAATGGCCTTGTACAAGGAATCAAAAATCACACGCTTAAGTACTCTATGGGTACAAAAAAAAGTATGAAAAAAAACGTTTGTAATTCTCTTTGAAGTACGATGTGATATCGACCGAACGATAAATAAGGCACGCCGGCGCAAACGGCAAGCAAAACGGAGGCCGAAATGGCCTTGTACAAGTAATCAAAAATCACACGGTTAAGTACTCTATGGGTACAAAAAAAAGTACGAAAAAAAAACGTTGTAATTCTCTTTGAAGTACCGATGTGATATCGACCGAACGATAAATAAGGCACGCCGGCGCAAACGGCATGCAAAACGGAGGCCGAATGGCCTTGTACAAGGAATCAAAAATCACACGATTAAGTACTCTATGGGTACGAAAAAAAGTATGAAAAAAACGTTTGTAATTCTCTTTGAAGTACGATGTGATATCGACCGAACGATAAATAAGGCACGCCGGCGCAAACGGCAAGCAAAACGGAGGCCAGAATGGCCTAGTACAAGGAATTAAAAATCACACAGTTAAGTACTCTATGGGTACAAAAAAAAAGTATGAAAAAAAACGTTTGTAATTATCTTTGAAGTACTAATGTGATATCGACCAGAACGAAAAATAAGGCACGCCGGCGCAAACTGCAAGCAAAACGGAGGCCAGAATGGCCTTGTACAAGTAATCAAAAATCACACAGTTAAGTACTCTATGGGTACAAAAAAAAGTAAGAAAAAAATCGTTTGTAATTCTCTTTGAAGTACTGATGTCATATCGACCAGAACGAAAAATAAGGCCCGCCGGCGCAAATGGCATGCAAAACGGAGGCCTGAATGGCCTTGTACAAGGAATCAAAAATCACACAGTTAAGTAATCTATGGGTACGAAAAAAAATACGAAAAAAACGTTAGTAATTCTCTTTGAAGTACTGATGTGATATCGACCGAACGATAAATAAGGCACGCCGGCGCAAACGGCAAGCAAAACGGAGGCCGAATGGCCTTGTACAAGAAATCAAAATCACACGCTTAAGTACTCTATGGGTACGAAAAAAAGTACGAAAAAAAATGTTTGTAATTCTCTTTGAAGTATTGATGTGATATCGACCAGAACGATAAATAAGGCACGCCGGCGCAAACGGCAAGCAAAACGGAGGCCGAGTGGCCTTGTACAAGAAATCAAAAATCACACGCTTAAGTACTCTATGGGTACGAAAAAAAGTACGAAAAAAAACGTTTGTAATTCTTTTTGAAGTACGATGTGATATCGACCGAACGATAAATAAGGCACGCCGGCGCAAACGGCAAGCAAAACGGAGGCCGAATGGCCTTGTACAAGAATCAAAAATCACACGCTTAAGTACTCTATGGGTACGAAAAAAAGTACGAAAAAAAACGTTTGTAATTCTCTTTGAAGTACTGATGTGATATCGACCAGAACGATAACTAATGCACGCCGACGTAAACGGCAAGCAAAATGGAGGCCAGAATGGCCTTTTACAAGGAATCAAAAATCACACAGTTAAGTACTCTATGGGTACAAAAAAAAGTATGAAAAAAAACGTTTCTAATTCTCTTTGAAGTACTAATGTGATATCGACCAGAACGAAAAATAAGGCACGCCGGCGCAAACTGCAAGCAAAACGGAGGCCAGAATGGCCTTGTACAAGTAATCAAAAATCACACAGTTAAGTACTCTATGGGTACAAAAAAAAGTAAGAAAAAAAACGTTTGTAATTCTCTTTGAAGTACGATGTGATATCGACCGAACGAAAAATAAGGCCCGCCGGCGCAAATGGCATGCAAAACGGAGGCCTGAATGGCCTTGTACAAGGAATCAAAAATCACACAGTTAAGTACTCTATGGGTACGAAAAAAAGTATGATAAAAAACGTTTGTAATTCTCTTTGAAGTACGATGTGATATCGACCGAACGATAAATAAGGCACGCCGGCGCAAACTGCAAGCAAAACAGAGGCCAGAATGGCCTAGTACAAGGAATCAAAAATCACACAGTTAAGTACTCTATGGGTACAAAAAAAAGTATGAAAAAAAACGTTTGTAATTATCTTTGAAGTACTAATGTGATATCGACCAGAACGAAAATAAGGCACGCCGGCGCAAACGGCAAGCAAAACGGAGGCCGAATGGCCTTGTACAAGTAATCAAAAATCACACGAGCTTAAGTACTCTATGGGTACAAAAAAAAGTAAGAAAAAAAACGTTTGTAATTCTCTTTGAAGTACCGATGTGATATCGACCGAACGATAAATAAGGCACGCCGGCGCAAACGGCATGCAAAACGGAGGCCGAATGGCCTTGTACAAGGAATCAAAAATCACACGCTTAAGTAATCTATGGGTACGAAAAAAAATACGAAAAAAACGTTAGTAATTCTCTTTGAAGTATGCGATGTGATATCGACCGAACGATAAATAAGGCACGCCGGCGCAAATGGCAAGCAAAACGGAGGCCGAATGGCCTTGTACAAGAAATCAAAAATCACACGCTTAAGTACTCTATGGGTACGAAAAAAAGTACGAAAAAAAATGTTTGTAATTCTCTTTGAAGTACGATGTGATATCGACCGAACGATAAATAAGGCACGCCGGCGCAAACGGCAAGCAAAACGGAGGCCGTGGCCTTGTACAAGAAATCAAAAATCACACGGTTAAGTACTCTATGGGTACGAAAAAAAGTACGAAAAAAAACGTTTGTAATTCTTTTTGAAGTACGATGTGATATCGACCGAACGATAAATAAGGCACGCCGGCGCAAACGGCAAGCAAAACGGAGGCCGAATGGCCTTGTACAATGAATCAAAAATCACACGATTAAGTACTCTATGGGTACGAAAAAAAGTACGAAAAAAAACGTTTGTAATTCTCTTTGAAGTACGATGTGATATCAACCAGAACGATAAATAAGCCACGCCGGCGCAAACGGCAAGCAAAACGGAGGCCGGAATGGCCTTGTACAAGGAATCAAAAATCACACAGTTAAGTACTCAATGGGTACGAAAAAAAACGTTTGTAATTCTCTTTGAAGTACTGATGTGATATCGACCAGAACGATAATTAAGGCACGCCGGCGCAAACGGCAAGCAAAACGGAGGTCAGATTGGCCTTGTACAAGAAATCAAAAATCACACCGTTAAGTACTCTATGGGTACAAAACAAAGTACGAAAAAAAAACGTTTGTAATTCTCTTTGAAGTACTGACGTGATATCGACCAGAACGATGAATAAGGCACGCCGGCACAAATGGCAAGCGAAACGGAGGCCAGAATGGCCTTGTACAAGAAATCAAAAATCACACAGTTAAGTACTCTAAGGGTACGAAAAAAAAGTACGAAAAAACGTTCGTAATTCTCTTTGAAGTACTGATGTGATATCGACCAGAACGATAACTAAGGCACGCCGGCACAAACGGCAAGAAAAACGGAGGCCAGAATGGCCTTGTACATGAAATCAAAAATCACACAGTTAAGTACTCTATGGGTAGGAAAAAAAGTACGAAAAAAAAAGTTTGTAATTCTCTTTGAAGTACGATGTGATATCGACCGAACGATAAATAAGGCACGCCGGAGCAAACGGCAAGCAAAACGGGGGCCAGAATGGCCTTGTACAAGAAATCAAAATTCACACAGTTAAGTACTCTATGGGTATGAAAAAAAGTACAAAAAAAAAGTTTGTAATTCTCTTTGAAGTACGATGTGATATCGACCGAACGATAAATAAGGCACCCCGGCGCAAACGGCAAGTAAAACGGAGGCCGAATGGCCTTGTACAAGGAATCAAAAATCACACGATTAAGTACTCGTGGGTACGAAAAAAAGTATGAAAAAAAAAGGTTTGTAATTCTCTTTGAAGTACGATGTGATATCGACCGAACGATAAATAAGGCACGCCGGCGCAAACGGCAAGCAAAACGGAGGCCGAATGGCCTTGTACAAGAAATCAAAAACCACACGGTTAAGTACTCTATGGGTACGAAAAAAGTACGAAAAAAAACGTTTGTAATTCTCTTTGAAGTACGATGTGATATCGACCGAACGATAAATAAGGCACGCCGGCGCAAACGGCAAGCAAAACGGAGGCCGAATGGCCTTGTACAAGGAATCAAAAATCACACGCTTAAGTACTCTATGGGTACGAAAAAAAGGTTTGTAATTCTCTTTGAAGTACGATGTGATATCGACCGAACGATAAATAAGGCACGCCGGCGCAAACGGCAAGCAAAACGGAGCCGAATGGCCTTGTACAAGAAATCAAAAATCACACGAGTTAAGTACTCTATGGGTACGAAAAAAAGTACGGAAAAAAACGTTTGTAATTCTCTTTGAAGTACGATGTGATATCGACCGAACGATAAATAAGGCACGCCGGCGCAAACGGCAAGCAAAACGGAGGCCGAATGGCCTTGTACAAGGAATCAAAAATCACACAGTTAAGTACTGTATAAGTACTAAAAAAAGTGCGAAAAAAAACGTTTGTAATTCTCTTTGAAGTACTGATGTGATATCGACCGAACGATAAATAAGGCACGCCGGCCCAAACGGCAAGCAAAACGGAGGCCAGAATGGCCTTGTACAAGGAATCAAAAATAACACGCTTAAGTACTCTATGGGTACGAAAAAAAGTATGAAAAAAACGTTTGTAATTATCTTTGAAGTACTGATGCGATATCGACCAGAACGATAAATAAGGCACGCCGGCGCAAACGGCAAGCAAAACGGAGGCAAGAATGGCCTTGTACAAGAAATCAAAAATCACACAGTTAAGAACTCTATGGGTACGAAAAAAAGTACGAAAAAAAATGTTTGTAATTCTCTTTCAAGTACTGATGTGATATCGACCAGAACGATAAATAAGGCATGGCGGCGCAAACGGCAAGCAAAACGGAGGCCAGAATGGCCTTGTACAAGAAATCAAAAATCACACGATTAAGTACTCTATGGGTACGAAAAAAAGTACGAAAAAAAATTTTGTAATTCTCTTTGAAGTACCGATGTGATATCGACCGAACGATAAATAAGGCACGCCGGAGCAAACGGCAAGCAAAACGGAGGCCGAATGGCCTTGTACAAGAAATCAAAAATCACACGATTAAGTACTCTATGGGTATAAAAAAAAGTACAAAAAAAAACGTTTGTAATTCTCTTTGAAGTACGATGTGATATCGACCGAACGATAAATAAGGCACCCCGGCGCAAACGGCAAGCAAAACGGAGGCCGAATGGCCTTGTACAAGGAATCAAAAATCACACGATTAAGTACTCTGTGGGTACGAAAAAAAGTACGAAAAAAAACGTTTGTAATTCTCTTTGAAGTACTGAGGTGATATCGAAGAGAACGATAAATAAGGCACGCCGGCGCAAACGGCAAGCAAAACGGAGGCCAGAATGGCCTTGTACAAGAAATCAAAAACCACACAGTTAAGTACTCTATGGGTACGAAAAAAAAAAAACGTTTGTAATTATCTTTGAAGTACGATGTGATATCGACCGAACGATAAATAAGGCACGCCGGCGCAAACGGCAAGCAAAACGGAGGCCAGAATGGCCTTGTACAAGGAATCAAAAATCACACAGTTAAGTACTCTATGGGTACGAAAAAAAGGTTTGTAATTCTCTTTGAAGTACTGATGTGATATCGACCAGAACGATAAATAAGGCACGCCGGCGCAAACGGCAAGCAAAACGGAGGCCAAAATGGCCTTGTACAAGAAATCAAAAATCACACAGTTAAGTACTCTGTGGGTACGAAAAAAAAACGTTTGTAATTCTCTTTGAAGTACTGATGTGATATCGGCCAGAACGATAAATAAGGCACGCCGGCGCAAACGGCAACCAAAACGGAGGCCGAGAATGGCCTTGTACAAGAAATCAAAAATCACACGCTTAAGTACTCGTAGGGTACGAAAAAAAGTACGAAAAAAACGTTTGTAATTCTCTTTGAAGTACGATGTGATATCGACCGAACGATAAATAAGGCACGCCGGCGCAAACGGCAAGCAAAACGGAGGCCGAATGGCCTTGTACAAGGAATCAAAAATCACACGGTTAAGTACTCGTATAAGTACTAAAAAAAGTGCGAAAAAAAACGTTTGTAATTCTCTTTGAAGTACGATGTGATATCGACCAGAACGATAAATAAGGCACGCCGGCCCAAACGGCAAGCAAAATGGAGGCCAGAATGGCCTTGTACAAGGAATCAAAAATAACACAGTTAAGTACTCTGTGGGTACGAAAAAAAGTATGAAAAAAACGTTTGTAATTATCTTTGAAGTACTGATGTGATATCAACCAGAACGATAAATAAGGCACGCCGGCGCAAACAGCAAGCAAAACGGAGGCAAGAATGGCCTTGTACAAGAAATCAAAAATCACACGATAAGAACTCTATGGGTACGAAAAAAAGTACGAAAAAAAAATGTTTGTAATTCTCTTTCAAGTACGAGGTGATATCGACCGAACGATAAATAAGGCATGGCGGCGCAAACGGCAAGCAAAACGGAGGCCGAATGGCCTTGTACAAGAAATCAAAAATCACACGAGTTAAGTACTCTATGGGTACGAAAAAAAGTACGAAAAAAAAGTTTGTAATTCTCTTTGAAGTACGATGTGATATCGACCAGAACGATAAATAAGGCACGCCGGAGCAAACGGCAAGCAAAACGGAGGCCAGAATGGCCTTGTACAAGAAATCAAAAATCACACAGTTAAGTACTCTATGGGTATAAAAAAAAGTACAAAAAAAAACGTTTGTAATTCTCTTTGAAGTACGATGTGATATCGACCGAACGATAAATAAGGCACCCGGCGCAAACGGCAAGCAAAACGGAGGCCGGAATGGCCTTGTACAAGGAATCAAAAATCACACGGTTAAGTACTCTATGGGTACGAAAAAAAGTACGAAAAAAAACGTTTGTAATTCTCTTTGAAGTACTGAGGTGATATCGAAGAGAACGATAAATAAGGCACGCCGGCGCAAACGGCAAGCAAAACGGAGGCCAGAATGGCCTTGTACAAGAAATCAAAAACCACACAGTTAAGTACTCTATGGGTACGAAAAAAAAACGTTTGTAATTATCTTTGAAGTACGATGTGATATCGACCGAACGATAAATAAGGCACGCCGGCGCAAACGGCAAGCAAAACGGAGGCCGAATGGCCTTGTACAAGGAATCAAAAATCACACGAGTTAAGTACTCTATGGGTACGAAAAAAAGTATGAAAAAAAACGTTTGTAATTCTCTTTGAAGTACTGATGTGATATCGACCAGAACGATAAATAAGGCACGCCGGCACAAACGGCAAGCAAAACGGAGGCCAAAATGGCCTTGTACAAGAAATCAAAAATCACACAGTTAAGTACTCTATGGGTACGAAAAAAAGTATGAAAAAAAACGTTTTGTAATTCTCTTTGAAGTACTGATGTGATATCGACCGAACGATAAATAAGGCATGCCGGCGCAAACGGCAAGCAAAACAGAGGCCAGAATGGCCTTGTACAAGAAATCAAAAATCACACAGTCAAGTACTCTATGGGTACGAAAAAAAGTACGAAAAAAAAAAGTTTGTAATTCTCTTTGAAGTACTGATTTGATATCGACCAGAACGATAAATAAGGCACGCCGACGCAAACGGAAAGCAAAACGGAGGCCAGAATGGCCTTGTACAAGAAATCCAAAATCACACGTTAAGTACTCTATGGGTACGAAAAAAAGTACGAAAAAAAACGTTTGTAATTCTCTTTGAAGTACGATGTGATATCGACCGAACGATAAATAAGGCACGCCGGAGCAAACGGCAATCAAAACGGAGGCCAGAATGGCCTTGTACAAGGAATCAAAAATCACACGCTTAAGTACTCTATGGGTACGAAAAAAAGTACGAAAAAAAACGTTTGTAATTCTCTTTGAAGTACGATGTGATACCGACCGAACGATAAATAAGGCACGCCGGCACAAACGGCAAGCAAAACGGAGGCCGAATGGCCTTGTACATGAAATCAAAAATCACACGTTAAGTACTCTATGGGTACGAAAAAAAGTACGAAAAAAAAAAGTTTGTAATTCTCTTTGAAGTACTAATGTGATATCGACCGAACGATAAAAAAGGCTCGCCTGCGCAAACGGCAAGCAAAACGGAGGCCAGAATGGCCTTGTACAAGGAATCAAAAATCACAGAGTTAAGTACTATTTGGGTATGAAAAAAAAGTACGAAAAAAAATGTTTGTAATTCTCTTTGAAGTACTGATCTGATATCGACCAGAATGATAAATAAGGCACGCCGGCGCAAACGGAAAGCAAAACGGAGGCCGGAATGGCCTTGTACAAGGAATCAAAAATCACACTGTTAAGTACTCTATGGGTACGAAAAAAAGTATGAAAAAAACTTTTGTAATTCTCATTGAAGTACTGATGTGTTATCGACCAGAACGATAAATAAGGCACGCCGGCGCAAACGGCAAGCAAAACGGAGGCCAGAATGGCCTTGTACAAGGAATCAAAAATCACACAGTTAAGTACTCTATGGGTACGAAAAAAAGTACGAAAAAAAAACGTTTGTAATTCTCTTTGAAATATTGATGTGATATCGACCAGAATGATAAATAAGGCACGCCGGCGCAAACGGCAAGCAAAACGGAGGCCAGAATGGCCTTGTACAAGAAATCAAAAATCACACAGTTAAGTACTCTATGGGTACGAAAAAAAAGTACGAAAAAAAACTTTCGTAATTCTCTTTGAAATACTGATGTGATATCGACCAGAACGATAAATAAGGCACGCCAGCGCAAACGGCAAGCAAAACGGAGGCCAGAATGGCTTTGTACAAGGAATCAAAAATCACACAGTTAAGTACTCTATGGGTACGGAAAAAGGTACGAAAAAAACGTTTGTAGTTCTCTTTGAAGTACTGATATGATATCGACAGGAACGATAAATAAGGCTCGCCGGCCCAAACGGCAAGCAAAACGGAGGCCAGAATGGCCTTGTACAAGGAATCAAAAATCACACATTTAAGTACTCTATGGGTACGAAAAAAAGTACGAAAAAAAACGTTTGTAATTCTCTTTGAAGTACTGTTGTGATATCGACCGAACGATAAATACGGCACGCCGGCGCAAACGGCAAGCAAAACGGAGGCCAGAATGGCCTTGTACAAGAAATCAAAAATCACACCGTTAAATACTCTATGGGTACGAAAAAAAGTACGAAAAAAAAATTTTGTAATTCTCTTTGAAGTACTGATGTGATATCGACCAGAACGATAAATAAGGCTCGCCGGCGCAAACGGCAAGCAAAACGGATGCGGAATGGCCTTGTACAAGGAATCAAAAATCACACGATTAAGTACTCTATGGGTACGAAAAAAAAGTACGAAAAAAAAACGTTTGTAATTCTCTTTGAAGTACGATGTGATATCGACCGAACGATAAATATGGCACGCCGGCGCAAACGGCAAGCAAAACGGAGGCCGAATGGCCTTGTACAAGGAATCAAAAATCACACATTTAAGTACTCTATGGGTACGAAAAAAAACGAAAAAAAAACGTTTGTAATTCTCTTTGAAGTACTGTTGTGATATCGACCAGAACGATAAATACGGCACGCCGGCGCAAACGGCAAGCAAAACGGAGGCCAGAATGGCCTTGTACAAGAAATCAAAAATCACACCGTTAAATACTCTATGGGTACGAAAAAAAAATTTTGTAATTCTCTTTGAAGTACTGATGTGATATCGACCAGAACGATAAATAAGGCTCGCCGGCGCAAACGGCAAGCAAAACGGATGCCAGAATGGCCTTGTATAAGGAATCTAAAATCACACAGTTAAGTACTCTATGGGTACGAAAAAAAAGTACGAAAAAAAAACGTTTGTAATTCTCTTTGAAGTACGATGTGATATCGACCGAACGATAAATAAGGCACGCCGGCGCAAACGGCAAGCAAAACGGAGGCCGAATGGCCTTGTACAAGGAATCAAAAATCACACTTTGTTAAGTAGTCTATGGGTACGAAAAAGAGTACGATAAAAAACGTTTGTAATTTTCTTTGAAGTACTGATGTGATATCGACCAGAACGATAAATAAGGCACGCCGGCGCAAACGGCAAGCAAAACGGATGTAACACCCCGGTTCTCAATCCCGTCGGCCGCCGGTATTGGTCACTGTAGTGCCACTCATCACGACACACAGTCGTGGCGGTAAAATTCAGCATTCCACAACAGAAAGAAAATAAACATTCATCATTCATTATTTTGAGAGAAAGTATTAAAGCGAGTACAAATATCCTGAAGTAAATGAAATTATGCGGAACGTCAAAATCTTTAAAATTTCAAATTTCAAATAATGTAGACGACATGTGATTTGCGACTACGTGGCTCTCAAACCCCGCGACATCCCGGCAACAAGCAAACATCCATAGGAATACACTGTTAAGAATCGCTCCCATAAATGGATCATAGCGAGGTCAAACGAAAGTACAAACCGTCAACTACAAAGTTGAGTAAGAATAAATCTAGTGTACATAAGGTAAAGCCAACCCATGAAGGGTACCCCCAATTTATGCGGGACCCAACAAATCAATAAAAGTTACGACCAACCATAACGGACACCATACTTCCCAACTAACCACCTAAAGGTCCCGAATGTGCACATCCCTCAAAAGGGTAAAGCCCTGGAGAGGAGGATCCTAGAGGTCACCCAATGGTACCATAACTAGGTGGACCACCACGTCTTGGGGGTGCAAGGAAACCTTCCCGGGTTCCCGGCTTCGGGTGCTACCCTATCCGGCCCGACCACACCACCGTCTGCGCAACTCCCCAAGTACACTAAGGACACTGAAGTCGTAAGGAAACCATCCCGGGTTCCCGGCTTCGGGTGCTACCCTATCCGGCCCAACCACTACGGGTCTACGAACTTCGATGCCCAAAATCCGAATCTCACCAAGACACCAAAATTCTTAACTCACCAAAGCATAACCCACTGAACATGTTCGTAAGACTAGCCAACAACCCACAACGAAGGAAACAATATAGACTGGACGCCCGTTTGGAAGGCCGGACGCCCGTCCAAAGACTCTACTGGACGCCCGTCCAAACCATCGGACGCCCATCCAACACATCAGAGTTAGATCCAGAATGTAAAACAACCCCTCAGACGCCCGTCCAGGTAACCCAAACGCCCGTCCAGGTAACCCAGACGCCCGTCCCCTTAACCCAGACGCCCGTCCACTAAGAACTGTTACATCCTGAATCAAATTTAACACCCCGACGCCCGTCCAGCTAATCCAGACACCCGTCCGAAATGTACCCAGGGCAGACGCCCGTCCGCATGAATCAGACGCTCGTCCAACTTGGGTTTCGACTAGAACCCTAACAGCTCTCTACGCGATTTCTGAGCCGTTTCTCCACAACACAAAGAAAAACAACACTTTAAGCCCGAAACTCCATACAAAAGCATCATATCAACTATAGGTTTCAACCAATGCAAAAACACACCACTATCCATACACAACAAAGCCAAGTATCCAAACGGAGCACAAAACATAGAAATATTCTTACCGGTTAAGCTGCGTTTCTTGAGAACCCTCTGCTATCGAGCTAAAATCGCTCCTCCACGAAGTCCGAATCTATAAAAGAAAACAGCGATCACCGATGACGAATTCCTAAACACCAAGGAGAGATTTTTCCCTCTCCTTCTTCCTTACAAGGGGGTCGGCGGCAAGGGGGTTTTGGGCTGAAAATTTCTGTTTTGGGGAAAATAAGGGAGAAAAGGGGTGAAAATCCTTTTATTAAGTGATTAAAACTCCTTATTAAAACTCCTTTTTAATTATTACTAAATCTCTCCGTACAATTATAAATCCCATAATTTCCCAAATAACTAGATCTTTTACTAATTAATTAGGAAGTCAAAATTTCGGGATATTACATCCTCCCCCCTTAAGACAAAACTTCGTCCTCGAAGTTCAGGTTCGTACCGGGCGTTGATCCACCCCCCCTTAAGACACCCTTCGTCCCCGAAGATAAGTGAAAGGATTAAACGTACAAGACTTGAGAATTGCATACCTTAAGAGAACAAATGTGGGTACTTTTGTCGCATAGCATCCTCAGCTTCCCATGTCGCCTCCTCGGTGGCGTGGTTAGACCATAAGACCTTGACGATGCTAACTTCATGTCCTCTTATTTTCCGTACCTTGGTATCTAATATCTGCACCGGTACCTCCTCGTAAGTCAAGGACTGATCTAACTCAACCACCTCCGGTTCGATCACGTGAGAAGGATCACTCACGTACTTGCGCAATTGAGATACATGAAACACGTTATGCACTTTTTCCAACGCCGGTGGCAAAGCTAGTCGATATGCCACTTCACCTATGCTGTCCAAGACCTCATATGGCCCCACATACTTGGGACTCAACTTCCCCTTTTTTCCAAAACGCATTACTCCTCTGGTTGGTGATACTCGTAGCAATACTTTATCGCCCACGGCGAACTCAATATCCCGGCGGTGTAAGTCTGCATAACTCTTCTGCCTATCCTGGGCAGCCCTCATCTTTTCTCGGATTGTCTGCACCTGCTTGACCGTATCTTCGATCATCTGCGGTCCCAAAACCACTGCCTCGGACGAATCGTCCCAACAAACCGGGCTCTTGCACTTCCTACCATAAAGTGCCTCAAAAGGTGCCATCTTAATACGGCATGGTAGGCGTTGTTGTATGAAAATTCGATAAGATCGAGCTTTTCCTCCCAAGAGCCTTTGAATTCTAACACACATGCCCTCGGCATGTCTTCCAAGGTTTGTATGGTCCTCTCCGTCGACCATCGGTAGCGGGGTGAAAAGCGTACTCATTCGTAGCTCCGTCCTCAAGGCATCGTAGCTCTGCCAAAACCGAGATATGAATCTCGCATCTCTATCTGACACAATGCTGCTGGGTATACCATGTAGTCTCACAATATTACTCCGGTACGCCATAGCCAACCCCGTCTTACTCCAAGTGTCTTTCATCGGAATGAAATGCGCCGCTTTGGTCAGTCTATCCACAACGACCCAAATCATGTTATTCCCTTTAGGGCTCCTCGGTAATCCGCATACAAAATCCATAGAGATGGAATCCCACTTCCAAACTGGCACATCCAACGGCTGCAGCATGCCCTGTGGCCGTCAATGTTCAATCTTGACCTTCTGACAAATCAAGCACTTTGACACAAATTCTGCTACCTTGCGTTTCATATTGGGCCACCAAAAGGTTTTCTTAAGGTCCTTATACAGTTTGTCTCCTCCCGGATGAACCGAATAAGGCGTACTATGGGCTTCACTCAAGATCCGCCTCTTGAGTTCTTCGTCGGCTGGTACACACCACCGACCCTTAAACCGGATACTACTATCCTCGTGTAACGTAAAATCAGCCGCTCCATCTGTACCAATCTTGGCCTTCTTTGCCTCAATTACTTTGTCGCCCACTTGTCTCACCCGGATTTCAGCATAGAACTCGGGTTGCAAGACGAAGTCGCTTTTATCTCCGCCTTTCTGGATGACACAAATATCCATACGGTCCAACTCTTCTCGCAATCTGATCCGTGCTACCTCCTCGCACAAGGAATGAATCGACTTCCGACTCAAAGCGTCCGCCACTACATTGGCCTTCCCTTCGTGGTATTGAATTTCCATGTCATAATCTTTAATTAACTCCAACCAACGCCTCTGACGCATATTGAGCTCCTTCTGTGTGAATATGTACTTCAGACTCTTGTGATCTGAAAACACCTTGAAAGTTATTCCATACAAATAGTGTCGCCATATCTTCAATGCGAAAACCACAGCTGCCAACTCTAAGTCTTGAGTCGGGTAGTTACTCTCATATGGTTTCAGCTGCCTCGATGCATACGCAATCACTCGCCTCCGTTGCATCAATACGCAACCCAGACCATTCTTCGACGCATCGGTATAAACCTCAATGTCCTTATTACCCTCTGGTAGTGCTAAAATAGGAGCTGTAGTCAACCGTTCCTTAAGCGGTTGGAACGCCTCCTCACATTTTTCATCCCACTTAAACCGGTTCTCTTTCTTCATTAATGCAGTCATCGGCCTCGCAATCTTGGAAAAGTCTTTTACAAATCTTCGGTAATATCCACCAAACCCAAGAAGCTTCAAATTTCCGCAACATTCTTAGGTGTTGGCCATCTCGTCACTGCCTCTATCTTGCTCGGGTCAACGGATACACCGTCTTTCGAGATAACATGCCCCAAGAATGCCACTCGTTCCAACAAGAATTCACATTTCGACAATTTCGCGTACAGTTGCTTCTCCCGTAAAATCTGCAATGCGAGCCTCAGGTGCTCGGCATGTTCTTCCTTAGTCTTAGAGTAGACCAGGATGTCGTCAATGAAGACTACTACAAAGCGGTCCAAGTAGGGTCGAATACACGGTTCATCGGATCCATGAAAACTAACTTGGTGCGTTGGTCAATCCGAAAGGCATGACCGTGAACTCATAATGTCCGTACACAGTACGAAATGCGGTCTTCGGGATATCCGCATTTGCTACCCCGAGTGGTGATACCACGATCGCAAATCAATCTTCGAGAAAATACACCCCCCCGTAGTTGATCGAACAAGTCATCGATCCTCGGTAACGGATACTTGTTCTTCACTTGTGACGTTGTTCGGCTCCCGGTAATCAATACACGGCCGCATACTACCATCCTTCTTCTTCACAAACAACACCGGTGCTCCCCACGGTGACACACTCGGTCGGATGTACCCCTTATCGAGCGGTTCCTCCAATTGAACCTTTAGTTCTTGCTAATTCTTTAGGTGCCATACGATAGGGTGCTTTCGATATCGGTCGGTCCCGGGCACCAACTCCACTTTGCAAACTCTACCTCCTGCAGGGTGGCATGCCTGGTATCTAATCGGGGAATACATCCCCAAAATCACGGACTACATCAATGTCCGCTAGTTTAGGATCCCCCGTGCTTACATCATGTACGTGACACATAAACAACGGGTACCCTTTCTCGACGAGAGATCTCGAAGTCATCACCGGAATAATCTTCACATTAGGTTTATCCACAAATCCTTTGTAAGATACCCGCACCCCTTTAGGACCTCTCAAAGTCACCTTCTTCTCTCCACAGTCAATTTTGGCTTTATGCCGGTTCAACCAATCCATACCCAAAATAACGTCGAAGTTCTCGAGAGGGAACTCGATCAAGTCAACCGACAAGTTGACTCCTAAAATCACTAATGGTACATCTCTATACAACTTAGAACATGGTACTAACTCTCCTGACGGTTGCATAAACTCACTATTAATCACCTCGAAAGTAGTTAGACCCAACCTCAAGACATGCGAACCCGCTATAAAGGAACATGATGCACCCGAATCAAAAAGTACGTAGGATAAAAAATGAGTTAACCAGAAAATTACCCATCACCACGTGGTTGCTCTGATCGGCCTCCTCCCTGCCAAGCGCGAATAATTTCCCAGTCTGATTTACTCCAGCTCCTTGGGCCATCTGCTGGCCGACCCTGATGGTCGGTTCTGTTCCCACCGGTGGCCGGAGGTGTACCCCTTGTCGGCTCTGTGCAAGGGTACTACTCTGCTGTTGGCTACCCCTACTCACGTTTCCTGTGTTACCCCTTGGGGATCCACCCATGTTGCTTCCCGTAACCGATGCCGACCCAGCAGGTGTTTGGGCCGCAAAACACTCAAACCGTCTATGTCCAAACTTCCCGCAATTGTGGCACTGAACTGGTGCACCTGAACAATCGGTACCCGGATGATTTCCCTGACACCGCTTGCAGTGATAACTTCGTGGCCAACTAAACCCCTGGGAGTTACCTCTCACTGACTGACCACCACTGCCCCTGGTAAGGTGGGAATTTTCCGAAAAGGACGGTCGTACTGGTGGGTTTCCGGAATTGCTCCGCTTTTGCTGCCCCTGATTGTCCTCAGAGACACTCTTCCTCTTGTTAGTAGCATACGCCGCTTTAACCTCTCTCCGAATCCTCTCAATGTTGCATGCTACTTCACACATCTCTTTTAAGCTCGTGAAGCCCCTGCTTGCACCCATACGATCCCGGATCGCTAAATCTAAGTGTTGCTCAAACTTCACCATCTTGGCCTCTTCCGTCGGCACTAGCTCAGATGCATAAACTGCCAAGTCGACAAACTTCTCGTAGTATTCTTGAACAGTCATATCCCCCTGTCGGAGATTATCGAACTCGACCCACAGCTCTTTCCTCTTAGATTTGGGAAAGAATTCACGCCTCAGCTCCTGCTTAAACTCAGTCCAGTTCAGTGGTACCAATACCGTTTCCCCTTGCTCATTTACAATCTGAGCCAACCGATCTTTGTTAGCACCCCACCACAAATCAGCCCTGTCAACCAAGTAGAAGGCAGCTTGGTCGACCTTCAGTTCCTCTGGGCAGCCTAGAGTGGCGAAGATCTTCTCAAACTCTATAATCCACCGCTCGAGTCCCTTAGGATCTCCCTTACCATCGTACTGACTAGGCCTCTGCTGACTCACGGCCCTAGTCATGCCAGTGGTTGACCCCTGAGAACGATCCTCTGTCAGCTTGTTGTCCGCCTGAATCAGGTCTTGATTCATCTTGACCAGCTGATCAATCAGCTGGTCCCTCTCATTTCCATTCTTAGGAGGCATAGCTAAACTACAAAAGTAAACAATCATATATTCAATTATTACCTATATCATGCCACAGAATATTTCACATACAATAGAACTTACCGTACCTTCCCCACATAGAACTCAATAACTACCCCACACCTCATCCTGTGCTTATTTTAGTAAATTTATTCTTAAGGTTCATTCTAGGTGGTGGTCCTGGAGTCAAACGTCTACGATACCACTTTGTAACACCCCGGTTCCCAATCCCGTCGGCCGCCGGTATTGGTCACTGTAGTGCCACTCATCACGACACACAGTCGTGGCGGTAACATTCAACATTCCACAACAGAAAGAAAATAAACATTCATCATTCATTATTTTGAGAGAAAGTATTAAAGCGAGTACAAATATCCTGAAGTAAATGAAATTATGCGGAACGTCAAAATCTTTAAAATTTCAAATTTCAAATAATGTAGACGACATGTGACTGCGACTACGTGGCTCTCAAACCCCGCGACATCCCAGCAACAAGCAAACATCCATAGGAATACCTGCTAAGAATCTGATCCCCATAAATGGATCATAGCAGGGTCAAATGAAAGTACAAACCGTCAACTACAAAGTTGAGTAAGAATAAATCTAGTGTACATAAGGTAAAGCCAACCCATGAAGGGTACCCCCAATTTATGCAGGACCCAACAAATCAATAAAAGTTACGACCAACCATAACGGACACCATACTTCACAACTAACCACCTAAAGGTCCCGAATGTGCACATCCCTCAAAAGGGTAAAGCCCTGGAGAGGAGGATCCTAGAGGTCACCCAATGGTACCATAACTAGGTGGACCACCACGTACTAGGGTGCAAGGAAACCTTCCCGGGTTCCCGGCTTCGGGTGCTACCCTATCCGGCCCAACCACTACGGGTCTACGAACTTCGATGCCCAAAATCCGAATCTCACCAAGACACCAAAATTCTTAACTCACCAAAGCATAACCCACTGAACATGTTCATAAGACTAGCCAACAACCCACAACGAAGGAAACAATATAGACTGGATGCCCGTTTGGAAGGCCGGACGCCCGTCCAAAGACTCTACTGGACGCCCGTCCCAACCATCGGACGCCCGTCCAACACATCAGAGTTAGATCCTGAATGTAAAACAACCCCTCAGACGCCCGTCCAGGTAACCCAGACGCCCGTCCCCTTAACCCAGACGCCCGTCCACTAAGAACTGTTACATCCTGAATCAAATTTAACACCCCAGACGCCCGTCCAGCTAATCCAGACGCCCGTCCGAAATGTACCCAGGGCAGACGCCCGTCCGCATGAATCAGACGCTCGTCCAACCTGGGTTTCGACTAGAACCCTAACAGCTCTCTACGCGATTTCTGAGCCGTTTCTCCACAACACAGCAGCAAAACAACACTTTAAGCCCAGAAACTCCATACAAAAGCATCATATCAACTATAGGTTTCAACCAATGCAAAAACACACCACTATCCATACACAACAAAGCCAAGTATCCAAACGGAGCTCAAAACATAGAAATATTCTTACCGGTTAAGCTGCGTTTCTTGAGAACCCTCTGCTATCGAGCTAAAATCGCTCCTCCACGATGTCCGAATCTATAAAAGAAAACAGCGATCACCGATGACGAATTCCTAAACACCAAGGAGAGATTTTTCCCTCTCCTTCTTCCTTACAAGGGGGTCGGGGCAAGGGGGTTTTGGGCTGAAAATTTCTGTTTTGGGGAAAATAAGGGAGAAAAGGGGTGAAAATCCTTTTATTAAGTGATTAAAACTCCTTATTAAAAATCCTTTTTCATTATTACTAAATCTCTCCGTACAATTATAAATCCCATAATTTCCCAAATAACTAGATCTTTTACTAATTAATTAGGAAGTCAAAATTTCGGGATATTACAACGGAGGCCAGAATGGCCTTGTACAAGAAATCAAAAATCACACAGTTAAGTACTCTATGGGTACGAAAAAAAGTACGAAAAAAAACGTTTGTAATTCTCTTTGAAATACTGATGTGATATCGACCAGAACGATAAATAAGGCACGCCAGCGCAAACGGCAAGCAAAACGGAGGCCAGAATGGCCTTGTACAAGAAATCAAAAATCACATAGTTAAGTACTCTATGGGTACGAAAAAAAGTACGAAAAAAAATGTTTGTAATTCTCTATGAAATACTGATGTGATATCGACCAGAATGATAAATAAGGCACGCCAGCGCAAACGGCAAGCAAAACGGAGGCCGAATGGCCTAGTACAAGGAATCAAAAATCACACGATTAAGTACTCTATGGGTACGGAAAAAAGTACGAAAAAAACGTTTGTAGTTCTCTTTGAAGTACGATGTGATATCGACCGAACGATAAATAAGGCACGCCGGCGCAAACGGCAAGCAAAACGGAGGCCAGAATGGCCTTGTACAAGGAATCAAAAATCACGCATTTAAGTACTCTATGGGTACGGAAAAAAGTACGAAAAAAAACGTTTGTAATTCTCTTTGAAGTACTGTTGTGATATCGACCAGAACGATAAATACGGCACGCCAGCGCAAACGGCAAGCAAAACGGAGGCCAGAATGGCCTTGTACAAGAAATCAAAAATCACACAGTTATATACTCTATTGGTACGAAAAAAAGTACGAAAAAAAACGTTTGTAATTCTCTTTGAAGTACGATGTGATATCGACCGAACGATAAATAAGGCACGCCGGCGCAAACGGCAAGCAAAACGGAGGCCGAGAATGGCCTTGTACAAGAAATCAAAAATCACACGATTAAGTACTCTATGGGTACGAAAAAAAGTAAGAAAAAAAACGTTTGTAATTCTCTTTGAAATACGATGTGATATCGACCGAACGATAAATAAGGCACGCCGGCGCAAACGGCAAGCAAAACGGAGGCCGAATGGCCTTGTACAAGAAATCAAAAATCACACGATTAAGTACTCTATGGGTACGAAAAAAAAAGTACGAAAAAAAACGTTTGTAATTCTCTTTGAAATACGATGTGATATCGACCGAACGATAAATAAGGCACGCCGGCGCAAACGGCAAGCAAAATGGAGGCCAGAATGGCCTTGTACAAGGAATCAAAAATCACACTGTTAAGTACTCTTTGGGTATGAAAAAAAGTACGAAAAAAACGTTTGTTATTCTCTTTGAAGTACTGATGTGATATCGACCGAACGATAAATAAGGCACGCCGGCGCAAACGGCAAGCAAAACGGAGGCCGAATGGCCTTGTACAAGGAATCAAAAATCACACGATTAAGTACTCTATGGGTACGAAAAAAAGTACGAAAAAAAACGTTTGTAATTCTCCTTGAAGTACTGATGTGATATTAACCAGAACGATAAATAAGGCACGCTGGCGCAAACGGCAAGCAAAACGGAGGCCAGAATGGCCTTGTACAAGAAATCAAAAATCACACAGTTAAGTACACTATGGGTACGAAAAAAAAGTACGAAAAAAAAAACGTTTGTAATTCTCTTGGAAATGCGATGTGATATCGACCGAACGATAAATAAGGCACGCCGGCGCAAACGGCAAGCAAAACGGAGGCCAAAATGGCCTTGTACAAGGAATCAAAAATCACACGATTAAGTACTCTATGGGTACGAAAAAAAACTTTTGTAAATCTCTTTGAAATGCGATGTGATATCGACCGAATGATAAATAAGGCACGCCGGCGCAAACGGCAAGCAAAACGTAGGCCGAATGGCCTTGTACAAGAAATCAAAAATCACACGATTAAGTACTCGTGGGTACGAAAAAAAGTACAAAAAAAACGTTTGTAATTCTCTTTGAAATACGATGTGATATCGACCGAACGATAAATAAGGCACCCCGGCGCAAACGGCAAGCAAAACGGAGGCCGAATGGCCTTGTACAAGGAATCAAAAATCACACGGTTAGTACTCTGTGGGTACGAAAAAAAAGTACGAAAAAAAACGTTTGTAATTCTCTTTGTAGTACGATGTGATATCGACCGAACGATATATAAGGCACGCCGGCGCAAACGGCAAGCAAAACGGAGGCCGAGAATGGCCTTGTACAAGAAATCAAAAATCACACGAGTTAAGTACTCTATGGGTACGAAAAAAAGTACGAAAAAAAACGTTTGTAATTCTCTTTGAAGTACAGATGTGATATCGACCAAAGCGATAAATAAGGCACGCCGGCGCAAACGGCAAGCAAAACGGAGGCCAGAATGGCCTTGTACAAGGAATCAAAAATCACACAGTTAAGTACTCTATGGGTACGAAAAAAAGTACGAAAAAAACGTTTGTAATTCTCTTTGAAGTACGATGTGATATCGACCGAACGATAAATAAGGCACGCCGGCGCAAACGGCAAGCAAAACGGAGGCCGAAATGGCCTTGTACAAGAAATCAAAAATCACACGTTAAGTACTCTATGGGTACGAAAAAAAGTACGAAAAAAAATGTTTGTAATTCTCTTTGAAGTACGATGTGATATCGACCGAACGATAAATAAGACACGCCGGCGCAAACGGCAAGTAAAACGGAGGCCGAATGGCCTTGTACAAGGAATCAAAAATCACACGGTTAAGTACTCTATAGGGTACGAAAAAAAGTATGAAAAAAACGTTTGTAATTCTCTTTGAAATGCGATGTGATATCGACCGAACGATAAATAAGGCACGCCGACGCAAACGGCAAGCAAAACGGAGGCCAGAATGGCCTTGTACAAGGAATCAAAAATCACACAGTTAAGTACTCTATGGGTACGAAAAAAAGTATGAAAAAAAACGCTTGTAATTCTCTTTGATGTACTGATGTGATATCGACAAGAACGATAAATAAGGCACTCCGGCGCAAACGGCAAGCAAAACGAAGGCCAGAATGGCCTTGTACAAGAAATCAAAAATCACACAGTTAAGTACTCTATGGGTACGAAAAAAAGTACGAAAAAAAACGTTTGTAATTCTCTTTGAAGTACGATGTGATATCGACCGAACGATAAATAAGGCACGCCGGAGCAAACGGCATGCAAAACGGAGGCCGAATGGCCTTGTACAAGGAATCAAAAATCACACGGTTAAGTACTCTATGGGTACGAAAAAAAGTACGAAAAAAAACGTTTGTAATTCTCTTTGAAGTACGATGTGATATCGACCGAACGATAAATAAGGCACGCCGGCGCAAACGGCAAGCAAAACGGAGGCGAGAATGGCCTTGTACAAGAAATCAAAAATCATACAGTTAAGTACTCTATGGGACGAAAAAAAGTACGAAAAAAAAAGTTTGTAATTCTCTTTGAAGTACGATGTGATATCGACCGAACGATAAATAAGGCACGCCGGCGCAAACGGCAAGCAAAACGGAGGCCGAGAATGGCCTTGTACAAGAAATCAAAAATCACACAGTTAAGTACTCTATGGGTACGAAAAAAAGTACGAAAAAAACGTTTGTAATTCTCTTTGAAGTACTGATGTGATATCGACCAGAATAAATAAATAAGGCACGCCGGCGCAAACGGCAAGGAAACGGAGGCTAGAATGGCCTTGTACAAGATATCAAAAATCACACAGTTAAGTACTCTAATGGTACGAAAAAAACTTTTGTAAATCTCTTTGAAGTACTGATGTGATATCGACCAGAATGATAAATAAGGCACGCCGGCGCAAACGGCAAGCAAAACGTAGGCCAGAATGGCCTTGTACAAGAAATCAAAAATCACACAGTTAAGTACTCTGTGGGTACGAAAAAAAGTACAAAAAAAACGTTGGTAATTCTCTTTGAAGTGCGATGTGATATCGACCGAACGATAAATAAGGCACCCGGCGCAAACGGCAAGCAAAACGGAGGCCGAATGGCCTTGTACAAGGAATCAAAAATCACACGGTTAAGTACTCGTGTATGGGTACGAAAAAAAAGTACGAAAAAAAATGTTTGTAATTCTCTTTGTAGTACGATGTGATATCGACCGAACGATATATAAGGCACGCCGGCGCAAACGGCAAGCAAAACGGAGGCCGAAATGGCCTTGTACAAGAAATCAAAAATCACACGATTAAGTACTCTATGGGTACGAAAAAAAGTACGAAAAAAAACGTTTGTAATTCTCTTTGAAGTGCGATGTGATATCGACCAAAGCGATAAATAAGGCACGCCGGCGCAAACGGCAAGCAAAACGGAGGCCGAAATGGCCTTGTACAAGGAATCAAAAATCACACGGTTAAGTACTCTATGGGTACGAAAAAAAGTACGAAAAAAAACGTTTGTAATTCTCTTTGAAGTACGATGTGATATCGACCGAACGATAAATAAGGCACGCCGGCGCAAACGGCAAGCAAAACGGAGGCCGAATGGCCTTGTACAAGAAATCAAAAATCACACGGTTAAGTACTCTATGGGTACGAAAAAAAGTACGAAAAAAAATGTTTGTAATTCTCTTTGAAATACGATGTGATGACCGAACGATAAATAAGACACGCCGGCGCAAACGGCAAGCAAAACGGAGGCCGAATGGCCTTGTACAAGGAATCAAAAATCACACGTTAAGTACTCTATGGGTACGAAAAAAAGTATGAAAAAAACGTTTGTAATTCTCTTTGAAATGCGATGTGATATCGACCGAACGATAAATAAGGCACGCCGACGCAAACGGCAAGCAAAACGGAGGCCGAATGGCCTTGTACAAGGAATCAAAAATCACACAGTTAAGTACTCTATGGGTACGAAAAAAAGTATGAAAAAAAACGCTTGTAATTCTCTTTGATGTACTGATGTGATATCGACCAGAACGATAAATAAGGCACGCCGGCGCAAACGGCAAGCAAAACGAAGGCCAGAATGGCCTTGTACAAGAAATCAAAAATCACACGATTAAGTACTCTATGGGTACGAAAAAAAGTACGAAAAAAAACGTTTGTAATTCTCTTTGAAATACGATGTGATATCGACCGAACGATAAATAAGGCACGCCGGCGCAAACGGCAAGCAAAACGGAGGCGAGATGGCCTTGTACAAGGAATCAAAAATCACACGAGTTAAGTACTCTATGGGTACGAAAAAAGTACGAAAAAAAACGTTTGTAATTCTCTTTGAAATGCGATGTGATATCGACCGAACGATAAATAAGGCACGCCGGCGCAAACGGCAAGCAAAACGGAGGCCGAATGGCCTTGTACAAGAAATCAAAAATCATACGAGTTAAGTACTCTATGGGTACGAAAAAAAGTACGAAAAAAAAAAGTTTGTAATTCTCTTTGAAGTACGATGTGATATCGACCGAACGATAAATAAGGCACGCCGGCCCAAACGGCAAGCAAAACGGAGGCCAGAATGGCCTTGTACAAGAATCAAAAATCACACGGTTAAGTACTCTATGGGTACGAAAAAAAGTTCGAAAAAAACGTTTGTAATTCTCTTTGAAATGCGATGTGATATCGACCGAACGATAAATAAGGCACGCCGGCGCAAACGGCAAGCAAAACGGAGGCCAGAATGGCCTTGTACAAGATATCAAAAATCACACGAGTTAAGTACTCTAATGGGTACGAAAAAAAACGAAAAAAAACGTTTGTAATTCTCTTTGAAATGCGATGTGATATCGACCGAACGATAAATAAGGCACGCCGGCGCAAACGGCAAGCAAAACGGAGGCCGAATGGCCTTGTACAAGAAATCAAAAATCACAAAGTTAAGTACATTATGGGTACGAAAAAAAGTACGAAAAAAACGTTTGTAATTCTCTTTGAAGTACGATGTGATATCGACCGAACGATAAATAAGGCACGCCGGCGCAAACGGCAAGCAAAACGGAGGCCGAATGGCCTTGTACAAGAAATCAAAAATCACACGATTAAGTACTCTATGGGTACGAAAAAAAGTATGAAAAAAAACGTTTGTAATTCTCTTTGAAGTACGATGTGATATCGACCGAACGATAAATAAGGCACGCCGGCGCAAACGGCAAGCAAAACGGAGGCCGAAATGGCCTTGTACAAGAAATCAAAAATCACACGATTAAGTACTCTATGGGTACCAAAAAAAATTACGAAAAAAAAAACGTTTGTAATTCTCTTTGAAATACTTGATGTGATATCGACCGAACGATAAATAAGGCACGCCGGCGCAAACGGCAAGCAAAACGGAGGCCGAATGGCCTTGTACAAGAAATCAAAAATCACACGAGTTAAGTACTCTATGGGTACGAAAAAAAGTACGAAAAAAACGTTTGTAATTCTCTTTGAAGTACGATGTGATATCGACCGAACGATAAATAAGGCACGCCGGCGCAAACGGCAAGCAAAACGGAGGCCGAGAATGGCCTTGTACAAGGAATCAAAAATCACACGTTAAGTACTCTATGGGTACGAAAAAAAGTACGAAAAAAAACGTTTGTAATTCTCTTTGAAGTACGATGTGATATCGACCGAACGATAAATAAGGCACGCCGGCGCAAACGGCAAGCAAAACGGAGGCCGAATGGCCTTGTACAAGGAATCAAAAATCACACGGTTAAGTACTCTATGGGTACGAAAAAAAGTACGAAAAAAAACGTTTGTAATTCTCTTTGAAATGTACGATGTGATATCGACCGAACGATAAATAAGGCACGCCGGCGCAAACGGCAAGCAAAACGGAGGCCGAAATGGCCTTGTACAAGGAATCAAAAATCACACGTTAAGTACTCTATGGGTACGAAAAAAAGTACGAAAAAAAACGTTTGTAATTCTCTTTGAAGTGCGATGTGATATCGACCGAACGATAAATAAGGCACGCCGGCGCAAACGGCAAGCAAAACGGAGGCCGAATGGCCTTGTACAAGGAATCAAAAATCACACGTTAAGTACTCTATGGGTACGAAAAAAAGTACGAAAAAAAATGTTTGTAATTCTCTTTGAAGTACGATGTGATATCGACCGAACGATAAATAAGGCACGCCGGCGCAAACGGCAAGCAAAACGGAGGCCGAGAATGGCCTTGTACAAGGAATCAAAAATCACACCGTTAAGTACTCTATGGGTACGAAAAAAAGTACGAAAAAAAACGTTTGTAATTCTCTTTGAAGTACGATGTGATATCGACCGAACGATAAATAAGGCACGCCGGCGCAAACGGCAAGCAAAACGGAGGCCGAATGGCCTTGTACAAGAAATCAAAAATCACACGATTAAGTACTCTATGGGTACGAAAAAAAGTACGAAAAAAACGTTTGTAATTCTCTTTGAAATACGATGTGATATCGACCGAACGATAAATAAGGCACGCCGGCGCAAACGGCAAGCAAAACGGAGGCCGAATGGCCTTGTACAAGGAATCAAAAATCACACGGTTAAGTACTCTATGGGTACAAAAAAAAGTACGAAAAAAAACGTTTGTAATTCTCTTTGAAATACGTGTGATATCGACCGAACGATAAATAAGGCACGCCGGCGCAAACGGCAAGCAAAACGGAGGCGAGAATGGCCTTGTACAAGGAATCAAAAATCACACGTTAAGTACTCTATGGGTACGAAAAAAAGTACGAAAAAAAACGTTTGTAATTCTCTTTGAAGTACGATGTGATATCGACCGAACGATAAATAAGGCACGCCGGCGCAAACGGCAAGCAAAACGGAGGCCGAATGGCCTTGTACAAGGAATCAAAAATCACACGATTAAGTACTCTATGGGTACGAAAAAAAGTACGAAAAAAAACGTTTGTAATTCTCTTTGAAGTACGATGTGATATCGACCGAACGATAAATAAGGCACGCCGGCGCAAACGGCAAGCAAAACGGAGGCGAGAATGGCCTTGTACAAGGAATCAAAAATCACACGTTAAGTACTCTATGGGTACGAAAAAAAGTACGAAAAAAAATGTTTGTAATTCTCTTTGAAGTACGATGTGATATCGACCGAACGATAAATAAGGCACGCCGGCGCAAACGGCAAGCAAAACGGAGGCCGAGAATGGCCTTGTACAAGGAATCAAAAATCACACGTTAAGTACTCTATGGGTACGAAAAAAAGTACGAAAAAAAACGTTTGTAATTCTCTTTGAAATACGATGTGATATCGACCGAACGATAAATAAGGCACGCCGGCGCAAACGGCAAGCAAAACGGAGGCCGAGAATGGCCTTGTACAAGGAATCAAAAATCACACGATTAAGTACTCTATGGGTACGAAAAAAAGTACGAAAAAAAACGTTTGTAATTCTCTTTGAAGTACGATGTGATATCGACCGAACGATAAATAAGGCACGCCGGCGCAAACGGCAAGCAAAACGGAGGCGAGAATGGCCTTGTACAAGGAATCAAAAATCACACGTTAAGTACTCTATGGGTACGAAAAAAAAGTACGAAAAAAAACGTTTGTAATTCTCTTTGAAGTATGCGATGTGATATCGACCGAACGATAAATAAGGCACGCCGGCGCAAACGGCAAGCAAAACGGAGGCCGAATGGCCTTGTACAAGAAATCAAAAATCACACCGTTAAGTACTCTATGGGTACGAAAAAAAGTACGAAAAAAAACGTTTGTAATTCTCTTTGAAGTACGATGTGATATCGACCGAACGATAAATAAGGCACGCCGGCGGAAACGGCAAGCAAAACGGAGGCCAGAATGGCCTTGTACAAGGAATCAAAAATCACACAATTAAGTACTCTATGGGTACAAAAAAAAGTACGAAAAAAACGTTTGTAATTCTCTTTGAAGTACGATGTGATATCGACCGAACGATAAATAAGGCACGCCGGCGCAAACGGCAAGCAAAACGGAGGCCGAATGGCCTTGTACAAGGAATCAAAAATCACACGGTTAAGTACTCTATGGGTACGAAAAAAAGTACGAAAAAAAAACGTTTGTAATTCTCTTTGAAGTATGCGATGTGATATCGACCGAACGATAAATAAGGCACGCCGGCGCAAACGGCAAGCAAAACGGAGGCCGAATGGCCTTGTACAAGGAATCAAAAATCACACCGTTAAGTACTCTATGGGTACAAAAAAAGTACGAAAAAAACGTTTGTAATTCTCTTTGAAGTACGATGTGATATCGACCGAACGATAAATAAGGCACGCCGGCGCAAACGGCAAGCAAAACGGAGGCCGAAATGGCCTTGTACAAGGAATCAAAAATCACACGTTAAGTACTCTATGGGTACGAAAAAAGTACGAAAAAAACGTTTGTAATTCTCTTTGAAGTACGATGTGATATCGACCGAACGATAAATAAGGCACGCCGGCGCAAACGGCAAGCAAAACGGAGGCCGAATGGCCTTGTACAAGGAATCAAAAATCACACGTTAAGTACTCTATGGGTACAAAAAAAAGTACGAAAAAAAACGTTTGTAATTCTCTTTGAAGTACGATGTGATATCGACCGAACGATAAATAAGGCACGCCGGCGCAAACGGCAAGCAAAACGGAGGCCGAATGGCCTTGTACAAGGAATCAAAAATCACACCGTTAAGTACTCTATGGGTACAAAAAAAGTACGAAAAAAAACGTTTGTAATTCTCTTTGAAGTACGATGTGATATCGACCGAACGATAAATAAGGCACGCCGGCGCAAACGGCAAGCAAAACGGAGGCCGAATGGCCTTGTACAAGGAATCAAAAATCACACCGTTAAGTACTCTATGGGTACAAAAAAAGTACGAAAAAAACGTTTGTAATTCTCTTAAGTACTGCGATGTGATATCGACCGAACGATAAATAAGGCACGCCGGCGCAAACGGCAAGCAAAACGGAGGCCGAATGGCCTTGTACAAGGAATCAAAAATCACACCGTTAAGTACTCTATGGGTACGAAAAAAAGTACGAAAAAAAACGTTTGTAATTCTCTTTGAAGTACGATGTGATATCGACCGAACGATAAATAAGGCACGCCGGCGCAAACGGCAAGCAAAACGGAGGCCGAATGGCCTTGTACAAGGAATCAAAAATCACACCGTTAAGTACTCTATGGGTACAAAAAAAGTACGAAAAAAACGTTTGTAATTCTCTTTGAAGTACGATGTGATATCGACCGAACGATAAATAAGGCACGCCGGCGCAAACGGCAAGCAAAACGGAGGCCGAAATGGCCTTGTACAAGGAATCAAAAATCACACCGTTAAGTACTCTATGGGTACGAAAAAAGTACGAAAAAAAACGTTTGTAATTCTCTTTGAAGTACGATGTGATATCGACCGAACGATAAATAAGGCACGCCGGCGCAAACGGCAAGCAAAACGGAGGCCGAATGGCCTTGTACAAGGAATCAAAAATCACACGGTTAAGTACTCTATGGGTACGAAAAAAAGTACGAAAAAAAACGTTTGTAATTCTCTTTGAAGTATGCGATGTGATATCGACCGAACGATAAATAAGGCACGCCGGCGCAAACGGCAAGCAAAACGGAGGCCGAATGGCCTTGTACAAGGAATCAAAAATCACACCGTTAAGTACTCTATGGGTACAAAAAAAGTACGAAAAAAAACGTTTGTAATTCTCTTTGAAGTACGATGTGATATCGACCGAACGATAAATAAGGCACGCCGGCGCAAACGGCAAGCAAAACGGAGGCCCGAATGGCCTTGTACAAGGAATCAAAAATCACACCGTTAAGTACTCTATGGGTACAAAAAAAGTACGAAAAAAACGTTTGTAATTCTCTTTGAAGTACGATGTGATATCGACCGAACGATAAATAAGGCACGCCGGCGCAAACGGCAAGCAAAACGGAGGAATGGCCTTGTACAAGGAATCAAAAATCACACGTTAAGTACTCTATGGGTACAAAAATAAGTACGAAAAAAAACGTTTGTAATTCTCTTTGAAGTACGATGTGATATCGACCGAACGATAAATAAGGCACGCCGGCGCAAACGGCAAGCAAAACGGAGGCCGAATGGCCTTGTACAAGGAATCAAAAATCACACCGTTAAGTACTCTATGGGTACAAAAAAGAGTAAAAAAAGTACGAAAAAAAACGTTTGTAATTCTCTTTGAAGTACGATGTGATATCGACCGAAACGATAAATAAGGCACGCCGGCGCAAACGGCAAGCAAAACGGAGGCCGAATGGCCTTGTACAAGGAATCAAAAATCACACCGTTAAGTACTCTATGGGTACGAAAAAAAGTACGAAAAAAAACGTTTGTAATTCTCTTTGAAGTACGATGTGATATCGACCGAACGATAAATAAGGCACGCCGGCGCAAACGGCAAGCAAAACGGAGGCCGAATGGCCTTGTACAAGGAATCAAAAATCACACCGTTAAGTACTCTATGGGTACAAAAAAAAGTACGAAAAAAAACGTTTGTAATTCTCTTTGAAGTACGATGTGATATCGACCGAACGATAAATAAGGCACGCCGGCGCAAACGGCAAGCAAAACGGAGGCGAATGGCCTTGTACAAGGAATCAAAAATCACACCGTTAAGTACTCTATGGGTACAAAAAAAGTACGAAAAAAAAACGTTTGTAATTCTCTTTGAAGTATGCGATGTGATATCGACCGAACGATAAATAAGGCACGCCGGCGCAAACGGCAAGCAAAACGGAGGCGAAATGGCCTTGTACAAGGAATCAAAAATCACACGTTAAGTACTCTATGGGTACAAAAAAAGTACGAAAAAAAACGTTTGTAATTCTCTTTGAAGTACGATGTGATATCGACCGAACGATAAATAAGGCACGCCGGCGCAAACGGCAAGCAAAACGGAGGCCGCCGAATGGCCTTGTACAAGGAATCAAAAATCACACCGTTAAGTACTCTATGGGTACAAAAAAAGTACGAAAAAAAACGTTTGTAATTCTCTTTGAAGTACGATGTGATATCGACCGAACGATAAATAAGGCATGCTGGCACAAACGAGAAGCAAAAAGGAGGCCAGAATGGACTTGTATAAGGAATCAAAAATCACACTGTTAAGTACTCTATGGGTACAAAAAAAGTACGAAAAAAAAAATGTTTGTAATTCTCTTTGAAGTAATATGTGGTATCGACCAGAACGATAATTAAAGCACGCCGGGGCAAACGGCAAGCAAAACGGAGGCTAGAATGGCCTTGTACAAGGAATCAAAAATCACACCATTAAGTACTCTATGGGTACAAAAAAGGTATGAAAAAAAACGTTTGTAATTCTCTTTGAAGTACGATGTGATATCGACCGAACGATAAATAAGGCACGCCGGCGCAAACGGCAAGCAAAACGGAGGCGAGAATGGCCTTGTACAAGGAATCAAAAATCACACCGTTAAGTACTCTATGGGTACAAAAAAAGTACGAAAAAAAACGTTTGTAATTCTCTTTGAAGTACGATGTGATATCGACCGAACGATAAATAAGGCACGCCGGCGCAAACGGCAAGCAAAACGGAGGCCGAATGGCCTTGTACAAGGAATCAAAAATCACACCGTTAAGTACTCTATGGGTACAAAAAAAGTACGAAAAAAACGTTTGTAATTCTCTTTGAAGTACGATGTGATATCGACCGAACGATAAATAAGGCACGCCGGCGCAAACGGCAAGCAAAACGGAGGCCGAATGGCCTTGTACAAGGAATCAAAAATCACACCGTTAAGTACTCTATGGGTACAAAAAAAAGTACGAAAAAAAACGTTTGTAATTCTCTTTGAAATACGATGTGATATCGACCGAACGATAAATAAGGCACGCCGGCGCAAACGGCAAGCAAAACGGAGGCCGAATGGCCTTGTACAAGAATCAAAAATCACACCGTTAAGTACTCTATGGGTACAAAAAAAGTACGAAAAAAACGTTTGTAATTCTCTTTGAAGTACGATGTGATATCGACCGAACGATAAATAAGGCACGCCGGCGCAAACGGCAAGCAAAACGGAGGCCGAATGGCCTTGTACAAGGAATCAAAAATCACACCGTTAAGTACTCTATGGGTACAAAAAAAGTACGAAAAAAAACGTTTGTAATTCTCTTTGAAGTACGATGTGATATCGACCGAACGATAAATAAGGCACGCCGGCGCAAACGGCAAGCAAAACGGAGGCCGAATGGCCTTGTACAAGGAATCAAAAATCACACCGTTAAGTACTCTATGGGTACGAAAAAAAGTACGAAAAAAAACGTTTGTAATTCTCTTTGAAGTACGATGTGATATCGACCGAACGATAAATAAGGCACGCCGGCGCAAACGGCAAGCAAAACGGAGGCCGAAATGGCCTTGTACAAGGAATCAAAAATCACACCGTTAAGTACTCTATGGGTACAAAAAAAGAGTACGAAAAAAAACGTTTGTAATTCTCTTTGAAGTACGATGTGATATCGACCGAACGATAAATAAGGCACGCCGGCGCAAACGGCAAGCAAAACGGAGGCCGAATGGCCTTGTACAAGGAATCAAAAATCACACGTTAAGTACTCTATGGGTACGGAAAAAAGTACGAAAAAAAACGTTTGTAATTCTCTTTGAAGTACGATGTGATATCGACCAGAACGATAAATAAGGCACGCCGGCGCAAACGGCAAGCAAAACGGAGGCCAAAATGGCCTTGTACAAGGTATCAAAAATCACACCGTTAAGTACTCTATGGGTACAAAAAAAAGTACAAAAAAAACGTTTGTAATTCTCTTTGAAGTACTGACGTGATATCGACCAGAACGATAAATAAGGCACGCCGGCGCAATCGGCAAGCAAAACGGAGGCCCGAATGGCCTTGTACAAGGAATCAAAATCACACCGTTAAGTACTCTATGGGGTACAAAAAAAGTTACGAAAAAAACGTTTGTAATTCTCTTTGAAGTACGATGTGATATCGACCGAACGATAAATAAGGCACGCCGGCGCAAACGGCAAGCAAAACGGAGGCCTTGTACAAGGAATCACAAATCCGTTAAGTACTCTATGGGTACAAAAAAGTACGAAAAAAACGTTTGTAATTCTCTTTGAAGTACGATGTGATATCGACCGAACGATAAATAAGGCACGCCGGCGCAAACGGCAAGCAAAACGGAGGCCAAAATGGCCTTGTACAAGGAATCAAAAATCACACCGTTAAGTACTCTATGGGTACAAAAAAAGTACGAAAAAAAAAACGTTTGTAATTCTCTTTGAAGTACGATGTGATATCGACCGAACGATAAATAAGGCACGCCGGCGCAAACGGCAAGCAAAACGGAGGCGAGAATGGCCTTGTACAAGGAATCAAAAATCACACGTTAAGTACTCTATGGGTACGAAAAAAAGTACGAAAAAAACGTTTGTAATTCTCTTTGAAGTACGATGTGATATCGACCGAACGATAAATAAGGCACGCCGGCGCAAACGGCAAGCAAAACGGAGGCCAGAATGGCCTTGTACAAGGAATCAAAAATCACACCGTTAAGTACTCTATGGGTACAAAAAAAAGTACGAAAAAAAACGTTTGTAATTCTCTTTGAAGTACTGATGTGATATCGACCAGAACGATAAATAAGGCACGCCGGCGCAAACGGCAAGCAAAACGGAGGCTAGAATGGCCTTGTACAAGGAATCAAAATTCACACCGTTAAGTACTCTATGGGTACAAAAAAAGTTATGAAAAAAACGTTTGTAATTCTCTTTGAAGTACTGATGTGATATCGACCAGAACGATAAATAAGGCACGCCGGCGCAAACGGCAAGCAAAACGGAGGCCAAAATGGCCTTGTACAAGGAATCAAAAATCACACCGTTAAGTACTCTATGGGTACAAAAATAAGTACGAAAAAAAAAAACGTTTGTAATTCTCTTTGAAGTACGATGTGATATCGACCGAACGATAAATAAGGCACGCCGGCGCAAACGGCAAGCAAAACGGAGGCCGAATGGCCTTGTACAAGGAATCAAAAATCACACCGTTAAGTACTCTATGGGTACGAAAAAAAGTACGAAAAAAAACGTTTGTAATTCTCTTTGAAGTACGATGTGATATCGACCGAACGATAAATAAGGCACGCCGGCGCAAACGGCAAGCAAAACGGAGGCCGAATGGCCTTGTACAAGGAATCAAAAATCACACCGTTAAGTACTCTATGGGTACGAAAAAAAGTACGAAAAAAAATGTTTGTAATTCTCTTTGAAGTACGATGTGATATCGACCGAACGATAAATAAGGCACGCCGGCGCAAACGGCAAGCAAAACGGAGGCCGAAATGGCCTTGTACAAGGAATCAAAAATCACACCGTTAAGTACTCTATGGGTACAAAAAAAGTACGAAAAAAAAAACGTTTGTAATTCTCTTTGAAGTACGATGTGATATCGACCGAAACGATAAATAAGGCACGCCGGCGCAAACGGCAAGCAAAACGGAGGCCGAATGGCCTTGTACAAGGAATCAAAAATCACACCGTTAAGTACTCTATGGGTACAAAAAAAGTACGAAAAAAAACGTTTGTAATTCTCTTTGAAATACGATGTGATATCGACCGAACGATAAATAAGGCACGCCGGCGCAAACGGCAAGCAAAACGGAGGCCGAATGGCCTTGTACAAGGAATCAAAAATCACACCGTTAAGTACTCTATGGGTACGAAAAAAAGTACGAAAAAAAACGTTTGTAATTCTCTTTGAAGTACGATGTGATATCGACCGAACGATAAATAAGGCACGCCGGCGCAAACGGCAAGCAAAACGGAGGCGAAATGGCCTTGTACAAGGAATCAAAAATCACACCGTTAAGTACTCTATGGGTACAAAAAAAGTACGAAAAAAAACGTTTGTAATTCTCTTTGAAATACGATGTGATATCGACCGAACGATAAATAAGGCACGCCGGCGCAAACGGCAAGCAAAACGGAGGCCGAATGGCCTTGTACAAGGAATCAAAAATCACACCGTTAAGTACTCTATGGGTACGAAAAAAAGTACGAAAAAAAACGTTTGTAATTCTCTTTGAAGTACGATGTGATATCGACCGAACGATAAATAAGGCACGCCGGCGCAAACGGCAAGCAAAACGGAGGCCGAGAATGGCCTTGTACAAGGAATCAAAAATCACACCGTTAAGTACTCTATGGGTACAAAAAAAGTACGAAAAAAAAACGTTTGTAATTCTCTTTGAAGTACGATGTGATATCGACCGAACGATAAATAAGGCACGCCGGCGCAAACGGCAAGCAAAACGGAGGCGAATGGCCTTGTACAAGGAATCAAAAATCACACCGTTAAGTACTCTATGGGTACAAAAAAAGTACGAAAAAAACGTTTGTAATTCTCTTTGAAGTACGATGTGATATCGACCGAACGATAAATAAGGCACGCCGGCGCAAACGGCAAGCAAAACGGAGGCGAATGGCCTTGTACAAGGAATCAAAAATCACACGTTAAGTACTCTATGGGTACAAAAAAAAGTACGAAAAAAAACGTTTGTAATTCTCTTTGAAATACGATGTGATATCGACCGAACGATAAATAAGGCACGCCGGCGCAAACGGCAAGCAAAACGGAGGCCGAATGGCCTTGTACAAGGAATCAAAAATCACACCGTTAAGTACTCTATGGGGTACAAAAAAAGTACGAAAAAAAAAAATCACGTTTGTAATTCTCTTTGAAGTACGATGTGATATCGACGACGAACGATAAATAAGGCACGCCGGCGCAAACGGCAAGCAAAACGGAGGCCGAATGGCCTTGTACAAGGAATCAAAAATCACACCGTTAAGTACTCTATGGGTACAAAAAAAGTACGAAAAAAAACGTTTGTAATTCTCTTTGAAGTACGATGTGATATCGACCGAACGATAAATAAGGCACGCCGGCGCAAACGGCAAGCAAAACGGAGGCCGAAATGGCCTTGTACAAGGAATCAAAAATCACACCGTTAAGTACTCTATGGGTACAAAAAAAGTACGAAAAAAAACGTTTGTAATTCTCTTTGAAGTACGATGTGATATCGACCGAACGATAAATAAGGCACGCCGGCGCAAACGGCAAGCAAAACGGAGGCCGAATGGCCTTGTACAAGGAATCAAAAATCACACCGTTAAGTACTCTATGGGTACAAAAAAAAAGTACGAAAAAAAACGTTTTTGTAATTCTCTTTGAAGTACGATGTGATATCGACCGAACGATAAATAAGGCACGCCGGCGCAAACGGCAAGCAAAACGGAGGCCGAATGGCCTTGTACAAGGAATCAAAAATCACACCGTTAAGTACTCTATGGGTACAAAAAAAAGTACGAAAAAAAAAAACGTTGTAATTCTCTTTGAAGTACGATGTGATATCGACCGAACGATAAATAAGGCACGCCGGCGCAAACGGCAAGCAAAACGGAGGCCGAATGGCCTTACACAAGGAATCAAAAATCACACCGTTAAGTACTCTATGGGTACAAAAAAAGTACGAAAAAAAACGTTTGTAATTCTCTTTGAAGTACGATGTGATATCGACCGAACGATAAATAAGGCACGCCGGCGCAAACGGCAAGCAAAACGGAGGCCGAATGGCCTTGTACAAGGAATCAAAAATCACACCGTTAAGTACTCTATGGGTACAAAAAAAGTACGAAAAAAAACGTTTGTAATTCTCTTTGAAGTACGATGTGATATCGACCGAACGATAAATAAGGCACGCCGGCGCAAACGGCAAGCAAAACGGAGGCCGAAATGGCCTTGTACAAGGAATCAAAAATCACACCGTTAAGTACTCTATGGGTACAAAAAAAGTACGAAAAAAACGTTTGTAATTCTCTTTGAAGTACGATGTGATATCGACCGAACGATAAATAAGGCACGCCGGCGCAAACGGCAAGCAAAACGGAGGCCGAATGGCCTTGTACAAGGAATCAAAAATCACACGTTAAGTACTACTCTATGGGTACGAAAAAAAAGTACGAAAAAAAACGTTGTAATTCTCTTTGAAGTACGATGTGATATCGACCGAACGATAAATAAGGCACGCCGGCGCAAACGGCAAGCAAAACGGAGGTCGAATGGCCTTGTACAAGGAATCAAAAATCACACCGTTAAGTACTCTATGGGTACAAAAAAAGTACGAAAAAAAACGTTTGTAATTCTCTTTGAAGTACGATGTGATATCGACCGAACGATAAATAAGGCACGCCGGCGCAAACGGCAAGCAAAACGGAGGCCGAAATGGCCTTGTACAAGGAATCAAAAATCACACCGTTAAGTACTCTATGGGTACAAAAAAAGTACGAAAAAAAAAAAAACGTTGTAATTCTCTTTGAAATACGATGTGATATCGACCGAACGATAAATAAGGCACGCCGGCGCAAACGGCAAGCAAAACGGAGGCAAGCGAAATGGCCTTGTACAAGGAATCAAAAATCACACCGTTAAGTACTCTATGGGTACAAAAAGAGTACGAAAAAAAACGTTTGTAATTCTCTTTGAAGTACGATGTGATATCGACCGAACGATAAATAAGGCACGCCGGCGCAAACGGCAAGCAAAACGGAGGCCGAATGGCCTTGTACAAGGAATCAAAAATCACACCGTTAAGTACTCTATGGGTACAAAAAAAGTACGAAAAAAAACGTTTGTAATTCTCTTTGAAGTACCGATGTGATATCGACCGAACGATAAATAAGGCACGCCGGCGCAAACGGCAAGCAAAACGGAGGCCGAATGGCCTTGTACAAGGAATCAAAAATCACACCGTTAAGTACTCTATGGGTACGAAAAAAGTACGAAAAAAAACGTTTGTAATTCTCTTTGAAGTACGATGTGATATCGACCGAACGATAAATAAGGCACGCCGGCGCAAACGGCAAGCAAAACGGAGGCCGAAATGGCCTTGTACAAGGAATCAAAAATCACACCGTTAAGTACTCTATGGGTACAAAAAAAGTACGAAAAAAAAACGTTTGTAATTCTTTTGAAGTATGCGATGTGATATCGACCGAACGATAAATAAGGCACGCCGGCGCAAACGGCAAGCAAAACGGAGGCCGAATGGCCTTGTACAAGGAATCAAAAATCACACCGTTAAGTACTCTATGGGTACAAAAAAAAACGAAAAAAAAACGTTTGTAATTCTCTTTGAAATACGATGTGATATCGACCGAACGATAAATAAGGCACGCCGGCGCAAACGGCAAGCAAAACGGAGGCCGAATGGCCTTGTACAAGGAATCAAAAATCACACCGTTAAGTACTCTATGGGTACAAAAAAAGTACGAAAAAAAACGTTTGTAATTCTCTTTGAAGTACGATGTGATATCGACCGAACGATAAATAAGGCACGCCGGCGCAAACGGCAAGCAAAACGGAGGCCGAAATGGCCTTGTACAAGGAATCAAAAATCACACGTTAAGTACTCTATGGGTACAAAAAAAGTACGAAAAAAAACGTTTGTAATTCTCTTTGAAGTACGATGTGATATCGACCGAACGATAAATAAGGCACGCCGGCGCAAACGGCAAGCAAAACGGAGGACGAATGGCCTTGTACAAGGAATCAAAAATCACACCGTTAAGTACTCTATGGGTACAAAAAAAGTACGAAAAAAAAACGTTTGTAATTCTCTTTGAAGTACGATGTGATATCGACCGAACGATAAATAAGGCACGCCGGCGCAAACGGCAAGCAAAACGGAGGCCCGAATGGCCTTGTACAAGGAATCAAAAATCACACCGTTAAGTACTCTATGGGTACAAAAAAAGTACGAAAAAAAAACGTTTGTAATTCTCTTTGAAGTACGATGTGATATCGACCGAACGATAAATAAGGCACGCCGGCGCAAACGGCAAGCAAAACGGAGGCGAATGGCCTTGTACAAGGAATCAAAAATCACACGTTAAGTACTCTATGGGTACAAAAAAAAGTACGAAAAAAACGTTTGTAATTCTCTTTGAAGTACGATGTGATATCGACCGAACGATAAATAAGGCACGCCGGCGCAAACGGCAAGCAAAACGGAGGCCAAATGGCCTTGTACAAGGAATCAAAAATCACACCGTTAAGTACTCTATGGGTACAAAAAAAGTACGAAAAAAAACGTTTGTAATTCTCTTTGAAGTACGATGTGATATCGACCGAACGATAAATAAGGCACGCCGGCGCAAACGGCAAGCAAAACGGAGGCCGAATGGCCTTGTACAAGGAATCAAAAATCACACCGTTAAGTACTCTATGGGTACAAAAAAAGTAGAAAAAAAAAAACGTTTGTAATTCTCTTTGAAGTACGATGTGATATCGACCGAACGATAAATAAGGCACGCCGGCGCAAACGGCAAGCAAAACGGAGGCGAGAATGGCCTTGTACAAGGAATCAAAAATCACACCGTTAAGTACTCTATGGGTACAAAAAAAGTACGAAAAAAAACGTTTGTAATTCTCTTTGAAGTACGATGTGATATCGACCGAACGATAAATAAGGCACGCCGGCGCAAACGGCAAGCAAAACGGAGGCGAATGGCCTTGTACAAGGAATCACACCGTTAAGTACTCTATGGGTACAAAAAAAGTACGAAAAAAAAAATGTTTGTAATTCTCTTTGAAGTACGATGTGATATCGACCGAACGATAAATAAGGCACGCCGGCGCAAACGGCAAGCAAAACGGAGGCCGAGAATGGCCTTGTACAAGGAATCAAAAATCACACCGTTAAGTACTCTATGGGTACAAAAAAAGTACGAAAAAAAACGTTTGTAATTCTCTTTGAAGTACGATGTGATATCGACCGAACGATAAATAAGGCACGCCGGCGCAAACGGCAAGCAAAACGGAGGCGAAATGGCCTTGTACAAGGAATCAAAAATCACACCGTTAAGTACTCTATGGGTACAAAAAAAAGTACGAAAAAAAAAAAACGTTTAAATTCTTTTGAAGTACGATGTGATATCGACCGAACGATAAATAAGGCACGCCGGCGCAAACGGCAAGCAAAACGGAGGCGAAATGGCCTTGTACAAGGAATCAAAAATCACACTTAAGTACTCTATGGGTACAAAAAAAGTACGAAAAAAAAAGTTTGTAATTCTCTTTGAAGTACGATGTGATATCGACCGAACGATAAATAAGGCACGCCGGCGCAAACGGCAAGCAAAACGGAGGCCGAATGGCCTTGTACAAGGAATCAAAAATCACACCGTTAAGTACTCTATGGGTACAAAAAAAGTAGTACGAAAAAAAATGTTTGTAATTCTCTTTGAAATACGATGTGATATCGACCGAACGATAAATAAGGCACGCCGGCGCAAACGGCAAGCAAAACGGAGGCCGAATGGCCTTGTACAAGGAATCAAAAATCACACCGTTAAGTACTCTATGGGTACAAAAAAAGTACGAAAAAAAAAACGTTTGTAATTCTCTTTGAAGTACGATGTGATATCGACCGAACGATAAATAAGGCACGCCGGCGCAAACGGCAAGCAAAACGGAGGCCGAATGGCCTTGTACAAGGAATCAAAAATCACACCGTTAAGTACTCTATGGTACAAAAAAAGTACGAAAAAAAAACGTTTGTAATTCTCTTTGAAATACGATGTGATATCGACCGAACGATAAATAAGGCACGCCGGCGCAAACGGCAAGCAAAACGGAGGCCGAATGGCCTTGTACAAGGAATCAAAAATCACACCGTTAAGTACTCTATGGGTACAAAAAAAGTACGAAAAAAAACGTTTGTAATTCTCTTTGAAGTACGATGTGATATCGACCGAACGATAAATAAGGCACGCCGGCGCAAACGGCAAGCAAAACGGAGGCCGAATGGCCTTGTACAAGGAATCAAAAATCACACCGTTAAGTACTCTATGGGTACAAAAAAAGTACGAAAAAAAACGTTTGTAATTCTCTTTGAAGTACGATGTGATATCGACCGAACGATAAATAAGGCACGCCGGCGCAAACGGCAAGCAAAACGGAGGACGAGAATGGCCTTGTACAAGGATCAAAAATCACACCGTTAAGTACTCTATGGGTACAAAAAAAAGTACGAAAAAAACGTTTGTAATTCTCTTTGAAGTACGATGTGATATCGACCAGAACGATAAATAAGGCACGCCGGCGCAAACGGCAAGCAAAACGGAGGCTAGAATGGCCTTGTACAAGGAATCAAAAATCACACCGTTAAGTACTCTATGGGTACAAAAAAAGTTACGAAAAAAACGTTTGTAATTCTCTTTGAAGTACTGATGTGATATCGACCGGACGATAAATAAGGCACGCCGGCGCAAACGGCAAGCAAAACGGAGGCCGAAATGGCCTTGTACAAGGAATCAAAAATCACACCGTTAAGTACTCTATGGGTACAAAAAAAGTACGAAAAAAAACGTTTGTAATTCTCTTTGAAGTACGATGTGATATCGACCGAACGATAAATAAGGCACGCCGGCGCAAACGGCAAGCAAAACGGAGGCCGAATGGCCTTGTACAAGGAATCAAAAATCACACCGTTAAGTACTCTATGGGTACAAAAAAAGTACGAAAAAAAAACGTTTGTAATTCTCTTTGAAGTACGATGTGATATCGACCGAACGATAAATAAGGCACGCCGGCGCAAACGGCAAGCAAAACGGAGGCCGAATGGCCTTGTACAAGTACAAAAATCACACCGTTAAGTACTCTATGGGTACAAAAAAAAGTACGAAAAAAAAAAAACGTTTGTAATTCTCTTTGAAGTACGATGTGATATCGACCGAACGATAAATAAGGCACGCCGGCGCAAACGGCAAGCAAAACGGAGGCCAAAATGGCCTTGTACAAGGAATCAAAAATCACACCGTTAAGTACTCTATGGGTACAAAAAAAGTACGAAAAAAAACGTTTGTAATTCTCTTTGAAGTACGATGTGATATCGACCGAAACGATAAATAAGGCACGCCGGCGCAAACGGCAAGCAAAACGGAGGCCGAATGGCCTTGTACAAGGAATCAAAAATCACACCGTTAAGTACTCTATGGGTACAAAAAAAGTACGAAAAAAACGTTTGTAATTCTCTTTGAAGTACGATGTGATATCGACCGAACGATAAATAAGGCACGCCGGCGCAAACGGCAAGCAAAACGGAGGCCGAAATGGCCTTGTACAAGGAATCAAAAATCACACGGTTAAGTACTCTATGGGTACGAAAAAAAGTACGAAAAAAAACGTTTGTAATTCTCTTTGAATTACGATGTGATATCGACCGAACGATAAATAAGGCACGCCGGCGCAAACGGCAAGCAAAACGGAGGTCGAATGGCCTTGTACAAGGAATCAAAAATCACACCGTTAAGTACTCTATGGGTACAAAAAAAGTACGAAAAAAAACGTTTGTAATTCTCTTTGAAGTATTGATGTGTTATCGACCAGAACGATAAAAAAGGCACGCCGGCGCAAACGGCAAGCAAAACGGGGGCCAGAATGGCCTTGTACAAGGAATCAAAAATCACACCGTTAAGTACTCTATGGGTACAAAAAAAGTACGAAAAAAAACGTTTGTAATTCTCTTTGAAGTACTGATGTGTTATCGACCAGAACGATAAAAAAGGCACGCCGGCGCAAACGGCAAGCAAAACGGAGGCCAGAATGGCCTTGTACAAGGAATCAAAAATCACACCATTAAGTACTCTATGGGTACAAAAAAGAGTACGAAAAAAAATGTTTGTAATTCTCTTTGAAATACTGATGTGATATCGACCAGAACGATAAATAAGGCACGCCGGCGCAAACGGCAAGCAAAACGGAGGCCAGAATGGCCTTGTACAAGGAATCAAAAATCACACCGTTAAGTACTCTATGGGTACATAAAAGATTACGAAAAAAACGTTTGTAATTCTATTTGAAGTACGATGTGATATCGACCGAACGATAAATAAGGCACGCCGGCGCAAACGGCAAGCAAAACGGAGGCCGAATGGCCTTGTACAAGGAATCAAAAATCACACCGTTAAGTACTCTATGGGTACAAAAAAAGTACGAAAAAAAAACGTTTGTAATTCTCTTTGAAGTACGATGTGATATCGACCGAACGATAAATAAGGCACGCCGGCGCAAACGGCAAGAAAACGGAGGCCGAAATGGCCTTGTACAAGGAATCAAAAATCACACCGTTAAGTACTCCATGGGTACGAAAAAAAGTACGAAAAAAAAAAACGTTTGTAATTCTCTTTGAAGTACGATGTGATATCGACCGAACGATAAATAAGGCACGGCGCAAACGGCAAGCAAAACGGAGGCCGAATGGCCTTGTACAAGGAATCAAAAATCACACCATTAAGTACTCAATGGGTACAAAAAAAGTACGAAAAAAACGTTTGTAATTCTCTTTGAAGTACGATGTGATATCGACCGAACGATAAATAAGGCACGCCGGCGCAAACGGCAAGCAAAACGGAGGCCGAATGGCCTTGTACAAGGAATCAAAAATCACACCGTTAAGTACTCTATGGGTACGGAAAAAAAGTACGAAAAAACACGTTTGTAATTCTCTTTGAAGTACGATGTGATATCGACCGAACGATAAATAAGGCACGCCGGCGCAAACGGCAAGCAAAAAACGGGGGACGAATGGCCTTGTACAAGGTATCAAAAATCACACCGTTAAGTACTCTATGGGTACAAAAAAAAGTACGAAAAAAAACGTTTGTCTCTTTTTGAAGTACGATGTGATATCGACCGAACGATAAATAAGGCACGCCGGCGCAAACGGCAAGCAAAACGGAGGCCCGAATGGCCTTGTACAAGGAATCAAAAATCACACCGTTAAGTACTCTATGGGTACAAAAAAAGTACGAAAAAAACGTTTGTAATTCTCTTTGAAGTACGATGTGATATCGACCGAACGATAAATAAGGCACGCCGGCGCAAACGGCAAGCAAAACGGAGGCCGAGAATGGCCTTGTACAAGGAATCAAAAATCACACGTTAAGTACTCTATGGGTACAAAAAAAGTACGAAAAAAACGTTTGTAATTCTCTTTGAAGTACGATGTGATATCGACCGAACGATAAATAAGGCACGCCGGCGCAAACGGCAAGCAAAACGGAGGCCGATGGCCTTGTACAAGGAATCAAAAATCACACCGTTAAGTACTCTATGGGTACAAAAAAAAGTACGAAAAAAAAAAACGTTTGTAATTCTCTTTGAAGTACGATGTGTGATATCGACCGAACGATAAATAAGGCACGCCGGCGCAAACGGCAAGCAAAACGGAGGCGAGAATGGCCTTGTACAAGGAATCAAAAATCACACCGTTAAGTACTCTATGGGTACAAAAAAAAGTACGAAAAAAAAAAAAACGTTTGTAATTCTCTTTGAAGTACGATGTGATATCGACCGAACGATAAATAAGGCACGCCGGCGCAAACGGCAAGCAAAACGGAGGCCGGCCTTGTACAAGGAATCAAAAATCACACCGTTAAGTACTCTATGGGTACAAAAAAAGTACGAAAAAAAACGTTTGTAATTCTCTTTGAAATTACGATGTGATATCGACCGAACGATAAATAAGGCACGCCGGCGCAAACGGCAAGCAAAACGGAGGCCGAATGGCCTTGTACAAGGAATCAAAAATCACACCGTTAAGTACTCTATGGGTACAAAAAAAGTACGAAAAAAAAACGTTTGTAATTCTCTTTGAAGTACGATGTGATATCGACCGAACGATAAATAAGGCACGCCGGCGCAAACGGCAAGCAAAACGGAGGCCGAATGGCCTTGTACAAGGAATCAAAAATCACACCGTTAAGTACTCTATGGGTACAAAAAAAGTACGAAAAAAAAACGTTTGTAATTCTCTTTGAAGTACTTGATGTGATATCGACCGAACGATAAATAAGGCACGCCGGCGCAAACGGCAAGCAAAACGGAGGCCGAAATGGCCTTGTACAAGGAATCAAAAATCACACCGTTAAGTACTCTATGGGTACAAAAAAAGTACGAAAAAAAAACGTTTGTAATTCTCTTTGAAGTACGATGTGATATCGACCGAACGATAAATAAGGCACGCCGGCGCAAACGGCAAGCAAAACGGAGGCCGAATGGCCTTGTACAAGGAATCAAAAATCACACCGTTAAGTACTCTATGGGTACAAAAAAAGTACGAAAAAAACGTTTGTAATTCTCTTTGAAGTACGATGTGATATCGACCGAACGATAAATAAGGCACGCCGGCGCAAACGGCAAGCAAAACGGAGGCCGAAATGGCCTTGTACAAGGAATCAAAAATCACACCGTTAAGTACTCTATGGGTACAAAAAAAAAGTACGAAAAAAAAAAAAAACGTTTGTAATTCTCTTTGAAGTACGTGATGATATCGACCGAACGATAAATAAGGCACGCCGGCGCAAACGGCAAGCAAAACGGAGGCGAGAATGGCCTTGTACAAGGAATCAAAAATCACACCGTTAAGTACTCTATGGGTACAAAAAAAGTACGAAAAAAAAAAACGTTTGTAATTCTCTTTGAAGTACGATGTGATATCGACCGAACGATAAATAAGGCACGCCGGCGCAAACGGCAAGCAAAACGGAGGCCGAATGGCCTTGTACAAGGAATCAAAAATCACACGTTAAGTACTCTATGGGTCGAAAAAAAGTACGAAAAAAAACGTTTGTAATTCTCTTTGAAGTACGATGTGATATCGACCGACGATAAATAAGGCACGCCGGCGCAAACGGCAAGCAAAACGGAGGCCGAATGGCCTTGTACAAGGAATCAAAAATCACACGGTTAAGTACTCTATGGGTACGAAAAAAAGTACGAAAAAAAATGTTTGTAATTCTCTTTGAAGTACGATGTGATATCGACCGAACGATAAATAAGGCACGCCGGCGCAAACGGCAAGCAAAACGGAGGCGAAATGGCCTTGTACAAGGAATCAAAAATCACACCGTTAAGTACTCTATGGGTACAAAAAAAAGTACGAAAAAAAACGTTTGTAATTCTCTTTGATTGAAGTACGATGTGATATCGACCGAACGATAAATAAGGCACGCCGGCGCAAACGGCAAGCAAAACGGAGGCCGAATGGCCTTGTACAAGGAATCAAAAATCACACGTTAAGTACTCTATGGGTACAAAAAAAGGAAAAAAAACGTTTGTAATTCTCTTTGAAATGTACGATGTGATATCGACCGAACGATAAATAAGGCACGCCGGCGCAAACGGCAAGCAAAACGGAGGACGAATGGCCTTGTACAAGGAATCAAAAATCACACCGTTAAGTACTCTATGGGTACAAAAAAAAGTACGAAAAAAAACGTTTGTAATTCTCTTTGAAATACGATGTGATATCGACCGAACGATAAATAAGGCACGCCGGCGCAAACGGCAAGCAAAACGGAGGCCGAATGGCCTTGTACAAGGAATCAAAAATCACACGATTAAGTACTCTATGGGTACAAAAAAAGTACGAAAAAAAACGTTTGTAATTCTCTTTGAAGTACGATGTGATATCGACCGAACGATAAATAAGGCACGCCGGCGCAAACGGCAAGCAAAACGGAGGACGAGAATGGCCTTGTACAAGGAATCAAAAATCACACCGTTAAGTACTCTATGGGTACGAAAAAAAGTACGAAAAAAAAAAACGTTTGTAATTCTCTTTTGAAGTACGATGTGATATCGACCGAACGATAAATAAGGCACGCCGGCGCAAACGGCAAGCAAAACGGAGGCCCGAATGGCCTTGTAAAAGGAATCAAAAATCACACCGTTAAGTACTCAATGGGTACAAAAAAAAAGTACGAAAAAAAACGTTTGTAATTCTCTTTGAAGTACTGATGTGATATCGACCAGAACGATAAATAAGGCACGCCGGCGCAAACGGCAAGCAAAACGGAGGCCGAATGGCCTTGTACAAGGAATCAAAAATCACACGGTTAAGTACTCTATGGGTACGAAAAAAAGTACGAAAAAAAACGTTTGTAATTCTCTTTGAAGTACTGATGTGATATCGACCGAACGATAAATAAGGCACGCCGGCGCAAACGGCAAGCAAAACGGAGGACGGAATGGCCTTGTACAAGGAATCAAAAATCACACCGTTAAGTACTCTATGGGTACAAAAAAAAGTACGAAAAAAAACGTTTGTAATTCTCTTTGAAATACTGATGTGATATCGACCAGAACAATAAATAAGGCACGCCGGCGCAAACGGCAAGCAAAACGGAGGCTAGAATGGCCTTGTACAAGGAATCAAAAATCACACCGTTAAGTACTCTATGGGTACAAAAAAAGTACGAAAAAAAAAAAAACGTTTGTAATTCTCTTTTGAAGTACGATGTGATATCGACCGAACGATAAATAAGGCACGCCGGCGCAAACGGCAAGCAAAACGGAGGAAATGGCCTTGTACAAGGAATCAAAAATCACACGTTAAGTACTCTATGGGTACAAAAATAAGTACGAAAAAAAAACGTTTGTAATTCTCTTTGAAATTACGATGTGATATCGACCGAACGATAAATAAGGCACGCCGGCGCAAACGGCAAGCAAAACGGAGGCCGAATGGCCTTGTACAAGGAATCAAAAATCACACCGTTAAGTACTCTATGGGTACAAAAAAAGTACGAAAAAAAACGTTTGTAATTCTCTTTGAAGTACGATGTGATATCGACCGAACGATAAATAAATAAGGCACGCCGGCGCAAACGGCAAGCAAAACGGAGGCCGAATGGCCTTGTACAAGGAATCAAAAATCACACCGTTAAGTACTCTATGGGTACAAAAAAAGTACGAAAAAAAACGTTTGTAATTCTCTTTGAAGTACGATGTGATATCGACCGAACGATAAATAAGGCACGCCGGCGCAAACGGCAAGCAAAACGGAGGCCGAAATGGCCTTGTACAAGGAATCAAAAATCACACCGTTAAGTACTCTATGGGTACAAAAAAAGTACGAAAAAAAACGTTTGTAATTCTCTTTGAAGTACGATGTGATATCGACCGAACGATAAATAAGGCACGCCGGCGCAAACGGCAAGCAAAACGGAGGCCGAATGGCCTTGTACAAGGAATCAAAAATCACACCGTTAAGTACTCTATGGGTACAAAAAAAGTACGAAAAAAAAAACGTTTGTAATTCTCTTTGAAGTACGATGTGATATCGACCGAACGATAAATAAGGCACGCCGGCGCAAACGGCAAGCAAAACGGAGGCCGAATGCCTTGTACAAGGAATCAAAAATCACACCGTTAAGTACTCTATGGGTACAAAAAAAAGTACGAAAAAAAAACGTTTGTAATTCTCTTTGAAGTACGATGTGATATCGACCGAACGATAAATAAGGCACGCCGGCGCAAACGGCAAGCAAAACGGAGGCGGAGAATGGCCTTGTACAAGGAATCAAAAATCACACCGTTAAGTACTCTATGGGTACAAAAAAAGTACGAAAAAAAACGTTTGTAATTCTCTTTGAAGTACGATGTGATATCGACCGAACGATAAATAAGGCACGCCGGCGCAAACGGCAAGCAAAACGGAGGCCGAATGGCCTTGTACAAGGAATCAAAAATCACACCGTTAAGTACTCTATGGGTACAAAAAAAGTACGAAAAAAAACGTTTGTAATTCTCTTTGAAGTACGATGTGATATCGACCGAACGATAAATAAGGCACGCCGGCGCAAACGGCAAGCAAAACGGAGGCGAATGGCCTTGTACAAGGAATCAAAAATCACACCGTTAAGTACTCTATGGGTACAAAAAAAAGTACGAAAAAAAACGTTTGTAATTCTCTTTGAAGTACGATGTGATATCGACCGAACGATAAATAAGGCACGCCGGCGCAAACGGCAAGCAAAACGGAGGCGGAGGCCTTGTGGCAAAGGAATCAAAAATCACACCGTTAAGTACTCTATGGGTACAAAAAAAGTACGAAAAAAAACGTTTGTAATTCTCTTTGAAATACGATGTGATATCGACCGAACGATAAATAAGGCACGCCGGCGCAAACGGCAAGCAAAACGGAGGCCGAAATGGCCTTGTACAAGGAATCAAAAATCACACCGTTAAGTACTCTATGGGTACAAAAAAAGTACGAAAAAAAACGTTTGTAATTCTCTTTGAAGTACGATGTGATATCGACCGAACGATAAATAAGGCACGCCGGCGCAAACGGCAAGCAAAACGGAGGCCGAATGGCCTTGTACAAGGAATCAAAAATCACACCGTTAAGTACTTATGGGTACAAAAAAAGTACGAAAAAAAAACGTTTGTAATTCTCTTTGAAATACGATGTGATATCGACCGAACGATAAATAAGGCACGCCGGCGCAAACGGCAAGCAAAACGGAGGCGAGAATGGCCTTGTACAAGGAATCAAAAATCACACGTTAAGTACTCTATGGGTACGAAAAAAAGTACGAAAAAAAACGTTTGTAATTCTCTTTGAAGTACGATGTGATATCGACCGAACGATAAATAAGGCACGCCGGCGCAAACGGCAAGCGGCAAAAAAACGGAGGCGAGAATGGCCTTGTACAAGGAATCAAAAATCACACGATTAAGTACTCTATGGGTACAAAAAAAGTACGAAAAAAAAACGTTTGTAATTCTCTTTGAAGTACGATGTGATATCGACCGAACGATAAATAAGGCACGCCGGCGCAAACGGCAAGCAAAACGGAGGCCGAGAATGGCCTTGTACAAGGAATCAAAAATCACACCGTTAAGTACTCTATGGGTACAAAAAAAGTACGAAAAAAAAAAAAAAATGTTTGTAATTCTCTTTGAAGTACGATGTGATATCGACCGAACGATAAATAAGGCACGCCGGCGCAAACGGCAAGCAAAACGGAGGCGGAAATGGCCTTGTACAAGGAATCAAAAATCACACGTTAAGTACTCTATGGGTACGAAAAAAAGTACGAAAAAAAACGTTTGTAATTCTCTTTGAAGTACGATGTGATATCGACCGAACGATAAATAAGGCACGCCGGCGCAAACGGCAAGCAAAACGGAGGCGAGAATGGCCTTGTACAAGGAATCAAAAATCACACCGTTAAGTACTCTATGGGTACGAAAAAAAGTACGAAAAAAAACGTTTGTAATTCTCTTTGAAATACGATGTGATATCGACCGAACGATAAATAAGGCACGCCGGCGCAAACGGCAAGCAAAACGGAGGCGAGAATGGCCTTGTACAAGGAATCAAAAATCACACCGTTAAGTACTTATGGGTACAAAAAAAGTACGAAAAAAAACGTTTGTAATTCTCTTTGAAGTACGATGTGATATCGACCGAACGATAAATAAGGCACGCCGGCGCAAACGGCAAGCAAAACGGAGGCGAGAATGGCCTTGTACAAGGAATCAAAAATCACACCGTTAAGTACTCTATGGGTACAAAAAAAGTACGAAAAAAAACGTTTGTAATTCTCTTTGAAGTACGATGTGATATCGACCGAACGATAAATAAGGCACGCCGGCGCAAACGGCAAGCAAAACGGAGGCCGAGAATGGCCTTGTACAAGGAATCAAAAATCACACCGTTAAGTACTCTATGGGTACAAAAAAAGTACGAAAAAAAACGTTTGTAATTCTCTTTGAAGTACGCGATGTGATATCGACCGAACGATAAATAAGGCACGCCGGCGCAAACGGCAAGCAAAACGGAGGCCGAAATGGCCTTGTACAAGGAATCAAAAATCACACCGTTAAGTACTCTATGGGTACAAAAAAAGTACGAAAAAAAACGTTTGTAATTCTCTTTGAAGTACGATGTGATATCGACCGAACGATAAATAAGGCACGCCGGCGCAAACGGCAAGCAAAACGGAGGCCGAATGGCCTTGTACAAGGAATCAAAAATCACACGAGTTAAGTACTCTATGGGTACAAAAAAAGTACGAAAAAAAAAAAACGTTTGTAATTCTCTTTGAAGTATGTGATATCGACCGAACGATAAATAAGGCACGCCGGCGCAAACGGCAAGCAAAACGGAGGCCGAATGGCCTTGTACAAGGAATCAAAAATCACACCGTTAAGTACTCTATGGGTACAAAAAAAGTACGAAAAAAAACGTTTGTAATTCTCTTTGAAATACGATGTGATATCGACCGAACGATAAATAAGGCACGCCGGCGCAAACGGCAAGCAAAACGGAGGCCGAATGGCCTTGTACAAGGAATCAAAAATCACACCGTTAAGTACTCTATGGGTACAAAAAAAGTACGAAAAAAAAAACGTTTGTAATTCTCTTTGAAGTACGATGTGATATCGACCGAACGATAAATAAGGCACGCCGGCGCAAACGGCAAGCAAAACGGAGGCCGAGAATGGCCTTGTACAAGGAATCAAAAATCACACGGTTAAGTACTCTATGGGTACGAAAAAAAGTACGAAAAAAAACGTTTGTAATTCTCTTTGAAGTACGCGATGTGATATCGACCGAACGATAAATAAGGCACGCCGGCGCAAACGGCAAGCAAAACGGAGGCGAGAATGGCCTTGTACAAGGAATCAAAAATCACACGGTTAAGTACTCTATGGGTACGAAAAAAAAAAAAAGTACGAAAAAAAACGTTTGTAATTCTCTTTGAAGTACGCGATGTGATATCGACCGAACGATAAATAAGGCACGCCGGCGCAAACGGCAAGCAAAACGGAGGCGAATGGCCTTGTACAAGGAATCAAAAATCACACCGTTAAGTACTCTATGGGTACAAAAAAAAGTACGAAAAAAAAACGTTTGTAATTCTCTTTGAAGTACGATGTGATATCGACCGAACGATAAATAAGGCACGCCGGCGCAAACGGCAAGCAAAACGGAGGCCGAGAATGGCCTTGTACAAGGAATCAAAAATCACACCGTTAAGTACTCTATGGGTACAAAAAAAGTACGAAAAAAAACGTTTGTAATTCTCTTTGAAATACGATGTGATATCGACCGAACGATAAATAAGGCACGCCGGCGCAAACGGCAAGCAAAACGGAGGCGAATGGCCTTGTACAAGGAATCAAAAATCACACCGTTAAGTACTCTATGGGTACAAAAAAAGTACGAAAAAAACGTTTGTAATTCTCTTTGAAGTATGCGATGTGATATCGACCGAACGATAAATAAGGCACGCCGGCGCAAACGGCAAGCAAAACGGAGGCGAGAATGGCCTTGTACAAGGAATCAAAAATCACACCGTTAAGTACTCTATGGGTACAAAAAAAGTACGAAAAAAAAAAACGTTTGTAATTCTCTTTGAAGTACGATGTGATATCGACCGAACGATAAATAAGGCACGCCGGCGCAAACGGCAAGCAAAACGGAGGCGAGAATGGCCTTGTACAAGGAATCAAAAATCACACCGTTAAGTACTCTATGGGTACGAAAAAAAAAGTACGAAAAAAAACGTTTGTAATTCTCTTTGAAGTACGATGTGATATCGACCGAACGATAAATAAGGCACGCCGGCGCAAACGGCAAGCAAAACGGAGGCCGGAATGGCCTTGTACAAGGAATCAAAAATCACACCGTTAAGTACTCTATGGGTACAAAAAAAGTACGAAAAAAAAACGTTTGTAATTCTCTTTGAAGTGCGATGTGATATCGACCGAACGATAAATAAGGCACGCCGGCGCAAACGGCAAGCAAAACGGAGGCCGAGAATGGCCTTGTACAAGGAATCAAAAATCACACGATTAAGTACTCTATGGGTACGAAAAAAAGTACGAAAAAAAACGTTTGTAATTCTCTTTGAAGTACGATGTGATATCGCCCGAACGATAAATAAGGCACGCCGGCGCAAACGGCAAGCAAAACGGAGGCCGAATGGCCTTGTACAAGGAATCAAAAATCACACCGTTAAGTACTCTATGGGTACAAAAAAAAAGTACGAAAAAAAACGTTTGTAATTCTCTTTGAAGTACGATGTGATATCGACCGAACGATAAATAAGGCACGCCGGCGCAAACGGCAAGCAAAACGGAGGCCGAGAATGGCCTTGTACAAGGAATCAAAAATCACACCGTTAAGTACTCTATGGGTACAAAAAAAGTACGAAAAAAAACGTTTGTAATTCTCTTTGAAGTACGATGTGATATCGACCGAACGATAAATAAGGCACGCCGGCGCAAACGGCAAGCAAAACGGAGGCCGAATGGCCTTGTACAAGGAATCAAAAATCACACCGTTAAGTACTCTATGGGTACAAAAAAAGTACGAAAAAAAAAACGTTTGTAATTCTCTTTGAAGTACGATGTGATATCGACCGAACGATAAATAAGGCACGCCGGCGCAAACGGCAAGCAAAACGGAGGCGAGAATGGCCTTGTACAAGGAATCAAAAATCACACCGTTAAGTACTCTATGGGTACAAAAAAAGTACGAAAAAAAACGTTTGTAATTCTCTTTGAAATACGATGTGATATCGACCGAACGATAAATAAGGCACGCCGGCGCAAACGGCAAGCAAAACGGAGGCCGAATGGCCTTGTACAAGGAATCAAAAATCACACGTTAAGTACTCTATGGGTACGAAAAAAAGTACGAAAAAAAAAAAAACGTTTGTAATTCTCTTTGAAGTACGATGTGATATCGACCGAACGATAAATAAGGCACGCCGGCGCAAACGGCAAGCAAAACGGAGGCCGAAATGGCCTTGTACAAGGAATCAAAAATCACACGTTAAGTACTCTATGGGTACGAAAAAAAGTACGAAAAAAAACGTTTGTAATTCTCTTTGAAAATGCGATGTGATATCGACCGAACGATAAATAAGGCACGCCGGCGCAAACGGCAAGCAAAACGGAGGCCGAGAATGGCCTTGTACAAGGAATCAAAAATCACACGATTAAGTACTCTATGGGTACAAAAAAAGTACGAAAAAAAACGTTTGTAATTCTCTTTGAAGTACGATGTGATATCGACCGAACGATAAATAAGGCACGCCGGCGCAAACGGCAAGCAAAACGGAGGCGAATGGCCTTGTACAAGGAATCAAAAATCACACGTTAAGTACTCTATGGGTACGAAAAAAAGTACGAAAAAAAACGTTTGTAATTCTCTTTGAAGTACGATGTGATATCGACCGAACGATAAATAAGGCACGCCGGCGCAAACGGCAAGCAAAACGGAGGCCGAATGGCCTTGTACAAGGAATCAAAAATCACACCGTTAAGTACTCTATGGGTACAAAAAAAGTACGAAAAAAAACGTTTGTAATTCTCTTTGAAATGCGATGTGATATCGACCGAACGATAAATAAGGCACGCCGGCGCAAACGGCAAGCAAAACGGAGGCCGAATGGCCTTGTACAAGGAATCAAAAATCACACGTTAAGTACTCTATGGGTACAAAAAAAGTACGAAAAAAAAAAACGTTTGTAATTCTCTTTGAAGTACGATGTGATATCGACCGAACGATAAATAAGGCACGCCGGCGCAAACGGCAAGCAAAACGGAGGCCGAGAATGGCCTTGTACAAGGAATCAAAAATCACACGGTTAAGTACTCTATGGGTACGAAAAAAAGTACGAAAAAAAACGTTTGTAATTCTCTTTGAAATGCGATGTGATATCGACCGAACGATAAATAAGGCACGCCGGCGCAAACGGCAAGCAAAACGGAGGCGAGAATGGCCTTGTACAAGGAATCAAAAATCACACGTTAAGTACTCTATGGGTACGAAAAAAAAAGTACGAAAAAAAAACGTTTGTAATTCTCTTTGAAGTACGATGTGATATCGACCGAACGATAAATAAGGCACGCCGGCGCAAACGGCAAGCAAAACGGAGGCGAGAATGGCCTTGTACAAGGAATCAAAAATCACACGTTAAGTTAAGTACTCTATGGGTACGAAAAAAAAGTACGAAAAAAAACGTTTGTAATTCTCTTTGAAGTACGCGATGTGATATCGACCGAACGATAAATAAGGCACGCCGGCGCAAACGGCAAGCAAAACGGAGGCGAAATGGCCTTGTACAAGGAATCAAAAATCACACGTTAAGTACTCTATGGGTACGAAAAAAAGTACGAAAAAAAAAACGTTTGTAATTCTCTTTGAAGTGCGATGTGATATCGACCGAACGATAAATAAGGCACGCCGGCGCAAACGGCAAGCAAAACGGAGGCCGAGAATGGCCTTGTACAAGGAATCAAAAATCACACGGTTAAGTACTCTATGGGTACGAAAAAAGTACGAAAAAAAAACGTTTGTAATTCTCTTTGAAGTACGATGTGATATCGACCGAACGATAAATAAGGCACGCCGGCGCAAACGGCAAGCAAAACGGAGGCGAGAATGGCCTTGTACAAGGAATCAAAAATCACACGGTTAAGTACTCTATGGGTACGAAAAAAAGTACGAAAAAAAACGTTTGTAATTCTCTTTGAAATGCGATGTGATATCGACCGAAACGATAAATAAGGCACGCCGGCGCAAACGGCAAGCAAAACGGAGGCCGAATGGCCTTGTACAAGGAATCAAAAATCACACCGTTAAGTACTCTATGGGTACAAAAAAAGTACGAAAAAAACGTTTGTAATTCTCTTTGAAGTACGATGTGATATCGACCGAACGATAAATAAGGCACGCCGGCGCAAACGGCAAGCAAAACGGAGGCCGAATGGCCTTGTACAAGGAATCAAAAATCACACGTTAAGTACTCTATGGGTACAAAAAAAAGTACGAAAAAAAACGTTTGTAATTCTCTTTGAAGTACGATGTGATATCGACCGAACGATAAATAAGGCACGCCGGCGCAAACGGCAAGCAAAACGGAGGCCGAGAATGGCCTTGTACAAGGAATCAAAAATCACACCGTTAAGTACTCTATGGGTACAAAAAAAGTACGAAAAAAAACGTTTGTAATTCTCTTTGAAGTACATGTGATATCGACCGAACGATAAATAAGGCACGCCGGCGCAAACGGCAAGCAAAACGGAGGCGAGAATGGCCTTGTACAAGGAATCAAAAATCACACCGTTAAGTACTCTATGGGTACGAAAAAAAGTACGAAAAAAAACGTTTGTAATTCTCTTTGAAGTACGATGTGATATCGACCGAACGATAAATAAGGCACGCCGGCGCAAACGGCAAGCAAAACGGAGGCCGAATGGCCTTGTACAAGGAATCAAAAATCACACCGTTAAGTACTCTATGGGTACGAAAAAAAGTACGAAAAAAAACGTTTGTAATTCTCTTTGAAGTACGATGTGATATCGACCGAACGATAAATAAGGCACGCCGGCGCAAACGGCAAGCAAAACGGAGGCCGAATGGCCTTGTACAAGGAATCAAAAATCACACGTTAAGTACTCTATGGGTACGAAAAAAAGTACGAAAAAAAACGTTTGTAATTCTCTTTGAAGTACGATGTGATATCGACCGAAACGATAAATAAGGCACGCCGGCGCAAACGGCAAGCAAAACGGAGGCCGAAATGGCCTTGTACAAGGAATCAAAAATCACACGGTTAAGTACTCTATGGGTACAAAAAAAAGTACGAAAAAAAACGTTTGTAATTCTCTTTGAAGTGCGATGTGATATCGACCGAACGATAAATAAGGCACGCCGGCGCAAACGGCAAGCAAAACGGAGGCCGAGAATGGCCTTGTACAAGGAATCAAAAATCACACGGTTAAGTACTCTATGGGTACGAAAAAAAGTACGAAAAAAAACGTTTGTAATTCTCTTTGAAGTACGATGTGATATCGACCGAACGATAAATAAGGCACGCCGGCGCAAACGGCAAGCAAAACGGAGGCGAGAATGGCCTTGTACAAGGAATCAAAAATCACACGATTAAGTACTCTATGGGTACAAAAAAAGTACGAAAAAAAACGTTTGTAATTCTCTTTGAAGTACGATGTGATATCGACCGAACGATAAATAAGGCACGCCGGCGCAAACGGCAAGCAAAACGGAGGCCGGAATGGCCTTGTACAAGGAATCAAAAATCACACGGTTAAGTACTCTATGGGTACAAAAAAAGTACGAAAAAAAACGTTTGTAATTCTCTTTGAAGTACGATGTGATATCGACCGAACGATAAATAAGGCACGCCGGCGCAAACGGCAAGCAAAACGGAGGCGAGAATGGCCTTGTACAAGGAATCAAAAATCACACCGTTAAGTACTCTATGGGTACAAAAAAAGTACGAAAAAAAACGTTTGTAATTCTCTTTGAAGTACGATGTGATATCGACCGAACGATAAATAAGGCACGCCGGCGCAAACGGCAAGCAAAACGGAGGCCGAATGGCCTTGTACAAGGAATCAAAAATCACACCGTTAAGTACTCTATGGGTACAAAAAAAGTACGAAAAAAAAACGTTTGTAATTCTCTTTGAAGTACGATGTGATATCGACCGAACGATAAATAAGGCACGCCGGCGCAAACGGCAAGCAAAACGGAGGCCGAATGGCCTTGTACAAGGAATCAAAAATCACACCGTTAAGTACTCTATGGGTACGAAAAAAAGTACGAAAAAAAACGTTTGTAATTCTCTTTGAAGTACGATGTGATATCGACCGAACGATAAATAAGGCACGCCGGCGCAAACGGCAAGCAAAACGGAGGCCGAGAATGGCCTTGTACAAGGAATCAAAAATCACACCGTTAAGTACTCTATGGGTACGAAAAAAAGTACGAAAAAAAACGTTTGTAATTCTCTTTGAAATGCGATGTGATATCGACCGAACGATAAATAAGGCACGCCGGCGCAAACGGCAAGCAAAACGGAGGCCGAATGGCCTTGTACAAGGAATCAAAAATCACACGTTAAGTACTCTATGGGTACGAAAAAAAGTACGAAAAAAAACGTTTGTAATTCTCTTTGAAATGCGATGTGATATCGACCGAACGATAAATAAGGCACGCCGGCGCAAACGGCAAGCAAAACGGAGGCCGGAATGGCCTTGTACAAGGAATCAAAAATCACACGATTAAGTACTCTATGGGTACGAAAAAAAGTACGAAAAAAAACGTTTGTAATTCTCTTTGAAGTACGATGTGATATCGACCGAACGATAAATAAGGCACGCCGGCGCAAACGGCAAGCAAAACGGAGGCGAATGGCCTTGTACAAGGAATCAAAAATCACACGTTAAGTACTCTATGGGTACGAAAAAAAAGTACGAAAAAAAACGTTTGTAATTCTCTTTGAAATGCGATGTGATATCGACCGAACGATAAATAAGGCACGCCGGCGCAAACGGCAAGCAAAACGGAGGCCGAGAATGGCCTTGTACAAGGAATCAAAAATCACACGGTTAAGTACTCTATGGGTACGAAAAAAAAGTACGAAAAAAAACGTTTGTAATTCTCTTTGAAATGCGATGTGATATCGACCGAACGATAAATAAGGCACGCGGCGCAAACGGCAAGCAAAACGGAGGCCGAATGGCCTTGTACAAGGAATCAAAAATCACACGTTAAGTACTCTATGGGTACAAAAAAAAGTACGAAAAAAACGTTTGTAATTCTCTTTGAAATGCGATGTGATATCGACCGAACGATAAATAAGGCACGCCGGCGCAAACGGCAAGCAAAACGGAGGCCGAATGGCCTTGTACAAGGAATCAAAAATCACACGTTAAGTACTCTATGGGTACGAAAAAAAGTACGAAAAAAAAACGTTTGTAATTCTCTTTGAAGTGCGATGTGATATCGACCGAACGATAAATAAGGCACGCCGGCGCAAACGGCAAGCAAAACGGAGGCGAGAATGGCCTTGTACAAGGAATCAAAAATCACACGTTAAGTACTCTATGGGTACAAAAAAAAGTACGAAAAAAAACGTTTGTAATTCTCTTTGAAATACGATGTGATATCGACCGAACGATAAATAAGGCACGCCGGCGCAAACGGCAAGCAAAACGGAGGCGAGAATGGCCTTGTACAAGGAATCAAAAATCACACGGTTAAGTACTCTATGGGTACGAAAAAAAGTACGAAAAAAAACGTTTGTAATTCTCTTTGAAGTACGATGTGATATCGACCGAACGATAAATAAGGCACGCCGGCGCAAACGGCAAGCAAAACGGAGGCCGAATGGCCTTGTACAAGGAATCAAAAATCACACGATTAAGTACTCTATGGGTACGAAAAAAAGTACGAAAAAAAACGTTTGTAATTCTCTTTGAAGTGCGATGTGATATCGACCGAACGATAAATAAGGCACGCCGGCGCAAACGGCAAGCAAAACGGAGGCCGAAATGGCCTTGTACAAGGAATCAAAAATCACACCGTTAAGTACTCTATGGGTACGAAAAAAAGTACGAAAAAAAACGTTTGTAATTCTCTTTGAAGTGCGATGTGATATCGACCGAACGATAAATAAGGCACGCCGGCGCAAACGGCAAGCAAAACGGAGGCCGAATGGCCTTGTACAAGGAATCAAAAATCACACGTTAAGTACTCTATGGGTACGAAAAAAAGTACGAAAAAAAACGTTTGTAATTCTCTTTGAAATGCGATGTGATATCGACCGAACGATAAATAAGGCACGCCGGCGCAAACGGCAAGCAAAACGGAGGCGAAATGGCCTTGTACAAGGAATCAAAAATCACACGATTAAGTACTCTATGGGTACGAAAAAAAGTACGAAAAAAAACGTTTGTAATTCTCTTTGAAGTGCGATGTGATATCGACCGAACGATAAATAAGGCACGCCGGCGCAAACGGCAAGCAAAACGGAGGCCGAATGGCCTTGTACAAGGAATCAAAAATCACACGTTAAGTACTCTATGGGTACGAAAAAAAAGTACGAAAAAAAACGTTTGTAATTCTCTTTGAAGTACGATGTGATATCGACCGAACGATAAATAAGGCACGCCGGCGCAAACGGCAAGCAAAACGGAGGCCGAATGGCCTTGTACAAGGAATCAAAAATCACACGATTAAGTACTCTATGGGTACGAAAAAAAGTACGAAAAAAAACGTTTGTAATTCTCTTTGAAATACGATGTGATATCGACCGAACGATAAATAAGGCACGCCGGCGCAAACGGCAAGCAAAACGGAGGCCGAATGGCCTTGTACAAGGAATCAAAAATCACACGTTAAGTACTCTATGGGTACGAAAAAAAGTACGAAAAAAAACGTTTGTAATTCTCTTTGAAGTGCGATGTGATATCGACCGAACGATAAATAAGGCACGCCGGCGCAAACGGCAAGCAAAACGGAGGCGAGAATGGCCTTGTACAAGGAATCAAAAATCACACGTTAAGTACTCTATGGGTACAAAAAAAAGTACGAAAAAAACGTTTGTAATTCTCTTTGAAATACGATGTGATATCGACCGAACGATAAATAAGGCACGCCGGCGCAAACGGCAAGCAAAACGGAGGCCGAATGGCCTTGTACAAGGAATCAAAAATCACACCGTTAAGTACTCTATGGGTACGAAAAAAAGTACGAAAAAAAACGTTTGTAATTCTCTTTGAAGTACTTGATGTGATATCGACCGAACGATAAATAAGGCACGCCGGCGCAAACGGCAAGCAAAACGGAGGCCGAAATGGCCTTGTACAAGGAATCAAAAATCACACCGTTAAGTACTCTATGGGTACAAAAAAAAGTACGAAAAAAAACGTTTGTAATTCTCTTTGAAGTACTTGATGTGATATCGACCGAACGATAAATAAGGCACGCCGGCGCAAACGGCAAGCAAAACGGAGGCCGAATGGCCTTGTACAAGGAATCAAAAATCACACGTTAAGTACTCTATGGGTACGAAAAAAAGTACGAAAAAAAACGTTTGTAATTCTCTTTGAAGTGCGATGTGATATCGACCGAACGATAAATAAGGCACGCCGGCGCAAACGGCAAGCAAAACGGAGGCCATAATGGCCTTGTACAAGGAATCAAAATCACACCGTTAAGTACTCTATGGGTACAAAAAAAAGTACGAAAAAAAACGTTTGTAATTCTCTTTGAAATGCGATGTGATATCGACCGAACGATAAATAAGGCACGCCGGCGCAAACGGCAAGCAAAACGGAGGCCGAATGGCCTTGTACAAGGAATCAAAAATCACACCGTTAAGTACTCTATGGGTACAAAAAAAGTACGAAAAAAAACGTTTGTAATTCTCTTTGAAGTACGATGTGATATCGACCGAACGATAAATAAGGCACGCCGGCGCAAACGGCAAGCAAAACGGAGGCCGAGAATGGCCTTGTACAAGGAATCAAAAATCACACCGTTAAGTACTCTATGGGTACAAAAAAAGTACGAAAAAAAACGTTTGTAATTCTCTTTGAAGTACGATGTGATATCGACCGAACGATAAATAAGGCACGCCGGCGCAAACGGCAAGCAAAACGGAGGCGAGAATGGCCTTGTACAAGGAATCAAAAATCACACCGTTAAGTACTCTATGGGTACAAAAAAAGTACGAAAAAAAACGTTTGTAATTCTCTTTGAAGTACGATGTGATATCGACCGAACGATAAATAAGGCACGCCGGCGCAAACGGCAAGCAAAACGGAGGCCGAATGGCCTTGTACAAGGAATCAAAAATCACACCGTTAAGTACTCTATGGGTACGAAAAAAAGTACGAAAAAAAACGTTTGTAATTCTCTTTGAAGTACGATGTGATATCGACCGAACGATAAATAAGGCACGCCGGCGCAAACGGCAAGCAAAACGGAGGCCGAATGGCCTTGTACAAGGAATCAAAAATCACACCGTTAAGTACTCTATGGGTACGAAAAAAAGTACGAAAAAAAACGTTTGTAATTCTCTTTGAAATACGATGTGATATCGACCGAACGATAAATAAGGCACGCCGGCTCAAACGGCAAGCAAAACGGAGGCCAGAATGGCCTTGTACAAGGAATCAAAAATCACACCGTTAAGTACTCTATGGGTACAAAAAAAGTACGAAAAAAAACGTTTGTAATTCTCTTTGAAGTACTAATGTGATATCGACCAGAACGATAAATAAGGCACGCCGGCGCAAACGGCAAGCAAAACGGAGGCCGAGAATGGCCTTGTACAAGGAATCAAAAATCACACGTTAAGTACTCTATGGGTACAAAAAAAGTACGAAAAAAAACGTTTGTAATTCTCTTTGAAGTGCGATGTGATATCGACCGAACGATAAATAAGGCACGCCGGCGCAAACGGCAAGCAAAACGGAGGCCAGAATGGCCTTGTACAAGGAATCAAAAATCACACGTTAAGTACTCTATGGGTACGAAAAAAAGTACGAAAAAAAACGTTTGTAATTCTCTTTGAAGTACGATGTGATATCGACCGAACGATAAATAAGGCACGCCGGCGCAAACGGCAAGCAAAACGGAGGCCGAAATGGCCTTGTACAAGGAATCAAAAATCACACCGTTAAGTACTCTATGGGTACAAAAAAAAGTACGAAAAAAAAACGTTTGTAATTCTCTTTGAAGTACGATGTGATATCGACCGAACGATAAATAAGGCACGCCGGCGCAAACGGCAAGCAAAACGGAGGCCGAATGGCCTTGTACAAGGAATCAAAAATCACACCGTTAAGTACTCTATGGGTACGAAAAAAAGTACGAAAAAAAACGTTTGTAATTCTCTTTGAAGTACGATGTGATATCGACCGAACGATAAATAAGGCACGCCGGCGCAAACGGCAAGCAAAACGGAGGCCGAAAATGGCCTTGTACAAGGAATCAAAAATCACACCGTTAAGTACTCTATGGGTACGAAAAAAAGTACGAAAAAAACGTTTGTAATTCTCTTTGAAGTACGATGTGATATCGACCGAACGATAAATAAGGCACGCCGGCGCAAACGGCAAGCAAAACGGAGGCCGAATGGCCTTGTACAAGGAATCAAAAATCACACCGTTAAGTACTCTATGGGTACAAAAAAAGTACGAAAAAAACGTTTGTAATTCTCTTTGAAGTACGATGTGATATCGACCGAACGATAAATAAGGCACGCCGGCGCAAACGGCAAGCAAAACGGAGGCCCGAAATGGCCTTGTACAAGGAATCAAAAATCACACGTTAAGTACTCTATGGGTACGAAAAAAAGTACGAAAAAAACGTTTGTAATTCTCTTTGAAGTACGATGTGATATCGACCGAACGATAAATAAGGCACGCCGGCGCAAACGGCAAGCAAAACGGAGGCCGAATGGCCTTGTACAAGGAATCAAAAATCACACCGTTAAGTACTCTATGGGTACAAAAAAAGTACGAAAAAAAACGTTTGTAATTCTCTTTGAAGTACGATGTGATATCGACCGAACGATAAATAAGGCACGCCGGCGCAAACGGCAAGCAAAACGGAGGCCGAAATGGCCTTGTACAAGGAATCAAAAATCACACCGTTAAGTACTCTATGGGTACAAAAAAAGTACGAAAAAAAACGTTTGTAATTCTCTTTGAAGTACGATGTGATATCGACCGAACGATAAATAAGGCACGCCGGCGCAAACGGCAAGCAAAACGGAGGCGAATGGCCTTGTACAAGGAATCAAAAATCACACCGTTAAGTACTCTATGGGTACAAAAAAAGTACGAAAAAAAAAAAAAAAAACGTTTGTAATTCTCTTTGAAGTACGATGTGATATCGACCGAACGATAAATAAGGCACGCCGGCGCAAACGGCAAGCAAAACGGAGGCCAAAAAAGAATGGCCTTGTACAAGGAATCAAAAATCACACCGTTAAGTACTCTATGGGTACAAAAAAAGTACGAAAAAAAACGTTTGTAATTCTCTTTGAAGTACGATGTGATATCGACCGAACGATAAATAAGGCACGCCGGCGCAAACGGCAAGCAAAACGGAGGCCAAAATGGCCTTGTACAAGGAATCAAAAATCACACCGTTAAGTACTCTATGGGTACAAAAAAAAGTACGAAAAAAAACGTTTGTAATTCTCTTTGAAGTACGATGTGATATCGACCGAACGATAAATAAGGCACGCCGGCGCAAACGGCAAGCAAAACGGAGGCCGAAAATGGCCTTGTACAAGGAATCAAAAATCACACCGTTAAGTACTCTATGGGTACAAAAAAGTACGAAAAAAAACGTTTGTAATTCTCTTTGAAGTACGATGTGATATCGACCGAACGATAAATAAGGCACGCCGGCGCAAACGGCAAGCAAAACGGAGGCCAGAATGGCCTTGTACAAGGAATCAAAAATCACACATTTAAGTACTCTATGGGTACGAAAAAAAGTACGAAAAAAAAACGTTTGTAATTCTCTTTGAAGTACTGATGTGATATCGACCATAACGATAAATAAGGCACGCCGGCGCAAACGGCAAGCAAAACGGAGGCGAATGGCCTTGTACAAGGAATCAAAAATCACACGCTTAAGTACTCTATGGGTACGAAAAAAAAAGTACGAAAAAAAACATTTGTAATTCTCTTTGAAGTACGATGTGATATCGACCGAACGATAAATAAGGTGCGCCGGCGCAAACGGCAAGCAAAACGGAGGTCAGAATGGCCTTGTACAAGGAATCAAAAATCACACCGTTAAGTACTCTATGGGTACAAAAAAAAGTACGAAAAAAAATGTTTGTAATTCTCATTGAAGTACTGATGTGTTATCGACCAGAACGATAAATAAGGCACGCCGGTGCAAACGGCAAGCAAAACGGAGGCCAGAATGGCCTTGTACAAGGAATCAAAAATCACACCATTAAGTACTCTATGGGTACAAAAAAAGTACGAAAAAAAATGTTTGTAATTCTCTTTGAAATACGATGTGATATCGACCGAACGATAAATAAGGCACGCCGGCGCAAACGGCAAGCAAAACGGAGGCCAGAATGGCCTTGTACAAGGAATCAAAAATCACACCGTTAAGTACTCTATGGGTACATAAAAAAGTACGAAAAAAAAATGTTTGTAATTCTCTTTGAAGTAATGATGTGATATCGACCAGAACGATAAATAAGGCACGCCGGCGCAAACGGCAAGCAAAACGGAAGCCGAAATGGCCTTGTACAAGGAATCAAAAATCACACCGTTAAGTACTCTATGGGTACAAAAAAAAGTACGAAAAAAACGTTTGTAATTCTCTTTGAAGTACTGATGTGATATCGACCAGAACGATAAATAAGGCACGCCGGCGCAAACGGCAAGCAAAACGGAGGCCAGAATGGCCTTGTACAAGGAATCGAAAATCACACAGTTAAGTACTCTATGGGTACGAAAAAAAGTACGAAAAAAAATGTTTGTAATTCTCTTTGAAGTACTGATGTGATATCGACCAGAACGATAAATAAGGCACGCCGGCGCAAACGGCAAACAAAACGGAGGCCGAATGGCCTTGTACAAGGAATCAAAAATCACACCATTAAGTACTCAATGGGTACAAAAAAAGTACGAAAAAAACGTTTGTAATTCTCTTTGAAGTACTGATGTGATATCGACCAGAACGATATATAAGGCACGCCGGCGCAAACGGCAAGCAAAACGGAGGCCCAAATGGCCTTGTACAAGCGAATCAAAAATCACACAGTTAAGTACTCTATGGGTACGAAAAAAAGTACAAAAAAAAACGTTTGTAATTCTCTTTGAAGTACTGATGTGATATCGACGAACGATAAATAAGGCACGCCGGCGCAAACGGCAAGCAAAACGGAGGCCAGAATGGCCTTGTACAAGGAATCAAAAATCACACCGTTAAGTACTCTATGGGTACAAAAAAAGTACGAAAAAAACGTTTGTAATTCTCTTTGAAGTACTAATGTGATATCGACCAGAACGATAAATAAGGCACGCCGGCGCAAACGGCAAGCAAAACGGAGAGGCCGAAATGGCCTTGTACAAGGAATCAAAAATCACACGTTAAGTACTCGTATGGGTACAAAAAAAGTACGAAAAAAAACATTTGTAATTCTCTTTGAAATACTGATGTGATATCGACCAGAACGATAAATAAGGCACGCCGGCGCAAACGGCAAGCAAAACGGAGGCCAAAATGGCCTTGTACAAGGAATCAAAAACACACCGTTAAGTACTCTATGGGTACAAAAAAAGTACGAAAAAAAACGTTTGTAATTCTCTTTGAAGTACGATGTGATATCGACCGAACGATAAATAAGGCACGCCGGCGCAAACGGCAAGCAAAACGGAGGCCGAATGGCCTTGTACAAGGAATCAAAAATCACACCGTTAAGTACTCTATGGGTACAAAAAAAAGTACGAAAAAAAACGTTTGTAATTCTCTTTGAAGTACGATGTGATATCGACCGAACGATAAATAAGGCACGCCGGCACAAACGGCAAGCAAAACGGAGGCCAGAATGGCCTTGTACAAGGAATCAAAAATCACACATTTAAGTACTCTATGGGTACGAAAAAAAGTACGAAAAAAAAACGTTTGTAATTCTCTTTGAAGTACTGATGTGATATCGACCATAACGATAAATAAGGCACGCCGGCGCAAACGGCAAGCAAAACGAAGGCCAGAATGGCCTTGTACAAGGAATCAAAAATCACACGTTAAGTACTCTATGGGTACGAAAAAAAGTACGAAAAAAAACGTTTGTAATTCTCTTTGAAGTACGATGTGATATCGACCGAACGATAAATAAGGCACGCCGGCGCAAACGGCAAGCAAAACGGAGGCCGAATGGCCTTGTACAAGGAATCAAAATCACACCGTTAAGTACTCTATGGGTACAAAAAAGTACGAAAAAAAACGTTTGTAATTCTCTTTGAAGTACGATGTGATATCGACCGAACGATAAATAAGGCACGCCGGCGCAAACGGCAAGCAAAACGGAGGCCGAATGGCCTTGTACAAGGAATCAAAAATCACACCGTTAAGTACTCTATGGGTACAAAAAAAGTACGAAAAAAAATGTTTGTAATTCTCTTTGAAATACGATGTGATATCGACCAGAACGATAAATAAGGCACGCCGGCGCAAACGGCAAGCAAAACGGAGGCCAGAATGGCCTTGTACAAGGAATCAAAAATCACACCGTTAAGTACTCTATGGGTACAAAAAAGAGTACGAAAAAAACGTTTGTAATTCTCTTTGAAGTAATGATGTGATATCGACCAGAACGATAAATAAGGCACGCCGGCGCAAACGGCAAGCAAAACGGAGGCCAGAATGGCCTTGTACAAGGAATCAAAAATCACACCGTTAAGTACTCTATGGGTACAAAAAAAAGTACGAAAAAAAACGTTTGTAATTCTCTTTGAAGTACTGATGTGATATCGACCAGAACGATAAATAAGGCACGCCGGCGCAAACGGCAAGCAAAACGGAGGCCAAAATGGCCTTGTACAAGGAATCAAAAATCACACAGTTAAGTACTCCATGGGTACGAAAAAAGTACGAAAAAAATGTTTGTAATTCTCTTTGAAGTACTGATGTGATATCGACCAGAACGATAAATAAGGCACGCCGGCGCAAACGGCAAGCAAAACGGAGGCCAGAATGGCCTTGTACAAGGAATCAAAAATCACACCATGAACTACTCAATGGGTACAAAAAAGAGTACGAAAAAAAACGTTTGTAATTCTCTTTGAAGTATGGATGTGATATCGACCAGAACGATAAATAAGGCACGCCGGCGCAAACGGCAAGCAAAACGGACGCCAGAATGGCCTTGTACAAGGAATCAAAAATCACACAATTAAGTACTCTATGGGTACGAAAAAAAGTACGAAAAAAAACGTTTGTAATTCTCTTTGAAGTACGATGTGATATCGACCGAACGATAAATAAGGCACGCCGGCGCAAACGGCAAGCAAAACGGAGGCCGAATGGCCTTGTACAAGGAATCAAAAATCACACGTTAAGTACTATATGGGTACGAAAAAAAGTACGAAAAAAAACGTTTGTAATTCTCTTTGAAGTACGATGTGATATCGACCGAACGATAAATAAGGCACGCCGGCGCAAACGGCAAGCAAAACGGAGGCCAATGGCCTTGTACAAGGAATCAAAAATCACACGTTAAGTACTCTATGGGTACAAAAAAAGTACGAAAAAAAACGTTTGTAATTCTCTTTGAAATACGATGTGATATCGACCGAACGATAAATAAGGCACGCCGGCGCAAACGGCAAGCAAAACGGAGGCGAAATGGCCTTGTACAAGGAATCAAAAATCACACCGTTAAGTACTCTATGGGTACAAAAAAAGGACAAAAAAATGTTTGTAATTCTCTTTGAAGTACTGATGTGATATCGACCAGAACGATAAATAAGGCACGCCGGCGCAAACGGCAAGCAAAACGGAGGCCAGAATGGCCTTGTACAAGGAATCAAAAATCACACCGTTAAGTACTCCATGGGTACGAAAAAAAGTACGAAAAAAAATGTTTGTAATTCTCTTTGAAATGCGATGTGATATCGACCGAACGATAAATAAGGCACGCCGGCGCAAACGGCAAGCAAAACGGAGGCCGAATGGCCTTGCAAGGAATCAAAAATCACACGGTTAAGTACTCTATGGGTACGAAAAAAAGTACGAAAAAAAACGTTTATAATTCTCTTTGAAGTACGATGTGATATCGACCGAACGATAAATAAGGCACGCCGGCGCAAACGGCAAGCAAAACGGAGGCCAGAATGGCCTTGTACAAGGTATCAAAAATCACACCGTTAAGTACTCTATGGGTACGAAAAAAAGTACGAAAAAAAAACGTTTGTAATTCTCTTTGAAGTACTGATGTGATATCGACCAGAACGATAAATAAGGCACGCCGGCGCAAACGGCAAGCAAAACGGAGGCGAATGGCCTTGTACAAGGAATCAAAAATCACACCGTTAAGTACTCAATGGGTACGAAAAAAAGTACGAAAAAAACGTTTGTAATTCTCTTTGAAGTACGATGTGATATCGACCAGAATGATAAATAAGGCACGCCGGCGCAAACGGCAAGCAAAACGGAGGCCAGAATGGCCTTGTACAAGGTATCAAAAATCACACCGTTAAGTACTCTATGGGTACAAAAAAAGTACGAAAAAAAACGTTTGTAATTCTCTTTGAAGTACTGATGTGATATCGACCAGAACGATAAATAAGGCACGCCGGCGCAAACGGCAAGCAAAACGGAGGCTAGAATGGCCTTGTACAAGGAATCAAAATTCACACCGTTAAGTACTCTATGGGTACAAAAAAAGTTACGAAAAAAAAGTTTGTAATTCTTTTTGAAGTACTGATGTGATATCGACCGGACGATAAATAAGGCACGCCGGCGCAAACGGCAAGCAAAACGGAGGGCCGAATCACACCGTTAAGTACTCTATGGGTACAAAAATAAGTACGAAAAAAACGTTTGTAATTCTCTTTGAATTACTGATGTGATATCGACCAGAACGATAAATAAGGCACGCCGGCGCAAACGGCAAGCAAAACGGAGGCCAGAATGGCCTTGTACAAGGAATCAAAAATCACACCGTTAAGTACTCTATGGGTACAAAAAAGAGTACGAAAAAAACGTTTGTAATTCTCTTTGAAGTACTGATGTGATATCGACCGAACGATAAATAAGGCACGCCGGCGCAAACGGCAAGCAAAACGGAGGCCGAAATGGCCTTGTACAAGGAATCAAAAATCACACCGTTAAGTACTCTATGGGTACGAAAAAAAGTATGAAAAAAAACGTTTGTAATTCTCTTTGAAGTACGATGTGATATCGACCGAACGATAAATAAGGCACGCCGGCGCAAACGGCAAGCAAAACGGAGGCCGAATGGCCTTGTACAAGGAATCAAAAATCACACGTTAAGTACTCTATGGGTACGAAAAAAGTACGAAAAAAAAATGTTTGTAATTCTCTTTGAAATACTGATGTGATATCGACCAGAATGATAAATAAGGCACGCCGGCGCAAACGGCAAGCAAAACGGAGGCCAGAATGGCCTTGTACAAGGAATCAAAAATCACACGGTTAAGTACTCTATGGGTACAAAAAAAGTATGAAAAAAAACGTTTGTAATTCTCTTTGAAGTACGATGTGATATCGACCGAACGATAAATAAGGCACGTCGGCGCAAACGGCAAGCAAAACGGAGGACAGAATGGCCTTGTACAAGGTATCAAAAATCACACCGTTAAGTACTCGTATGGGTACAAAACAAAGTATGAAAAAAACGTTTGTAATTCTCTTTGAAATACTGATGTGATATCGACCAGAACAATAAATAAGGCACGCCGGCGCAAACGGCAAGCAAAACGGAGGCCAGAATGGCCTTGTACAAGGTATCAAAAATCACACCGTTAAGTACTCTATGGGTACGAAAAAAAGTACGAAAAAAACGTTAGTAATTCTCTTTAAAGTACTGATGTGATATCGACCAGAACGATAAATAAGGCACGCCGGCGCAAACGGCAAGCAAAACGGAGGCCAGAATGGCCTTGTACAATGAATCAAAAATCACACCGTGAAGTACTCAATGGGTACAAAAAAAAGTACGAAAAAAAACGTTTGTAATTCTCTTTGAAGTACTGATGTGATATCGACCAGAACGATAAATAAGGCATGCCGGCGCAAACGGCAAGCAAAACGGAGGCCAGAATGGCCTTGTACAAGGAATCAAAAATCACACGTTAAGTACTCTATGGGTACAAAAAAAGTGAAAAAAACATTTGTAATTCTCTTTGAAGTACGATGTGATATCGACCAGAACGATAAATAAGGCACGCCGGCGCAAACGGCAAGCAAAACGGAGGACAGAATGGCCTTGTACAAGGTATCAAAAATCACACCGTTAAGTACTCCATGGGTACAAAAAAAAGTACGAAAAAAACGTTTGTAATTCTCTTTGAAGTACTGACGTGATATCGACCAGAACGATAAATTAGGCACGCCGGCGCAAACGGCAAGCAAAACGGAGGCTAGAATGGCCTTGTACAAGGAATCAAATTTGACACCGTTAAGTACTCTATGGGTACAAAAAAAGTACGAAAAAAACGTTTGTAATTCTTTTTGAAGTACTGATGTGATATCGACCAGGACGATAAATAAGGCACGCCGGCGCAAACGGCAAGCAAAACGGAGGCCAGAATCACACCGTTAAGTACTCTATGGGTACAAAAAAAGTACGAAAAAAAACGTTTGTAATTCTCTTTGAATTACTGATGTGATATCGACCAGAACGATAAATAAGGCACGCCGGCGCAAACGGCAAGCAAAACGGAGGCCAGAATGGCCTTGTACAAGGAATCAAAAATCACACCGTTAAGTACTCTATGGGTACAAAAAAGAGTACGAAAAAAAACGTTTGTAATTCTCTTTGAAGTACTGATGTGATATCGACCAGAACGATAAATAAGGCACGCCGGCGCAAACGGCAAGCAAAACGGAGGCCAGAATGGCCTTGTACAAGGAATCAAAAATCACACCGTTAAGTACTCTATGGGTACAAAAAAAGTACGAAAAAAACGTTTGTAATTATCTTTGAAGTACGATGTGATATCGACCAGAACGATAAATAAGGCACGCCGGCGCAAACGGCAAGCAAAACGGAGGCCAGAATGGCCTTGTACAAGGAATCAAAAATCACACCGTTAAGTACTCTATGGGTACAAAAAAGTACGAAAAAAACGTTTGTAATTCTCTTTGAAGTACGATGTGATATCGACCAGAACGATAAATAAGGCACGCCGGCGCAAACGGCAAGCAAAACGGAGGCCGAATGGCCTTGTACAAGGAATCAAAAATCACACCGTTAAGTACTCTATGGGTACGAAAAAAAGTATGAAAAAAAACGTTTGTAATTCTCTTTGAAGTACGATGTGATATCGACCGAACGATAAATAAGGCACGCCGGCGCAAACGGCAAGCAAAACGGAGGACGAATGGCCTTGTACAAGGTATCAAAAATCACACCGTTAAGTACTCTATGGGTACAAAAAATGTATGAAAAAAACGTTTGTAATTCTCTTTGAAATACGATGTGATATCGACCGAACGATAAATAAGGCACGCCGGCGCAAACGGCAAGCAAAACGGAGGCCGAAATGGCCTTGTACAAGGTATCAAAAAATCACACCGTTAAGTACTCTATGGGTACGAAAAAAAGTACGAAAAAAACGTTTGTAATTCTCTTTGAAGTACGATGTGATATCGACCGAACGATAAATAAGGCACGCCGGCGCAAACGGCAAGCAAAACGGAGGCCGAATGGCCTTGTACAATGAATCAAAAATCACACCGTTAAGTACTCATGGGTACAAAAAAAAGTACGAAAAAAAACGTTTGTAATTCTCTTTGAAGTACGATGTGATATCGACCGAACGATAAATAAGGCACGCCGGCGCAAACGGCAAGCAAAACGGAGGCCGAATGGCCTTGTACAAGGAATCAAAAATCACACGGTTAAGTACTCTATGGGTACGAAAAAAAACGAAAAAAAAACGTTTGTAATTCTCTTTGAAGTACGATGTGATATCGACCGAACGATAAATAAGGCACGCCGGCGCAAACGGCAAGCAAAACGGTGGCCAGAATGGGCTTGTACAAGGAATCAAAAATCACACCGTTAAGTACTCAATGGGTACAAAAAAAAGGACGAAAAATAACTTTGTAATTCTCTTTGAAGTACGATGTGATATCGACCGAACGATAAATAAGGCACGCCGGCGCAAACGGCAAGCAAAACGGAGGCCGAATGGCCTTGTACAAGGAATCAAAAATCACACCGTTAAGTACTCTATGGGTACAAAAAAAGTACGAAAAAAACGTTTGTAATTCTCTTTGAAATGCGATGTGATATCGACCGAACGATAAATAAGGCACGCCGGCGCAAACGGCAAGCAAAACGGAGGCGGAATGGCCTTGTACAAGGAATCAAAAATCACACGTTAAGTACTCTATGGGTACAAAAAAAAGTACGAAAAAAAACGTTTGTAATTCTCTTTGAATTACGATGTGATATCGACCGAACGATAAATAAGGCACGCCGGCGCAAACGGCAAGCAAAACGGAGGCCGAAATGGCCTTGTACAAGGAATCAAAAATCACACCGTTAAGTACTCTATGTGTACAAAAAAGTACGAAAAAAAACGTTTGTAATTCTCTTTGAAGTACGATGTGATATCGACCGAACGATAAATAAGGCACGCCGGCGCAAACGGCAAGCAAAACGGAGGCGAATGGCCTTGTACAAGGAATCAAAAATCACACCGTTAAGTACTCTATGGGTACAAAAAAAGTACGAAAAAAACGTTTGTAATTCTCTTTGAAGTACGATGTGATATCGACCGAACGATAAATAAGGCACGCCGGCGCAAACGGCAAGCAAAACGGAGGCCAACAAGGAATCAAAAATCACACGTTAAGTACTCTATGGGTACAAAAATAAGTACGAAAAAAAACGTTTGTAATTCTCTTTGAAGTACGATGTGATATCGACCGAACGATAAATAAGGCACGCCGGCGCAAACGGCAAGCAAAACGGAGGCCAAAATGGCCTTGTACAAGGAATCAAAAATCACACCGTTAAGTACTCTATGGGTACAAAAAAGAGTACGAAAAAAAACGTTTGTAATTCTCTTTGAAGTACGATGTGATATCGACCGAACGATAAATAAGGCACGCCGGCGCAAACGGCAAGCAAAACGGAGGCCGAATGGCCTTGTACAAGGAATCAAAAATCACACGAGTTAAGTACTCTATGGGTACGAAAAAAAGTACGAAAAAAAACGTTTGTAATTCTCTTTGAAGTACGATGTGATATCGACCGAACGATAAATAAGGCACGCCGGCGCAAACGGCAAGCAAAACGGAGGCGAATGGCCTTGTACAAGGAATCAAAAATCACACCGTTAAGTACTCTATGGGTACATAAAAAGTACGAAAAAAACGTTTGTAATTCTATTTGAAGTACGATGTGATATCGACCGAACGATAAATAAGGCACGCCGGCGCAAACGGCAAGCAAAACGGAGGCCGAATGGCCTTGTACAAGGAATCAAAAATCACACCGTTAAGTACTCCATGGGTACAAAAAAAAGTACGAAAAAAAACGTTTGTAATTCTCTTTGAAGTACGATGTGATATCCACCAGAACGATAAATAAGGCACGCCAGCGCAAACGGCAAGCAAAACGGAGGCCAGAATGGCCTTGTTCAAGCAATCAAAAATCACAGTTAAGTACTCTATGGGTACGGAAAAAAGTAAGAAAAAAAAACGTTTGTAATTCTCTTTGAAGTACTGATGTGATATCGACCAGAACGATAAATAAGGCACGCCGGCGCAAACGGCAAGCAAAACGGAGGACGGAATGGCCTTGTACAAGGTATCAAAAATCACACCGTTAAGTACTCTATGGGTACAAAAAAAAGTACAAAAAAAACCTTTGTAATTCTCTTTGAAGTACTGACGTGATATCGACCAGAACGATAAATAAGGCACGCCGGCGCAAACGGCAAGCAAAACGGAGGCCAGAATGGCCTTGTACAAGGAATCAAAATTCACACCGTTAAGTACTCTATGGGTACAAAAAAAGTTACGAAAAAAACGTTTGTAATTCTCTTTGAAGTACTGATGTGATATCGACCAGAACGATAAATAAGGCACGCCGGCGCAAACGGCAAGCAAAACGGAGGCCAGAATCACACCGTTAAGTACTCTATGGGTACAAAAATAAGTACGAAAAAAACGTTTGTAATTCTCTTTGAAGTACTGATGTGATATCGACCAGAACGATAAATAAGGCACGCCGGCGCAAACGGCAAGCAAAACGGAGGCCAAAATGGCCTTGTACAAGGAATCAAAAATCACACCGTTAAGTACTCTATGGGTACAAAAAAGAGTACGAAAAAAAACGTTTGTAATTCTCTTTGAAGTACTAATGTGATATCGACCAGAACGATAAATAAGGCACGCCGGCGCAAACGGCAAGCAAAACGGAGGCCCAGAATGGCCTTGTACAAGGAATCAAAAATCACACCGTTAAGTACTCTATGGGTACGAAAAAAAGTACGAAAAAAAAACGTTTGTAATTCTCTTTGAAGTACGATGTGATATCGACCGAACGATAAATAAGGCACGCCGGCGCAAACGGCAAGCAAAACGGAGGCCGAATGGCCTTGTACAAGGTGAATCACACACGTTAAGTACTCTATGGGTACAAAAATAAGTACGAAAAAAAATGTTTGTAATTCTCTTTGAAATACGATGTGATATCGACCGAACGATAAATAAGGCACGCCGGCGCAAACGGCAAGCAAAACGGAGGCCGAAATGGCCTTGTACAAGGAATCAAAAATCACACCGTTAAGTACTCTATGGGTACAAAAAAGTACGAAAAAAAACGTTTGTAATTCTCTTTGAAGTACGATGTGATATCGACCGAACGATAAATAAGGCACGCCGGCGCAAACGGCAAGCAAAACGGAGGCCGAATGGCCTTGTACAAGGAATCAAAAATCACACGTTAAGTACTCTATGGGTACAAAAAAAGTACGAAAAAAAACGTTTGTAATTCTCTTTGAAGTACGATGTGATATCGACCGAACGATAAATAAGGCACGCCGGCGCAAACGGCAAGCAAAACGGAGGCCGAATGGCCTTGTACAAGGAATCAAAAATCACACCGTTAAGTACTCTATGGGTACAAAAAAGTACGAAAAAAACGTTTGTAATTCTCTTTGAAGTACGATGTGATATCGACCGAACGATAAATAAGGCACGCCGGCGCAAACGGCAAGCAAAACGGAGGCCGAGAATGGCCTTGTACAAGGAATCAAAAATCACACCGTTAAGTACTCTATGGGTACAAAAAAAGTACGAAAAAAACGTTTGTAATTCTCTTTGAAGTACGATGTGATATCGACCGAACGATAAATAAGGCACGCCGGCGCAAACGGCAAGCAAAACGGAGGCCAGAATGGCCTTGTTCAAGCAATCAAAAATCACACAGTTAAGTACTCTATGGGTACGGAAAAAAGTACGAAAAAAAACGTTTGTAATTCTCTTTGAAGTACTGATGTGATATCGACCAGAACGATAAATAAGGCACGCCGGCGCAAACGGCAAGCAAAACGGAGGACAGAATGGCCTTGTACATGGTATCAAAAATCACACCGTTAAGTACTCTATGGGTACAAAAAAAAGTACAAAAAAAACCTTTGTAATTCTCTTTGAAGTAATGACGTGATATCGACCAGAACGATAAATAAGGCACGCCGGCGCAAAAGGCAAGCAAAACGGAGGCCGGAATGGCCTTGTACAAGGAATCAAAATTCACACCGTTAAGTACTCTATGGGTACAAAAAAAGTTACGAAAAAAACGTTTGTAATTCTCTTTGAAGTACTGATGTGATATCGACCAGAACGATAAATAAGGCACGCCGGTGCAAACGGCAAGCAAAACGGAGGCCAGAATGGCCTTGTACAAGAATCACACCGTTAAGTACTCTTTGGGTACAAAAATAAGTACGAAAAAAACGTTTGTAATTCTCTTTGAAGTACTGATGTGATATCGACCAGAACGATAAATAAGGCACGCCGGCGCAAACGGCAAGCAAAACGGAGGCCAAAATGGCCTTGTACAAGGAATCAAAAATCACACCGTTAAGTACTCTATGGGTACAAAAAAGAGTACGAAAAAAACGTTTATAATTCTCTTTGAAGTACTGATGTGATATCGACCAGAACGATAAATAAGGCACGCCGGCGCAAACGGCAAGCAAAACGGAGGCTAGAATGGCCTTGTACAAGGAATCAAAAATCACAGTTAAGTACTCTATGGGTACGAAAAAAGTACGAAAAAAACGTTTGTAATTCTCTTTGAAGTACTGATGTGATATCGACCAGAACGATAAATAAGGCACGCCGGCGCAAACGGCAAGCAAAACGGAGGCGAAATGGCCTTGTACAAGGAATCAAAAATCACACCGTTAAGTACTCTATGGGTACAAAAATAAGTACGAAAAAAACGTTTGTAATTCTCTTTGAAGTACTGATGTGATATCGACCAGAACGATAAATAAGGCACGCCGGCGCAAACGGCAAGCAAAACGGAGGCCAAAATGGCCTTGTACAAGGAATCAAAAATCACACCGTTAAGTACTCTATGGGTACAAAAAAGTGTACGAAAAAAAACGTTTGTAATTCTCTTTGAAATACTGATGTGATATCGACCAGAACGATAAATAAGGTACGCCGGCGCAAACGGCAAGCAAAACGGAGGCCAGAATGGCCTTGTACAAGGAATCAAAAATCACACCGTTAAGTACTCTATGGGTACAAAAAAAGTACGAAAAAAACGTTTGTAATTCTCTTTGAAGTACGATGTGATATCGACCGAACGATAAATAAGGCACGCCGGCGCAAACGGCAAGCAAAACGGAGGCCGAAATGGCCTTGTACAAGGAATCAAAAATCACACCGTTAAGTACTCTATGGGTACAAAAAAAGTACGAAAAAAAACGTTTGTAATTCTCTTTGAAATACGATGTGATATCGACCGAACGATAAATAAGGCACGCCGGCGCAAACGGCAAGCAAAACGGATGCCAAATGGCCTTGTACAAGGAATCAAAAATCACACAGTTAAATACTCTATGGGTACAAAAAAAGTACGAAAAAAAACGTTTGTAATTCTCTTTGAAGTACGATGTGATATCGACCAGAACGATAAATAAGGCACGCCGGCGCAAACGGCAAGCAAAACGGAGGACAGAATGGCCTTGTACAAGGTATCAAAAATCACACCGTTAAGTACTCCATGGGTACGAAAAAAAGTACGAAAAAAACGTTTGTAATTCTCTTTGAAGTACTGATGTGATATCGACCAGAACGATAAATAAGGCATGCCGGCGCAAACGGCAAGCAAAACGGAGGCCAGAGTGGCCTTGTACAAGGAATCAAAAATCACACAGTTAAATACTCTATGGGTACGAAAAAAAAGTATTAAAAAAACGTTTGTAATTCTCTTTGAAGTACTGATGTGATATCGACCAGAACGATAAATAAGACACGCCGGCGCAAACGGCAAGCAAAACGGAGGACAGAATGGCCTTGTACAAGGTATCAAAAATCTAACCGTTAAGTACTCTATGGGTACAAAAAAAAGTACGAAAAAAAACGTTTGTAATTCTCTTTGAAGTACTGACGTGATATCGACCAGAACGATAAATAAGGCACGCCGGCGCAAACGGCAAGCAAAACGGAGGCTAGAATGGCCTTGTACAAGGAATCAAAATTCACACCGTTAAGTACTCTATGGGTACAAAAAAAGTTACGAAAAAAACGTTTGTAATTCTTTTTGAAGTACTGATGTGATATCGACCAGGACGATAAATAAGGCACGCCGGCGCAAACGGCAAGCAAAACGGAGGCCAGAATGGCCTTGTACAAGGAATCAAAAATCACACCGTTAAGTACTCTATGGGTACAAAAAAAGTACGAAAAAAAACGTTTGTAATTCTCTTTGAATTACGATGTGATATCGACCGAACGATAAATAAGGCACGCCGGCGCAAACGGCAAGCAAAACGGAGGCCGAGAATGGCCTTGTACAAGGAATCAAAAATCACACCGTTAAGTACTCTATGGGTACAAAAAAAGTACGAAAAAAAACGTTTGTAATTCTCTTTGAAGTACGATGTGATATCGACCGAACGATAAATAAGGCACGCCGGCGCAAACGGCAAGCAAAACGGAGGCCGAATGGCCTTGTACAAGGAATCAAAAATCACACCGTTAAGTACTCTATGGGTACAAAAAAAGTACGAAAAAAAACGTTTGTAATTCTCTTTGAAGTACGATGTGATATCGACCGAACGATAAATAAGGCACGCCGGCGCAAACGGCAAGCAAAACGGAGGCCGAATGGCCTTGTACAAGGAATCAAAAATCACACCGTTAAGTACTCTATGGGTACAAAAAAAGTACGAAAAAAAAAAACGTTTGTAATTCTCTTTGAAATACGATGTGATATCGACGAAACGATAAATAAGGCACGCCGGCGCAAACGGCAAGCAAAACGGAGGCCAAAATGGCCTTGTACAAGGAATCAAAAATCACACCGTTAAGTACTCTATGGGTACAAAAAAAGTACGAAAAAAAACGTTTGTAATTCTCTTTGAAGTACGATGTGATATCGACCGAACGATAAATAAGGCACGCCGGCGCAAACGGCAAGCAAAACGGAGGCCGAATGGCCTTGTACAAGGAATCAAAAATCACACCGTTAAGTACTCTATGGGTACAAAAAAAAGTACGAAAAAAAACGTTTGTAATTCTCTTTGAAGTACGATGTGATATCGACCGAACGATAAATAAGGCACGCCGGCGCAAACGGCAAGCAAAACGGAGGCCGAATGGCCTTGTACAAGGAATCAAAAATCACACCGTTAAGTACTCTATGGGTACAAAAAAAAAGTACGAAAAAAAACGTTTGTAATTCTCTTTGAAGTACGATGTGATATCGACCGAACGATAAATAAGGCACGCCGGCGCAAACGGCAAGCAAAACGGAGGCCGAGAATGGCCTTGTACAAGGAATCAAAAATCACACCGTTAAGTACTCTATGGGTACAAAAAAAGTACGAAAAAAAAAACGTTTGTAATTCTCTTTGAAGTACGATGTGATATCGACCGAACGATAAATAAGGCACGCCGGCGCAAACGGCAAGCAAAACGGAGGCGAATGGCCTTGTACAAGGAATCAAAAATCACACCGTTAAGTACTCTATGGGTACAAAAAAAGTACGAAAAAAAACGTTTGTAATTCTCTTTGAAGTACGATGTGATATCGACCGAACGATAAATAAGGCACGCCGGCGCAAACGGCAAGCAAAACGGAGGCCGAAATGGCCTTGTACAAGGAATCAAAAATCACACCGTTAAGTACTCTATGGGTACAAAAAAAGTACGAAAAAAAAAAAGTTTGTAATTCTCTTTGAAGTACCGATGTGATATCGACCGAACGATAAATAAGGCACGCCGGCGCAAACGGCAAGCAAAACGGAGGCCGAATGGCCTTGTACAAGGAATCAAAAATCACACCGTTAAGTACTCTATGGGTACAAAAAAAGTACGAAAAAAAACGTTTGTAATTCTCTTTGAAGTACGATGTGATATCGACCGAACGATAAATAAGGCACGCCGGCGCAAACGGCAAGCAAAACGGAGGCGAATGGCCTTGTACAAGGAATCAAAAATCACACCGTTAAGTACTCTATGGGTACAAAAAAAGTACGAAAAAAAACGTTTGTAATTCTCTTTGAAGTACGATGTGATATCGACCGAACGATAAATAAGGCACGCCGGCGCAAACGGCAAGCAAAACGGAGGCCGAAATGGCCTTGTACAAGGAATCAAAAATCACACCGTTAAGTACTCTATGGGTACAAAAAAAGTACGAAAAAAAACGTTTGTAATTCTCTTTGAAATACGATGTGATATCGACCGAACGATAAATAAGGCACGCCGGCGCAAACGGCAAGCAAAACGGAGGCCGAATGGCCTTGTACAAGGAATCAAAAATCACACCGTTAAGTACTCTATGGGTACAAAAAAAAGTACGAAAAAAAACGTTTGTAATTCTCTTTGAAGTACGATGTGATATCGACCGAACGATAAATAAGGCACGCCGGCGCAAACGGCAAGCAAAACGGAGGCCGAATGGCCTTGTACAAGGAATCAAAAATCACACCGTTAAGTACTCTATGGGTACAAAAAAAGTACGAAAAAAACGTTTGTAATTCTCTTTGAAGTACGATGTGATATCGACCGAACGATAAATAAGGCACGCCGGCGCAAACGGCAAGCAAAACGGAGGCCGAATGGCCTTGTACAAGGAATCAAAAATCACACCGTTAAGTACTCTATGGGTACAAAAAAAAGTACGAAAAAAAACGTTTGTAATTCTCTTTGAAGTACGATGTGATATCGACCGAACGATAAATAAGGCACGCCGGCGCAAACGGCAAGCAAAACGGAGCCGAATGGCCTTGTACAAGGAATCAAAAATCACACCGTTAAGTACTCTATGGGTACAAAAAAAAGTACGAAAAAAAAAAACGTTTGTAATTCTCTTTGAAGTACGATGTGATATCGACCGAACGATAAATAAGGCACGCCGGCGCAAACGGCAAGCAAAACGGAGGCCGAATGGCCTTGTACAAGGAATCAAAAATCACACCGTTAAGTACTCTATGGGTACAAAAAAAAGTACGAAAAAAACGTTTGTAATTCTCTTTGAAGTACGATGTGATATCGACCGAACGATAAATAAGGCACGCCGGCGCAAACGGCAAGCAAAACGGAGGCCGAATGGCCTTGTACAAGGAATCAAAAATCACACCGTTAAGTACTCTATGGGTACAAAAAAAGTACGAAAAAAACGTTTGTAATTCTCTTTGAAGTACGATGTGATATCGACCGAACGATAAATAAGGCACGCCGGCGCAAACGGCAAGCAAAACGGAGGCCGAGAATGGCCTTGTACAAGGAATCAAAAATCACACCGTTAAGTACTCTATGGGTACAAAAAAAGTACGAAAAAAACGTTTGTAATTCTCTTTGAAGTACGATGTGATATCGACCGAACGATAAATAAGGCACGCCGGCGCAAACGGCAAGCAAAACGGAGGCCGAATGGCCTTGTACAAGGAATCAAAAATCACACCGTTAAGTACTCTATGGGTACAAAAAAAGTACGAAAAAAAACGTTTGTAATTCTCTTTGAAGTACGATGTGATATCGACCGAACGATAAATAAGGCACGCCGGCGCAAACGGCAAGCAAAACGGAGGCCGAATGGCCTTGTACAAGGAATCAAAAATCACACCGTTAAGTACTCTATGGGTACAAAAAAAGTACGAAAAAAAACGTTTGTAATTCTCTTTGAAGTACGATGTGATATCGACCGAACGATAAATAAGGCACGCCGGCGCAAACGGCAAGCAAAACGGAGGCCGAATGGCCTTGTACAAGGAATCAAAAATCACACCGTTAAGTACTCTATGGGTACAAAAAAAGTACGAAAAAAAAACGTTTGTAATTCTCTTTGAAGTACGATGTGATATCGACCGAACGATAAATAAGGCACGCCGGCGCAAACGGCAAGCAAAACGGAGGCCGAATGGCCTTGTACAAGGAATCAAAAATCACACCGTTAAGTACTCTATGGGTACAAAAAAAGTACGAAAAAAAACGTTTGTAATTCTCTTTGAAGTACAGATGTGATATCGACCAGAACGATAAATAAGGCACGCCGGCGCAAACGGCAAGCAAAACGGAGGCCAAAATGGATCAAAAATCACACCGTTAAGTACTCTATGGGTACAAAAAAAAGTACGAAAAAAAACGTTTGTAATTCTCTTTGAAGTACTGATATGATATCGACCGAACGATAAATAAGGCACGCCGGCGCAAACGGCAAGCAAAACGGAGGCCGAAATGGCCTTGTACAAGGAATCAAAAATCACACCGTTAAGTACTCTATGGGTACAAAAAAGTACGAAAAAAAACGTTTGTAATTCTCTTTGAAGTACGATGTGATATCGACCGAACGATAAATAAGGCACGCCGGCGCAAACGGCAAGCAAAACGGAGGCCGAATGGCCTTGTACAAGGAATCAAAAATCACACCGTTAAGTACTCTATGGGTACGAAAAAAGTACGAAAAAAAACGTTTGTAATTCTCTTTGAAGTACGATGTGATATCGACCGAACGATAAATAAGGCACGCCGGCGCAAACGGCAAGCAAAACGGAGGCGAATGGCCTTGTACAAGGAATCAAAAATCACACAGTTAAGTACTCTATGGGTACGAAAAAAAGTACGAAAAAAAACATTTGTAATTCTCTTTGAAGTACTGATGTGCTATCGACCAGAACGATAAATAAGGTACGCCGGCGCAAACGGCAAGCAAAACGGAGGTCAGAATGGCCTTGTACAAGGAATCAAATATCACACCGTTAAGTACTCTATGGGAACAAAACAAATTACGAAAAAAAAAACGTTTGTAATTCTCATTGAAGTACTGATGTGTTATCGACCAGAACGATAAAAAAGGCACGCCGGCGCAAACGGCAAGCAAAACGGAGGCCAGAATGGCCTTGTACAAGGAATCAAAAATCACACCATTAAGTACTCTATGGGTACAAAAAAGAGTACGAAAAAAAATGTTTGTAATTCTCTTTGAAATACTGATGTGATATCGACCAGAACGATAAATAAGGCACGCCGGCGCAAACGGCAAGCAAAACGGAGGCCATAATGGCCTTGTACAAGGAATCAAAAATCACACCGTTAAGTACTCTATGGGTACATAAAAGAGTACGAAAAAAACGTTTGTAATTCTATTTGAAGTACTGATGTGATATCGACCAGAACGATAAATAAGGCACGCCGGCGCAAACGGCAAGCAAAACGGAAGCCAGAATGGCCTTGTACAAGGAATCAAAAATCACACCGTTAAGTACTCTATGGGTTCAAAAAAGAGTACGAAAAAAAACGTTTGTAATTCGCTTTGAAGTACTGATGTGATATCGACCAGAACGATAAATAAGGCATGCCGGCGCAAACGGCAAGCAAAACGGAGGCCGGAATGGCCTTGTACAAGGAATCAAAAATCACACCGTTAAGTACTCCATGGGTACGAAAAAAAGTACGAAAAAAAATGTTTGTAATTCTCTTTGAAGTACTGATGTGATATCGACCAGAACGATAAATAAGGCACACCGGCGCAAACGGCAAACAAAACGGAGGCCGAATATCCTTGTACAAGGAATCAAAAATCACACCATGAAGTACTCAATGGGTACAAAAAAGAGTACGAAAAAAAAAACGTTTGTAATTCTCTTTGAAGTACTGATGTGATATCGACCAGAACGATAAATAAGGCACGCCGGCGCAAACGGCAAGCAAAACGGAGGCCAGAATGGCCTTGTTCAAGCAAACAAAAATCACACAGTTAAGTACTCTATGGGTACGGAAAAAAGTATGAAAAAAACGTTTGTAATTCTCTTTGAAGTACTGATGTGATATCGACCAGAACGATAAATAAGGCACGCCGGCGCAAACGGCAAGCAAAACGGAGGACAGAATGGCCTTGTACATGGTATCAAAAATCACACCGTTAAGTACTCTATGGGTACAAAAAAAGTACAAAAAAAACCTTTGTAATTCTCTTTGAAGTACTGACGTGATATCGACCAGAACGATAAATAAGGCACGCCGGCGCAAAAGGCAAGCAAAACGGAGGCCCGAATGGCCTTGTACAAGGAATCAAAATTCACACCGTTAAGTACTCTATGGGTACAAAAAAAGTTACGAAAAAAAACGTTTGTAATTCTCTTTGAAGTACTGATGTGATATCGACCAGAACGATAAATAAGGCACGCCGGTGCAAACGGCAAGCAAAACGGAGGCCAGAATGGCCTTGTACAAGGAAAAAATCACACTGTTAAGTACTCTATGGGTACAAAAATAAGTACGAAAAAAAACGTTTGTAATTCTCTTTGAAGTACTGATGTGATATCGACCAGAACGATAAATAAGGCACGCCGGCGCAAACGGCAAGCAAAACGGAGGCCGAATGGCCTTGTACAAGGAATCAAAAATCACACCGTTAAGTACTCTATGGGTACAAAAAAGAGTACGAAAAAAAACGTTTGTAATTCTCTTTGAAGTACTGATGTGATATCGACCAGAACGATAAATAAGGCACGCCGGCGCAAACGGCAAGCAAAACGGAGGCCGAATGGCCTTGTACAAGGAATCAAAAATCACACCGTTAAGTACTCTATGGGTACAAAAAAAAGTACGAAAAAAAACGTTTGTAATTCTCTTTGAAGTACTGATGTGATATCGACCGAACGATAAATAAGGCACGCCGGCGCAAACGGCAAGCAAAACGGAGGCCGAATGGCCTTGTACAAGGAATCAAAAATCACACCGTTAAGTACTCTATGGGTACAAAAAAAGTACGAAAAAAACGTTTGTAATTCTCTTTCTTTAGTACGATGTGATATCGACCGAACGATAAATAAGGCACGCCGGCGCAAACGGCAAGCAAAACGGAGGCCGAATGGCCTTGTACAAGGAATCAAAAATCACACCGTTAAGTACTCTATGGGTACAAAAAAAGTACGAAAAAAAAACGTTTGTAATTCTCTTTGAAGTACGATGTGATATCGACCGAACGATAAATAAGGCACGCCGGCGCAAACGGCAAGCAAAACGGAGGCCGAATGGCCTTGTACAAGGAATCAAAAATCACACCGTTAAGTACTCTATGGGTACAAAAAAAGTACGAAAAAAACGTTTGTAATTCTCTTTGAAGTACGATGTGATATCGACCGAACGATAATTAAGGCACGCCGGCGCAAACGGCAAGCAAAATGGAGGCCGAATGGCCTTGTACAAGGAATCAAAAATCACACCGTTAAGTACTCTATGGGTACAAAAAAAAAGTACGAAAAAAAACGTTTGTAATTCTCTTTGAAGTACGATGTGATATCGACCGAACGATAAATAAGGCACGCCGGCGCAAACGGCAAGCAAAACGGAGGCCGAATGGCCTTGTACAAGGAATCAAAAATCACACGTTAAGTACTCTATGGGTACAAAAAAAGTACGAAAAAAAAACGTTTGTAATTCTCTTTGAAGTACGATGTGATATCGACCGAACGATAAATAAGGCACGCCGGCGCAAACGGCAAGCAAAACGGAGGCCGAATGGCCTTGTACAAGGAATCAAAAATCACACCGTTAAGTACTCTATGGGTACAAAAAAGAGTACGAAAAAAAAACGTTTGTAATTCTCTTTGAAGTACGATGTGATATCGACCGAACGATAAATAAGGCACGCCGGCGCAAACGGCAAGCAAAACGGAGGCCGAATGGCCTTGTACAAGGAATCAAAAATCACACCGTTAAGTACTCTATGGGTACAAAAAAAGTACGAAAAAAAAAACGTTTGTAATTCTCTTTGAAGTACGATGTGATATCGACCGAACGATAAATAAGGCACGCCGGCGCAAACGGCAAGCAAAACGGAGGCCGAATGGCCTTGTACAAGGAATCAAAAATCACACCGTTAAGTACTCTATGGGTACAAAAAAAGTACGAAAAAAAACGTTTGTAATTCTCTTTGAAGTACGATGTGATATCGACCGAACGATAAATAAGGCACGCCGGCGCAAACGGCAAGCAAAACGGAGGCCGAATGGCCTTGTACAAGGAATCAAAAATCACACCGTTAAGTACTCTATGGGTACAAAAAAAGTACGAAAAAAAAAAAACGTTTGTAATTCTCTTTGAAGTACGATGTGATATCGACCGAACGATAAATAAGGCACGCCGGCGCAAACGGCAAGCAAAACGGAGGCCGAATGGCCTTGTACAAGGAATCAAAAATCACACCGTTAAGTACTCTATGGGTACAAAAAAAGTACGAAAAAAAACGTTTGTAATTCTCTTTGAAATACGATGTGATATCGACCGAACGATAAATAAGGCACGCCGGCGCAAACGGCAAGCAAAACGGAGGCCGAATGGCCTTGTACAAGGAATCAAAAATCACACGTTAAGTACTCTATGGGTACGGAAAAAAGTACGAAAAAAAACGTTTGTAATTCTCTTTGAAGTACCGATGTGATATCGACCGAACGATAAATAAGGCACGCCGGCGCAAACGGCAAGCAAAACGGAGGCCGAATGGCCTTGTACAAGGAATCAAAAATCACACGTTAAGTACTCTATGGGTACAAAAAAAGTACGAAAAAAAACGTTTGTAATTCTCTTTGAAGTACGATGTGATATCGACCGAACGATAAATAAGGCACGCCGGCGCAAACGGCAAGCAAAACGGAGGCCGAATGGCCTTGTACAAGGAATCAAAAATCACACCGTTAAGTACTACTATGGGTACGAAAAAAAGTACGAAAAAAAACGTTTGTAATTCTCTTTGAAGTACGATGTGATATCGACCGAACGATAAATAAGGCACGCCGGCGCAAACGGCAAGCAAAACGGAGGCCGAATGGCCTTGTACAAGGAATCAAAAATCACACCGTTAAGTACTCTATGGGTACAAAAAAAGTACGAAAAAAAACGTTTGTAATTCTCTTTGAAGTACGATGTGATATCGACCGAACGATAAATAAGGCACGCCGGCGCAAACGGCAAGCAAAACGGAGGCCGAATGGCCTTGTACAAGGAATCAAAAATCACACCGTTAAGTACTCTATGGGTACAAAAAAGAGTACGAAAAAAAACGTTTGTAATTCTCTTTGAAGTACGATGTGATATCGACCGAACGATAAATAAGGCACGCCGGCGCAAACGGCAAGCAAAACGGAGGCCGAGAATGGCCTTGTACAAGGAATCAAAAATCACACCGTTAAGTACTCTATGGGTACAAAAAAAGTACGAAAAAAAACGTTTGTAATTCTCTTTGAAGTACGATGTGATATCGACCGAACGATAAATAAGGCACGCCGGCGCAAACGGCAAGCAAAACGGAGGCCAGAATGGCCTTGTACAAGGAATCAAAAATCACACCGTTAAGTACTCCATGGGTATGAAAAAAGTACGAAAAAAAATGTTTGTAATTCTCTTTGAAGTACGATGTGATATCGACCAGAACGATAAATAAGGCACGCCGGCGCAAACGGCAAGCAAAACGGAGGCCAGAATGGCCTTGTACAAGGAATCAAAAATCACACCGTTAAGTACTCCATGGGTACGAAAAAAAGTACGAAAAAAAAATGTTTGTAATTCTCTTTGAAGTACTGATGTGATATCGACCAGAACGATAAATAAGGCACACCGGCGCAAACGGCAAACAAAACGGAGGCCAGAATATCCTTGTACAAGGAATCAAAAATCACACCATGAAGTACTCAATGGGTACAAAAAAGAGTACGAAAAAAAACGTTTGTAATTCTCTTTGAAGTACTGATGTGATATCGACCAGAACGATAAATAAGGCACGCCGGCGCAAACGGCAAGCAAAACGGAGGCCAGAATGGCCTTGTTCAAGCAAACAAAAATCACACAGTTAAGTACTCTATGGGTACGGAAAAAAGTACGAAAAAAAACGTTTGTAATTCTCTTTGAAGTACTGATGTGATATCGACCGAACGATAAATAAGGCACGCCGGCGCAAACGGCAAGCAAAACGGAGGCGAATGGCCTTGTACAAGGAATCAAAAATCACACCGTTAAGTACTCTATGGGTACAAAAAAAGTACAAAAAAAACGTTTGTAATTCTCTTTGAAGTACGATGTGATATCGACCAGAACGATAAATAAGGCACGCCGGCGCAAAAGGCAAGCAAAACGGAGGCCCGAATGGCCTTGTACAAGGAATCAAAATCACACCGTTAAGTACTCTATGGGTACAAAAAAAGTACGAAAAAAAACGTTTGTAATTCTCTTTGAAGTACGATGTGATATCGACCGAACGATAAATAAGGCACGCCGGCGCAAACGGCAAGCAAAACGGAGGCCGAAATGGCCTTGTACAAGGAATCAAAAATCACACCGTTAAGTACTCTATGGGTACAAAAAAAGTACGAAAAAAAACGTTTGTAATTCTCTTTGAAGTATGCGATATGTGATATCGACCGAACGATAAATAAGGCACGCCGGCGCAAACGGCAAGCAAAACGGAGGCCGAATGGCCTTGTACAAGGAATCAAAAATCACACCGTTAAGTACTCTATGGGTACAAAAAAAGTACGAAAAAAAACGTTTGTAATTCTCTTTGAAGTACTAATGTGATATCGACCGAACGATAAATAAGGCACGCCGGCGCAAACGGCAAGCAAAACGGAGGCGAGAATGGCCTTGTACAAGGAATCAAAAATCACACGGTACTCTATGGGTACGTACGAAAAAAAAGTACGTTTGTAATTCTCTTTGAAGTACGATGTGATATCGACCGAACGATAAATAAGGCACGCCGGCGCAAACGGCAAGCAAAACGGAGGCCAGAATGGCCTTGTACAAGGAATCAAAAATCACACCGTTAAGTACTCTACGGGTACAAAAAAGAGTACGAAAAAAAAACGTTTGTAATTCTCTTTGAAGTACGATGTGATATCGACCGAACGATAAATAAGGCACGCCGGCGCAAACGGCAAGCAAAACGGAGGCGAATGGCCTTGTACAAGGAATCAAAAATCACACGTTAAGTACTCTATGGGTACAAAAAAAGTACGAAAAAAAACGTTTGTAATTCTCTTTGAAAAAATAAATAAGAAAAAAAACGTTTGAATTCTCTTTGAACTACCGAACGATAAAACGATAAATAAGGCACACCGGCGCAAACGGCAAGCAAAACGGAGGCCGAATGGCCTTGTACAAGGAATCAAAAATCACACCGTTAAGTACTCTATTGGTACAAAAAAGAGTACGAAAAAAAATGTTGTAATTCTCTTTGAAGTACGATGTGTGATATCGACCGAACGATAAATAAGGCACGCCGGCGCAAACGGCAAGCAAAACGGAGGCCAAAATGGCCTTGTACAAGGAATCAAAAATCACACCGTTAAGAACTCTATGGATACAAAAAAGAGTACGAAAAAAAAACGTGTAATTCTCTTTGAAATACCGATGTGATATCGACCGAACGATAAATAAGGCACGCCGGCGCAAACGGCAAGCAAAACGGAGGCCGAATGGCCTTGTACAAGGAATCAAAAATCACACGTTAAGTACTCTCTCGGTACGGAAAAAAGTACGAAAAAAACGTTTGTAATTTTCTTTGAACTACGATTTGATATCGACCGAACGATAAATAAGGCACGCCGGCGCAAACGGCAAGCAAAACGGAGGCCGAATGGCCTTGTACATGGAATCAAAAATCACACGTTAAGTACTCTATGGGTACGAAAAAAAGTACGAAAAAAAACGTTTGTAATTCTCTTTGAAGTACGATGTGATATCGACCGAACGATAAATAAGGCACGCCGGCGCAAACGGCAAGCAAAACGGAGGCCGAATGGCCATGTACAAGGAATCAAAAATCACACGCTTAAGTACTCTATGGGTACGAAAAAAAGTACGAAAAAAACGTTTGTAATTCTCTTTGAAGTACTGATGTGAAATCGACCAGAACGATAAATAAGGCACGCCGACGCAAACGGCAAGCAAAACGGAGGCCAGAATCGCCTTTTACAAGGAATCAAAAATCACACAGTTAAGTACTCTATGGGTACGAAAAAAAGTACGAAAAAAAACGTTTGTAATTATCTTTGAAGTACTGATGTGATATCGACAAGAACGATAAATAAAGCACGCCGGCGCAAACGGCAAGCAAAACGGAGGCCAGAATGGCCTTGTACAAGGAATCAAAAATCACACAGTTAAGTACTCTATGGGTACGAAAAAAAGTACGAAAAAAAACATTTGTAATTCTCTTTGAAGTACTGATGTGGTATCGACCAGAACGATAAATAAGGTACGCCGGCGCAAACGGCAAGCAAAACGGAGGTCAGAATGGCCTTGTACAAGAAATCTAAAATCACACCGTTAAGTACTCTATGGGTACAAAACAAAGTACGAAAAAAAACGTTTGCAATTCTTATTGAAGTACTGATGTGTTATCGACCAGAACGATAAACAAGGTACGTGATGTAGACCAATTCAAGAGGAAGATTGAGTCTTTTATTTAGTCTTTTATTATCCCACATTGGTTAATTGTCTTTTATATTTATTATTATTTTTAATTATTGTTATTTTGTCCCACATTGCTAAAATGACAATTAGACTTAGAGTCTGTAGCCTATATAAGGCATTTCCTTGTATTTGAATATGTAGCTTATGATTGAATCAAAAAAACTATATTGGTTGAAATTCAGAGATTGAATTTTCATCATAAGAAACTTTCAGAGATTGGGTTTCTTTCAAGAAGTTTTCAGAGATTGGACTTCTTTCGATTATCCTGAGACGGGGTAATTGGTTGGTGTTCCTGAGATGGGATCACCGTAGTAAATATTCTGAGATGGAGTATTTACATATCATTTTGTTATTTTCGTTATATATATTCAAAAAGCCATAAAAATATAATCTTCAAAGCTGAATCGTTTGTTGTGCTTTAATCAACGATCCTACGAGATTCGGTTTATATCAAGTGGTATCAGAGATTAGGCGATTAAAGCTGCTGCGTTTATTGGAAGAAATCTGATGCGTTCTTGAGCACCAAGAACCCTAATTGCAGCCGAATCAGCAGTGCTACATATTACGATACAACTGCTGCGTTTCTTCGTCCATCATGGAACCCTACGTATTGAGGTAAATCAGGCGTGACATATTATTCTTGGTCGAAACCCTAATTTTCTGCTCTTGAAATCTGACTGTCCGACTTTGTTTCCAATCGTTCCCTATTCAAAACAAGTCTAAAAATCCTCAAAATTTACCAGTAGATAGAACATTGTATTGGCTACCTTTTGTATCTTTGGCACTTTAGCAAATTCGGATTTTATCTTGATCAAATTTGGATCGGAATATTCTGCTCGATTTTCTGGAACAGCTTGTAGTCGACTTTGTTTTTAAGGAGTTGTGGTGGTCGGAATTGAATGAAATTTTGTGAACACATAGGAAATTCATTGTTCTACAACTTTTATTCTTTGAGTTTTTTCAGAGTCCCGACCGGTTTTGCACAATAGTCGCCGTCACCTAGTTGACTGTTTTTGTCAAAACCCATAACCCGAGAGTGATCTGTTTACGAATTCGATTTGAGTGGGTTATACCTGTCCAAAAATTCTGAAACTTAACAGTCTTAACCACAATTTCGTTCTCTACAATTTTTGTTCTTTGTGTTTTTCCGAATTCCATACCGTTTGGTCGTGACAAGAACCCTAAATTATTGCTGGGACGAAAATTTTTGTTGGGAAATTTACTGCTGCGTTTTCTTGAAGAATTTTGCTGCTGCGTTTCAATTTTCTGTTCTTGAAGTCGTAATCCTTGATTCACAAGAACCCTAATAGCAGCCGCACTCAACAGCTCCTTACATCTTCGAATTTTGCTGCTATTTTCGCAACCCTAGCTGTTCATAAACAGCTGCGTTTTTAGTCCTGAAATTCTGTTCTTGCGAGGAATCATCTGCTGCGTTCTTGGAAGATTATTTGCAAGTTGCTGCAATGGATAAACTACGTGCAACTTTCGACAACATCCATACAGACTTCGAGCGATATCAAGTTGAATCCGATCGAAGACATGCTGAAATTATGGCTGCCCTAGATGCATTACATGACAACCTCGATCCACGAAGCAAATTAGAACGTATTGCGCAACGGAGATTGGAGGCAGAGCAACGGAAATTAGAACGTATTGCGCAACGGAAATTGGAGGCAGAACGGAAATTAGAACGTATTGCGCAACGGAAATTGGAGGCAGAACAACGGCAATTAGAACGTGCAAAACGTTGGAGGACATTAGACGCAAAGTGGAAGGCGGCCGATGAACTTTTCTTTATCACGTATGGTGTAACACGTGAAGAAGCTGTGGCTGGCAAACCGCCCAAATTCTCTCCTTCACGTGCTAAATCGAATAAACAGGTTATTCCCGACCCCCCTACGGCTGTGGTACACGAGGAGGTTGACATTCTTATTGTTGATTCAGCCACGGAAGAGTTCATTGAGGTTCCTAATGCACTTACTAATGATGTTGTTCCAGTTGCTACTATTGATTCTCCTTTACCGGTACCCGACCATTCGACGAGATTGCCGACGTCAAGGTGGATATTGGTGTTGACCCAATCACTATGCCCGTGGACTTACTTGCTTTGAATCGATTGTGGTCCAACCGGGGACCGAACCGGTGCAATCCGATGGTTCAAAGGTGCACTCGGCAATTTTAGTTGCTGATTTGAAGGCGTTACAAAGCGCCACATGTATATGTGGATCCATATTTACAGCATTGCCGCCCTTTGGATTTTGTTGTCGCTGATTTCTCCACTCGCGCCATTCCATGTTTTTGCGATGTTGTGATTCTGAGTTTCTCCGTGGTTGAGTGGACGTATGGAAGCACGATATTCGTGTTCGATCCGGGTTGATTCGAGGACGAATCCTTTTGAAGCGGGAGGGAATGATGTAGACCAATTCAAGAGGAAGATTGAGTCTTTTATTTAGTCTTTTATTATCCCACATTGGTTAATTGTCTTTTATATTTATTATTATTTTTAATTATTGTTATTTTGTCCCACATTGCTAAAATGACAATTAGACTTAGAGTCTGTAGCCTATATAAGGCATTTCCTTGTATTTGAATAGGTAGCTTATGATTGAATCAAAAAAACTATATTGGTTGAAATTCAGAGATTGAATTTTCATCATAAGAAACTTTCAGAGATTGGGTTTCTTTCAAGAAGTTTTCAGAGATTGGACTTCTTTCGATTATCCTGAGACGGGGTAATTGGTTGGTGTTCCTGAGATGGGATCACCGTAGTAAATATTCTGAGATGGAGTATTTACATATCCTTTTGTTATTTTCGTTATATATATTCAAAAAGCCATAAAAATATACTTTTCATTGCTGAATCGTTTGTTGTGCTTTAATCAACGATCCTACAAGATTCGGTTTATATCAGTACGCCGGCGCAAACGGCAAGCAAAACGGAGGCCAGAATGGCCTTGTACAAGGAATCAAAAATCACACCGTTAAGTACTCTATGGGTACAAAAAAGAGTATGAAAAAAAAACGTTTGTAATTCTCTTTGAAGTACTGATGTGATATCGACCAGAACGATAAATAAGGCACGCCGGCACAAACGGCAAGCAAAACGGAGGCCAGAATGGCCCTGTACAAGGAATCAAAAATCACACCTTTAAGTACTCTATGGGTACAAAAAAGAGTACGGAAAAAAACCTTTGTAATTCTCTTTGAAGTACTGATGTGATATCGACCAGAACGATAAATAAGGCACGCCGGCACAAACGGCAAGCAAAACGGAGGCCAGAATGGCCTTGTACAAGGAATCAAAAATCACACCGTTAAGTACTCTATGGGTACAAAAAAGAGTACGAAGAAAAACGTTTGTAATCCTCTTTGAAGTACTGATGTAATATCGACCAGAACAATAAATAAGGCACGCCGCCGCAAACGGCAAGCAAAACGGAGGCCAGAATGGCCTTGTACAAGGAATCAAAAATCACATAGTTAAGTACTCTATAGGTACGAAAAAAAACGTTTGTAATTCTCTTTGAAGTACTAATGTGATATCGACCAGAACGATAAATAAGGCACGCCGGCACAAACGGCAAGCAAAACGGAGGCCAGAATGGCCTTGTACAAGGAATCAAAATTCACACAGTTAAGAACTCTATGGGTACGAAAAAAAGTATGAAAAAAAACGTTTGTAATTCTCTTTGAAGTACTGATGTGATATCGACCAGAACGATAAATAAGGCACGCCGGCACAAACGGCAAGCAAAACCGAGGCCAGAATGCACTTGTACAAGGAATCAAAAATCAAACAGTTAAGTACTCTAAGGGTACAAAAAAAAGTACGAAAAAAACGTTTGTAATTCTCTTTGAAGTACTGATGTGGTCTCGACCAGAACGATAAATAAGGTATGCCGGCACAAACGGCAAGCAAAACGGAGATCAGAATGGCCATGTACAAGGAATCAAAAATCACACCGTTAAGTACTCTATAGGTACAAAACAAAGGTACGAAAAAAAATGTTTGTAATTCTCATTGAAGTACTGATGTGTTATCGACCAGAATGATAAACAAGGCACGCCGGCGCAAACGGCAAGCAAAACGGAGGCCAGAAATGCCTTGTACAAGGAATCAAAAATCACAGCGTTAAGTACTCTATGGGTACAAAAAAGAGTACGAAAAAAAATGTTTGTAAATCTCTTTGAAGTACTGATGTGATATCGACTAGAACGAGAAATAAAGCACTCCGGATCAAACGGCTAGCAAGACGGAGTCCAGAATGGCCTTGTACAAGGAATCGAAACTCACACAGTTAAGTACTATATGGGTACGAAAAAAGTACGAAAAAAAACGTTTGTAATTCTCTTTGAAGTACTGATGTGATATCGACCAGACCGATAAATAAGGCACGTCAGCGCAAACGGCAAGCAAAACGGAGGCCAAAATGGCCTTGTACAAAGAATCAAAAATCACACAGTTAAGTACTCTATGGGTACGAAAAAAAAGTACGAAAAAAAACGTTTGTAATTCTCTTTGAAGTACGATGTGATATCGACCGAACGATAAATAAGGCACGCCGGCGCAAACGGCAAGCAAAACGGTGGCCGAATGGCCTTGTACAAGGAATCAAAAATCACACAAGTTAAGTACTCTATGGGTACAAAAAAAAGTACGAAAAAAAACGTTTGTAATTCTCTTTGAAGTACTGATGTGGTATCGGCCAGAACGATAAATAAGGTACGCCGGCGCAAACGGCAAGCAAAACGGTGGTCAAAATGGCCTTGTACAATGAATCAAAAATCACATAGTTAAGTACTCTATGGATACGAAACAAAGTACGAAAAAAAAACGTTTGTAATTCTCTTTGAAGTACTGATGTGTTATCGACCAAAACGATAAATAAGGCACGCCGGCGCAAACGGCAAGCAAAACGGAGGCCGAATGGCCTTGTACAAGGAATCAAAAATCACACGTTAAGTACTCTATGGGTACGAAAAAAAGTACGAAAAAAAACGTTTGTAATTCTCTTTGAAGTACGATGTGATATCGACCGAACGATAAATAAGGCACGCCGGCGCAAACGGCAAGCAAAACGGAGGCCGAATGGCCTTGTACAAGGAATCAAAAATCACACGTTAAGTACTCTATGGGTACGAAAAAAAGTACGAAAAAAAAACGTTTGTAATTCTCTTTGAAGTACGATGTGATATCGACCGAACGATAAATAAGGCACGCCGGCGCAAACGGCAAGCAAAACGGAGGCCGAATGGCCTTGTACAAGGAATCAAAAATCACACCGTTAAGTACTCTATGGGTACAAAAAAGAGTACGAAAAAAAACGTTTGTAATTCTCTTTGAAGTACGATGTGATATCGACCGAACGATAAATAAGGCACGCGGCGCAAACGGCAAGCAAAACGGAGGCCGAATGGCCTTGTACAAGGAATCAAAAAATCACACCGTTAAGTACTCTATGGGTACAAAAAAAGTTTGAAAAAAAATGTTTGTAATTCTCTTTGAAGTATTGATGTGATATCGACCAGAATGATAAATAAGGCACGCCGGCGCAAACGGCAAGCAAAACGGAGGCCGAATGGCCTTGTACAAGGAATCAAAAATCACACCGTTAAGTACTCTATGGGTACAAAAAAAAGTACGAAAAAAAAACGTTTGTAATTCTCTTTGAAGTACGATGTGATATCGACCGAACGATAAATAAGGCACGCCGGCGCAAAACGGCAAGCAAAACGGAGGCCGAATGGCCTTGTACAAGGAATCAAAAATCACACGAGTTAAGTACTCTATGGGTACAAAAAAAGTACGAAAAAAAAACGTTTGTAATTCTCTTTGAAGTACGATGTGATATCGACCGAACGATAAATAAGGCACGCCGGCGCAAACGGCAAGCAAAACGGAGGCCGAAATGGCCTTGTACAAGGAATCAAAAATCACACGGTTAAGTACTCTATGGGTACGAAAAAAAGTACGAAAAAAAAACGTTTGTAATTCTCTTTGAAGTACGATGTGATATCGACCGAACGATAAATAAGGCACGCCGGCGCAAACGGCAAGCAAAACGGAGGCGAATGGCCTTGTACAAGGAATCAAAAATCACACCGTTAAGTACTCTATGGGTACAAAAAAAAGTACGAAAAAAAACGTTTGTAATTCTCTTTGAAGTACCGATGTGATATCGACCGAACGATAAATAAGGCACGCCGGCGCAAACGGCAAGCAAAACGGAGGCCGAAATGGCCTTGTACAAGGAATCAAAAATCACACCGTTAAGTACTCTATGGGTACAAAAAAAGTACGAAAAAAAAACGTTTGTAATTCTCTTTGAAGTACGATGTGATATCGACCGAACGATAAATAAGGCACGCCGGCGCAAACGGCAAGCAAAACGGAGGCCGAATGGCCTTGTACAAGGAATCAAAAATCACACGTTAAGTACTCTATGGGTACAAAAAAAGTACGAAAAAAAACGTTTGTAATTCTCTTTGAAGTACGATGTGATATCGACCGAACGATAAATAAGGCACGCCGGCGCAAACGGCAAGCAAAACGGAGGCCGAATGGCCTTGTACAAGAATCAAAAATCACACCGTTAAGTACTCTATGGGTACAAAAAAAGTACGAAAAAAAAAACGTTTGTAATTCTCTTTGAAGTACGATGTGATATCGACCGAACGATAAATAAGGCACGCCGGCGCAAACGGCAAGCAAAACGGAGGCCGAATGGCCTTGTACAAGGAATCAAAAATCACACCGTTAAGTACTCTATGGGTACAAAAAAAGTACGAAAAAAAACGTTTGTAATTCTCTTTGAAGTACGATGTGATATCGACCGAACGATAAATAAGGCACGCCGGCGCAAACGGCAAGCAAAACGGAGGCAATGGCCTTGTACAAGGAATCAAAAATCACACCGTTAAGTACTCTATGGGTACAAAAAAAGTACGAAAAAAAAACGTTTGTAATTCTCTTTGAAGTACCGATGTGATATCGACCGAACGATAAATAAGGCACGCCGGCGCAAACGGCAAGCAAAACGGAGGCCGAATGGCCTTGTACAAGGAATCAAAAATCACACGATTAAGTACTCTATGGGTACAAAAAAAGTACGAAAAAAAAAACGTTTGTAATTCTCTTTGAAGTACGATGTGATATCGACCGAACGATAAATAAGGCACGCCGGCGCAAACGGCAAGCAAAACGGAGGCCGAATGGCCTTGTACAAGGAATCAAAAATCACACGCTTAAGTACTCTATGGGTACAAAAAAAGTACGAAAAAAAACGTTTGTAATTCTCTTTGAAGTACGATGTGATATCGACCGAACGATAAATAAGGCACGCCGGCGCAAACGGCAAGCAAAACGGAGGCCGAATGGCCTTGTACAAGGAATCAAAAATCACACGCTTAAGTACTCTATGGGTACGAAAAAAAGTACGAAAAAAAACGTTTGTAATTCTCTTTGAAGTACCGATGTGATATCGACCGAACGATAAATAAGGCACGCCGGCGCAAACGGCAAGCAAAACGGAGGCCGAATGGCCTTGTACAAGGAATCAAAAATCACACCGTTAAGTACTCTATGGGTACGAAAAAAAGTACGAAAAAAAACGTTTGTAATTCTCTTTGAAGTACGATGTGATATCGACCGAACGATAAATAAGGCACGCCGGCGCAAACGGCAAGCAAAACGGAGGCCGAATGGCCTTGTACAAGGAATCAAAAATCACACCGTTAAGTACTCTATGGGTACAAAAAAAGTACGAAAAAAACGTTTGTAATTCTCTTTGAAGTACGATGTGATATCGACCGAACGATAAATAAGGCACGCCGGCGCAAACGGCAAGCAAAACGGAGGCCGAATGGCCTTGTACAAGAATCAAAAATCACACCGTTAAGTACTCTATGGGTACAAAAAAAGTACGAAAAAAAACGTTTGTAATTCTCTTTGAAGTACCGATGTGATATCGACCGAACGATAAATAAGGCACGCCGGCGCAAACGGCAAGCAAAACGGAGGCCGAATGGCCTTGTACAAGGAATCAAAAATCACACACGTTAAGTACTCTATGGGTACAAAAAAAGTACGAAAAAAAACGTTTGTAATTCTCTTTGAAGTACCGATGTGATATCGACCGAACGATAAATAAGGCACGCCGGCGCAAACGGCAAGCAAAACGGAGGCCAGAATGGCCTTGTACAAGGAATCAAAAATCACACAGTTAAGTACTCTATGGGTACGAAAAAAAAAGTACGAAAAAAAACGTTTGTAATTCTCTTTGAAGTACTGATGTGATATCGACCAGAACGATAAATAAGGCACGCCGGCGCAAACGGCAAGCAAAACGGAGGCCAGAATGGCCTTGTACAAGGAATCAAAAATCACACAGTTAAGTACTCTATGGGTACGAAAAAAAAAGTACGAAAAAAAACGTTTGTAATTCTCTTTGAAGTACGATGTGATATCGACCGAACGATAAATAAGGCACGCCGGCGCAAACGGCAAGCAAAACGGAGGCCGAATGGCCTTGTACAAGGAATCAAAAATCACACGCTTAAGTACTCTATGGGTACGAAAAAAAGTACGAAAAAAAACGTTTGTAATTCTCTTTGAAGTACGATGTGATATCGACCGAACGATAAATAAGGCACGCCGGCGCAAACGGCAAGCAAAACGGAGGCCGAATGGCCTTGTACAAGGAATCAAAAATCACACGGTTAAGTACTCTATGGGTACAAAAAAAGTACGAAAAAAAACGTTTGTAATTCTCTTTGAAGTACCGATGTGATATCGACCGAACGATAAATAAGGCACGCCGGCGCAAACGGCAAGCAAAACGGAGGCCGAAATGGCCTTGTACAAGGAATCAAAAATCACACGTTAAGTACTCTAGGGTACGAAAAAAAGTACGAAAAAAAAACGTTTGTAATTCTCTTTGAAGTACGATGTGATATCGACCGAACGATAAATAAGGCACGCCGGCGCAAACGGCAAGCAAAACGGAGGCCAAATGGCCTTGTACAAGGTATCAAAAATCACACGCTTAAGTACTCTATGGGTACAAAAAAAGTACGAAAAAAACGTTTGTAATTCTCTTTGAAGTACGATGTGATATCGACCGAACGATAAATAAGGCACGCCGGCACAAACGGCAAGCAAAACGGAGGCCGAATGGCCTTGTACAAGGAATCAAAATCACACCGTTAAGTACTCTATGGGTACAAAAAAAGTACGAAAAAAATGTTTGTAATTCTCTTTGAAGTACGATGTGATATCGACCGAACGATAAATAAGGCACGCCGGCGCAAACGGCAAGCAAAACGGAGGCCGAATGGCCTTGTACAAGAATCAAAAATCACACGTTAAGTACTCTATGGGTACAAAAAAAGTATGAAAAAAAACGTTTGTAATTCTCTTTGAAGTAATGATGTGATATCGACCAGAACGATAAATAAGGCACGCCGGCGCAAACGGCAAGCAAAACGGAGGCCAGAATGGCCTTGTACAAGGTATCAAAAATCACACCGTTAAGTACTCTATGGGTACAAAAAAAGTACGAAAAAAAACGTTTGTAATTCTCTTTGAAGTACTAATGTGATATCGACCAGAACGATAAATAAGGCACGCCGGCGCAAACGGCAAGCAAAACGGAGGCCAGAATGGCCTTGTACAATGAATCAAAAATCACACCGTTAAGTACTCTATGGGTACAAAAAAGAGTACGAAAAAAAAACGTTTGTAATTCTCTTTGAAGTACTGATGTGATATCGACCAGAACGATAAATAAGGCACGCCGGCGCAAACGGCAAGCAAAACGGAGGCCAGAATCACACCGTTAAGTACTCTATGGGTACAAAAATAAGTACGAAAAAAATGTTTGTAATTCTCTTTGAAGTACTGATGTGATATCGACCAGAACGATAAATAAGGCACACCGGCGCAAGCGGCAAGCGAAACGGAGGCCAGAATGGCCTTGTACAAGGAATCAACAATCACACCGTTAAGTACTCTATTGGTATAAAAAAGAGTACGAAAAAAAGGTTGTAATTCTCTTTGATGTACTGATGTGATATCGACCAGAACGATAAATAAGGCACGCCGGCGCAAACGGCAAGCAAAACGGAGGCCAAAATGGCCTTGTACAAGGAATCAAAAATCACACCGTTAAGAACTCTATGGATACAAAAAAGAGTACGAAAAAAACGTTTGTAATTCTCTTTGAAATACTGATGTGATATCGACCAGAACGATAAATAAGGCACGCCGGCGCAAACGACAAGCAAAACGGAGGCCAGAATGGCCTTGTACAAGGAATCAAAAATCACACAGTTAAGTACTCTCTAGGTACGGAAAAAAGTACGAAAAAAAACGTTTGTAAATCACTTTGAAGTACTGATTTGATATCGACCGAACGATAAATAAGGCACGCCGGCGCAAACGACAAGCAAAACGGAGGCCAGAATGGCCTTGTACATGGAATAAAAAATCACACAGCTAAGTACTCTATGGGTACGAAAAAAAGTACGAAAAAAAACGTTTGTAATTCTCTTTGAAGTACGATGTGATATCGACCGAACGATAAATAAGGCACGCCGCCGCAAACGGCAAGCAAAACGGAGGCCGAATGGCCTTGTACAAGGAATCAAAAATCACACGTTAAGTACTCTATGGGTAGGAAAAAAAGTACGAAAAAAAACGTTTGTAATTCTCTTTGAAGTACTGATGTGGTATCGACCAGAACGATAAATAAGGTACGCCGGCGCAAACGGCAAGCAAAACGGAGGTCAGAATGGCCTTGCACAAGGAATCAAAAATCACACCGTTAAGTACTCTATGGGTACAAAACATAGTATGAAAAAAAAACGTTTGCAATTCTTATTGAAGTACTGATGTGTTATCGACCAGAACGATAAACAATGTACGCCGGCGCAAACGGCAAGCAAAACGGAGGCCAGAATGGCCTTGTACAAGGAATCAAAAATCACACCGTTAAGTACTCTATGGGCACAAAAAAGAGTATGAAAAAAACGTTTGTAATTCTCTTTGAAGTACTGATGTGATATCGACCAGAACGATAAATAAGGCACGCCGGCGCAAACGGCAAGCAAAACGGGGGCCAGAATGGCCTTGTACAAGGAATCAAAAATCACACCGTTAAGTACTCTATGGGTACATAAAAGAGTACGAAAAAAACGTTTGTAATTCTATTTGAAGTACTGATGTGATATCGACCAGAACGATAAATAAGGCACACCGGCGCAAACGGCAAGCAAAACGGAAGCCAGAATGGCCTTGTACAAGGAATCAAAAATCACACCGTTAAGTACTCTATGGGTTCAAAAAAGAGTACAAAAAAAATGTTTGTAATTCTCTTTGAAGTACTGATGTGATATCGACCGAACGTTGTTAAGGGTGAATTTATACGATTTATAATGCTATATTCTATGATATTTTTCCCCGTATTCGTACTAAATTGCATAAGAAGCATGTGTTTAATGAATATATTGAGTAAATGATATTTCAAAAGAGTTAATTGCAAAATAGGTTGATTTATGTGCTTTAATTATGTTTTTACGATTATTTGAGCGATATTACATTTTGTGGTGTTTTTATATGATGTAGATGCATTTTTCAAGGCTCAAATGATGATCAAAAGAGATAAGAGTCGAAATATATGATGATTAAAAGAGATAATGAAGGCATTGACAAGATGAAAAAGAGATAGAGATCAAGAAATCGAAATTCAGTCATATTGGACTGGCGTCCAGGTCCCGTCCAGTGGACGGGCGTTTCTTGAAAGCGAACGAGCGTCCGGGGATGGAAAGTTGATTCGGGAAGTTTGGACGGCGAGGTGGACGGCGGTTGGACGAGCGTCGATCATGACTCGGCCCGATTTGAAGTTCATATGAAGAATGGACGGGCGTTCAAGGATCCGGACGGGCGTCCGGTAGCCGACTTCTTTGAAACCGACTTTAAAATCTATATATAGTCGGATGTTTTCTCCACACAAAATATACCATACATCATATATTCAAAACCCTAAACCTAGGGGCGGCTTTAGGCTGCGTTTTTCTTCCTTTTGTTCCGGTTTTTATGCACTTTAGATTAGATTAAACTAGTTACTTTTTATGCCTTGTTTATACAAATTTGAGTTGCGAGGATGTCCGAGGCTAAAAGCTTCATCAAACGAGTATTGTGAAGCCATCCAACGATTGTTGATTTCGTTTTCTTCGGTTAAACTTGTGAGTTTTTATTCAAAGGTTGTTTCTTATTCATTCATGTTTTATTACGTTTAATTGCTTTTATATCGGAAGATCTGCATGTGTGATTGTTTATTGTTGATGGAAATCTTAATAAACCCTAGATCATCATGAATAAGAGTAGTAATTCGAATCTATCATAACGGAAGTTAATAGGTTTAATTGCTAGATTACAAGCATAAAGTTTGCACCTTTGGTTAGGAAACGCGTTAATCTTGCATTGGAAGATAATAGATTAATAGATGAACTTTCTAAGGAATTAGGGTTCATGTTTAGATAAGGTGAATCACAACCTAGATAAAAACCACAACATAATCGAGATAGGAAATCAATGCTTGTTGGATAGGTGGATCAATCCTCGTTTGTTCATTACACACTTGATTTAAATCCTTAAAACTTGAATTCGTTTAGTTAGTTTACTTTTATTTGCATCTTAGTTTAGTTTAGTATTGAATTGGTTCGCAGCCCGTATCCTTCCTAGCTTTGGATTATATCCTCTGTCTAGTTTTATTTTTTTTTTGTTCGATGTTTATTCATTGTTTAGATTAGTTTCGTGACATAGTTTAGGTTAGACAAAAGCTAGAATCACAATCGTTTAGTTCCCCGTAAGATCGACCCGGTATCAACCTCTTTACTACGATCCTTATACTTGAGGGAAACCGGATTTATAAATATTTATTACTTGTTTGTTTGTGCTAGATAAATCCGTGACAAGTTTTTGGCGCCGTTGCCGGGGAACCGGACGGTTGTCTAGTTTTTGTTTTGTTTTTGTTTGTTTTTCTGTTTTATTTCGTTTTAAATTCATGTTTTTAGTTGATAATTGTTTTAGGTAGTTGTTAAGTAGATAATTAGGGTTTAAGACTTTCCCTTAGTAGTTTCCTTGGAGATTAGATCGTACTGTCTTTGTTTTTACGTCGTTTTATCTTACCTTCTTGACTTTTACGCAAATTTACGCTTGTTCTAGTTTTCCCGCTACCAAACGGGCGTCTGGGACATCGGACGCCCGTCCGCTGGAAAATTATCAGTTTTGTTTTGTTTTTATTCACTTAAACGAGCGTCCATAAGATTTGGACGCCCGTTCAGGTATTCTGTCTTTCAGACGAGCGTTTGGACTACTAAACGCCCGTCCGATCTCAATTTCATCTGGACGCCCGTCCAAACTTTTGGACGTCCGTCTGGTCCTGTTTTCTTCAATACTTTTGTTTCCTTTTCTTCTTTCCCATTCTTTTCTTTAGGCTTTTAATTTTTAGTTTAGGCTTTTACTTTCTTAGCTTTTAGGTTTCGTTCCACTTGTTTTTGGTCCGGTTTATGCAAACTCGGAGTCAAAAGGGACCGTTATTATACACCCCTGACCCCGAGCGAACCGTAGTCCGGCCAAACGGGCGGAATTTTCGTTACGCGGTTACGGCGAGACGAGCCGAGCGAGATCTTGAAGAACAACTAGCTAGAGAAATCAACGATTTTGTGATAATGGCCGCTAATAATAGACGTACGTTGGCGGACTACGCCATGCCGGGCGAAGTCAAAGTCAACCCGGCTATCGTTATTCCGGCCATTCTTGCACAAACCTTTGAGTGAAGCCGGGACTTATCCGGATGATGCAGCACGCATCAATTTTTCACGGCTATCAATCAGAGAATCCGCATACCCACTTACACACATTCTTAGAGATATGCGGTACTACACGCATCCAAGGAGTAAGTGAGGATGCTATCAAGCTAAAACTTTTTCCTTTTTCTTTGAAAGGAGAGGCTAAAGAGTGGTACACCTCTCTCCCTTACGAATCTATCACCACACAGGCGAACTCGAAAAGGAGTTCTTGAGTCAATATTTTCCACCTTCAAAAAGCGCCGGTGCTTAAATGAAATATTCACCTTCTACCGAAAGAGAATGAGTCCTTTTCGAATGTTGGAAGAGATTCAAGTCTCTTCTTAGAAAGTGTCCCCACCATGGCTTACCGATGGAAAGGCAAGTCAACACCTTCTTTAGTGGATTGACCGAGCTTACAAAAGGCATGGTTAATAGCTCTTACGGTGGGGCATTTACGAAGAAAACGCACGAAGAGGGATGGGCCTTGTTTGAGGACATTGCAAAGTATAACTATGCCCCCTCTTATCAAGCAATTCAAGCTCCTCCTCCTCCCAAGGTTGAGGAAGTCAATTTGCGAGTTTGATCGCCTTCTTTGCGAGAAGCGAGATGGCACCATCTCAAGTTTCCAATCCTATAAATCAAACTTCTTCTTTTCCACGAACCCTCGGGTTACGCATCTTGTGAAAATTCTTCGGACGGGCCATATGAATGGCCGGTGCCAATTTAATCCCCACTTACCTTATCAAGTAAATGATGTTCATGATTATGGACAGTACAATCAAGTCACATGTCAGAATTGTGACGAGGTGGGGCACACTTCTAAATTATGCCCTATGAACGGACAGAATGCGGAAGTGAATGCATTCTATGGCCAGAACAATCAAAGGTTCAATCGGTTTCTGGCCGGGGCAATTTTCAAAACCAAGGGTTTAATCCATCTTCAAATTTCAATCCTAATTCGAATTTTAATTCGAATCGAATTTCAACGAAACCACTGGGTTTAATCGAAATCAAAACTCGAATTTTTCCAATCCTACGCAAAAATTCAATCGAAATTGGCCTTCCAATTCAAACTCTCAATTTCAAAGTCGGCCCGGCCCGACCACATGCTCCAAATCTCCAAAACTCTCAAAGCTCCTCCCAATCTAACAATCTTGAAGCCAAGTTAGAGGAGCAAAGCGAGTCAATGAAGAATCTCGAGAGACAAATTGGGCAACGGGCGAGCGGTTGGCTTCCCAGACCCCCGGGCGGTGCCCGGTTTCAACGAGAAGAATCCAAAGGGTGGTCAAGTTGCTCGGGCGACTTGAACAAAGGCCCGTATGCTTGACCTCGTGCCATCAATTCAATACGGTAAAGAGGAGGCCGGTGCAATGAATCGAGAGCGGTACTCAAGTTAGTGGTCCTTCCCATCCGGGAAACCACTAGCCCCTCTGCCATTGATAAGGCGGGGAGGGAAGGCGAGCACCTACACTCCCCTCAGCGCAAGAGAAAACTCGGGTGGCTGATCCCCGAGAGGTGAAGAAGTTGGTGATCCTCAAGTGGCTGATCCCTTGAGGACCGAAAAAGCAATCGAAAGTCGGGAGGGTGATCCACGACTACTAAGAAATACGAGAAAGGCTTGTTCGATGGAAGGATGCGGAAGACGGAGAGCTGTAAGTGCATCCTCAAAGAAAGTTTTTTCTGAGAATGACCTTAAGAAACTTCCATTTCCACCGAGAAAGAGCAACATTCCCTTGATTGAGGACAAAAAGTACGAGAAGGTGCTGAACCTTTTGAAAAACACTCAGGTAAATCTTCCACTATCAGATGTCTTGGTTGAGATGCCTAAGTATACAAAATTCATCAAGGATGTTGTATCTTCGAAAAAGAAGTTAGCAGGCATGGAAAAGCAAATTGGTGAGGATTGCTCCATGATTAATTATGAAGACTTACCAATTAAAAGAGGTGACCCTGGCAAATTCGTACTTACAGTATTAATGGGAGGTCTAGTCTTCCCTAATTCTTTGTGTGATCTAGGTGCCTCTATAAGCCTTATGCCAATGTCTGTATGCAAACAGCTCGGTTTACAAAGCCTTCTAGAACCCACTACTATGAGTTTACAATTCGATAGATCTTCTAAGAAAGCTTCGGGGATCTAAAAGACGTTTTGGTTCGATTGATAGATTTACCTTTCCAGTCGATTGGTATGTTTTAGATATGGAGAAAGATGAAAACGTCCCCCTGATTCTTGGAAGACCTTTCTTATCTACAGCTAGAGCCCTCATCGATTGCGATGGTGGGCACGTGACTATCCGAGTTGGTGATCAAGAGGTGAGTTACAATGTCTTAAAGTCCATTCAAGTACCCTCTGGACCCCCAACCGGCTTTTCCATTGATTATATGACGGATGATTTTACCGATTATATGGATAAGCAAGTCATGGCTGTAGAAGCAGAATATGAGCGATTGGTTGACAACCTGAATACTCATGGTGTGGTTAATCTAGACCAATTAGCGGTGATTTTGAGGAAGAATTATTCGAAGGAGAAGCTTTGGCGGTGGGACCACGAGAAGTAAACTCGGCGATGTTGAGTTGAAAAGTGGAGATCTCAAGTCTAGTTTAGAAGACCCCCCTGCGATTTAGTGCTAAAGCCGTTGCCTAAACATCTCAAGTATGTGTTTTTAAGAGAAGGTGACAAGCTTCCACGCGATTATATACGCAAGCTTTCTCGTTTAGAGGAAATGAAACTTATCAACGTCTTGAAGAAAAATGAAAAAGCCTTTGGATGGCGGGTAGGAGATATCGAGAGGGATATCTCCGGACATCTGTATGCACAAGATCAAGACGAATGAGGGTGCAAAATGTGTTAGACGACCCCGAGAGAAGGCTCAACCCTCGTATGCAAGAGGTGGTTAAGAAAGAAATCATTAAACTTACGGACATGGGAATCATTTATGCCATCGCGGATAGTGAATGGGTTTCCCCAACTCAAGTAGTTCCCAAGAAAGGTGGAATTACGATTGAGAAGAATGAGAAGGGAGAGGAGATAGCATTGAGACTTGTCACTTTGGTTACGAGTACATCGATTATCGAAAGCTCAATGAGGTCACAATGAAAGATCACTTTCCCCTTCCGTTCATTGATCGGATGCTCGAGCGTACGGCGGGACACGCATTCTCTTGCTTCTAGATGGATATTCGGGATACTTCCGGATACCCATTGATCCGGTGACCAAGAAAAGACCACTTTCACACCCCTTATGGTACATTCGCTTACGGACGAATGCCATTCGGTCTCTGCAATGCCCCGGCTACATTTCGGCGATGTATGCGGCTATCTTTGACGGGCTTGTAGAGAAGTGTATGGAGATCTTTATGGACGATTTTTCGGTTTTTGGTCGGTCCTTCGATGATTGCCTCGACAATCTTGATCAAGTGTTATCCGGATGTGTGGAAAAGAACTTAGTACGAACTAGGGAAAAATGCCATTTCATGGTAGATGAGGGAATAGTTCTTGGCCACAAGATCTCCGCCAAAGGTATAGAAGTTGACGGGGCAAAAGTAGAAGCTATCGAGAAGATGAGCTACCCTAAGAATGTGCGGGAAGTTAGAGGCTTTCTTGGACATGTCGGTTTTTACGAAGGTTCATTCAAAACTTCTCCAAGATAGCCAAGCCCTGTCCACTTTACTAAAGGAAGACGTTGAGTTTAATTTTGATGAGAGCGCAAGCAAGCGTTTGAGGAGCTCAAGGATCGTTTAGTATACTGCTCCAATTCTTATATCGCCCGATTGGAACCTACCGTTTGAGCTTATGTGCGACGCATCAAACTATCTTGTTGTCTTTGTTCTAGGGCAAAAGATCAAGGGGAAGTTCCGGCCTATCTATTACGCCGGTCACACATTGAACCCCTCTCAAGTTAACTATACTACTGCGAAAAGGAACTACGGCCGTAGTCTTTGCTATGGACAAGTTTCGTAGTTACTTGTTAGGAGCTCAAGTGATCGTGTGGAGTGATCACGGCGCTTTGCGTTATCGATGACTAAGAAAGAAGCTAAACCGCGCCTCTTGCGTTGGATACGACCACTACAAGAGTTTGACGTTCAAATTAAGGACAAAAAGGGCGGTGAAAATGTAGTGGCGGATCACGTTTCTAGAATGTTAAATGAGGAAAAGGATGAACCGGATGATATAGATCTTTACTTTCCTCTAGAAAACATTATGTTGATAGACGGTTGTCCTCACGATGTTCCATGGTATTCTTCCATTGTGAACTACCTTCATGCCCGTTATCTCGATCCCGAAATGTCTTATCGGGAGAAGAAAAAGTTCTTCTCGATTTGAAATATTTCGTTTGGGATGAACCTTATCTTTTCAAGATGCGTAAAGATGGGTTGCTTAGGAGATGTGTTCCGGAATCCGAGCAACGCGATATTATTGAGCGGTGCCACGGTGGACCCACGGGAGGTCACTTTGGTCCGTGGAAAACCGTTGCTAAGATCTTTCAATCCGGTTTCTATTGGCCTACGATCTTTAAAGATACGAAGCTTTACGTAAAGCTTGTGATAGGTGCCAAAGAACCGGTACTCGACAAGGCGTTTTGACATGCCTTTAAAACCCATCCTCGAATGCGAAGTCTTTGATGTATGGGGTATCGATTTTATGGGACCATTCCCATCATCTTGCGGTAATAAATACATCTTAGTCTGCGTAGACTACGTGTCTAAATGGGTGGAGGCCCAAGCCACTCCTCACAATGATCATAAGACGGTGATGAAATTTCTAAAGAAGAATATCTTCGTGAGGTTTGGATGTCCACGTGCCTTGATCAGTGATGAAGGGACGCATTTATGCAACCGACCCCTAGAGAAAGTACTTGAGAAGTATGGTGTTCGTCATAAAACTGGCACACCATATCATCCGATGACTAGTGGTCAGGTTGAAAGAAGCAACCAGAGCATCAAGAAAATCCTGGAGAAAACGGTAAACGAGTCATAGAAAGGATTTGGAGTTTGAAATTGGATGATGTACTGCGGGCTTACGAAGCGCCTATAAAACCCCTATGGGGACATCTCCATATCAAATGGTCTACGGGAAACCATGTCATCTGCTGTCGAGTTAGAGCATAGAGCTTATTGGGCTACAAAGTTTACGAACTTTGATTCCCAATCTTGTGGACAACATCGACTACGGCGGTTACATGAGCTAGACGAATTCGGACTCCGGGCCTATGAAAGTGCCGGGATTAGTAAAGATAAGATGAAGCTACTCCACGATGCTAAGATTAAGAAGAGAGAATTTCTAGTCGGCGAACAAGTTCTTATACAATTCTAGGTTACATCTGTTTCTGGAAAGTTAAGGACACGTTGGTCCGGCCCTTTCGAGATTCTCCAAATCATTCTGGAGGCGTTCTAGAACTTCGTGGTTATAGTGGTGACCCGTTTCGAGTGAATGGCCAAAGGTGCAAGCACTATATTGGTGAACCTAAAGAGAGACCTTCGAATGTCCGTTGCCTCGACATCCTCGGGTGTGGTGCTACGGAAGTCGAAGAATTCGACGAGTCTTCACTCAACTTTGTTTTCGAGAGGATGGGCTTTAGTGGTCCTTACGAAGAAGTTCTAGGCGGTAGTTGGGATATGGAAGAATTGGAGAGGGAGCGTCGGTTGAAGCGTCATCGGAGGGCTCGAGAGAATGAAGAGGTCACCCATGGGGAAGTTCAAGCGTATTTGGAAAGCTATTAAAGATTTCACCCCATGTGTGAGATGCGTTTACGCGGCCACACTGCGATCGAGCTTACACGAGGTAGTGGGTGGCGAGAAAAGTCAAATGGCACGACCCGGGCTGAGTTTTCAACGGTGTCGAGCTAACGACATTAACCAAAAGCGCTACTAGGAGGCATCCTAGATATCCCTTATTATATTAGTTAAGTTACGTTCACGTTGTTAGTGTTTTATTTATTTAAGTTTTAGTTTAATTAAGTTTTAGGCGACTAAGTTTTTCTATTTATATCGTCGGTTAGTGTGCTTTTTAGATATGGATTACGGAGTTCTTCTGAGGAGTTCCCCATCATTAGTCGGATCCCACGATTACGATAGGCGATGGACCGGGAGGCACTATAGTCTTGCACGTAGATTTTGAGCTTAGTACCCGTACGAAGACCATCACCTATGTTCTCATTGTACCCCGCTGTTCGGGAGGTAGTGACTTCACTGCGAGGAGCTACGGGAAGCTATAGGACGTCCATATACGATCCTAAATGACCCTATCTTTGACGGATCTAGCGGCGGTACTACGGGATTCACATTTTAGAGGTTTAGAGGTAGGCGGAGATGGCGGGGCGTACAAGACGACTATGATTTCCCTCTTGCTATTGATATGCTTCGTCGTCTCATCCGTTTGGTGGATTGGTACGAGATTTATGCAGACTAGCGTTAGTTAGGTTTGTTTCGTCGAGCAAACGACGTAAAACAAAAGCGCTTTGTGGGAGGCAACCCACTGTTTTCTATTTGTTTTTTTTTATTTATTTATTTTCTAGTCACTTTATGTACTTTGTTTGATTTAAAGTTGTATTTTTGAAGTTTTAATTAAGTTTAATAAGAGATGTACTTTTGAATTTGGGTTGTATGGAATTTTATGATTTTTGCACTCTTGCCTTACGGGACGCCCGTCCGGACAACCGGACGCCCGTCCGCTATGACAAATCCTTAGACGGACGTCCACTACGCTGGACGCCCGTCCGATATTTTCCCTCCAATCTGTATGTGATTTAAACTCTTGGACGAGCGTCTGCGGGCGGACGCCCGTCCGGTTCATCGATTTCCCGGTGGACGCCCGTCCCGCGAGTTGGACGAGCGTCCAACATCTGTCTATATATACCCCCTGCTTCGATGAACCCTCACTTTTCAGTTTTTCAAATCGCAAAACCGTTTCCTCTCCCTCTTTTTGGCCTAAAATCTTCATTTCTAAACCATTTTGAGCGATTCCAAGTGCTACAGGCCGCTCTTGATCCCCTCTCTTTGATTTTCATAACCAAATTCCCCAACAAACCATATTCTTGGAGAATCAGGCCCCATTCAAGTCCGACTTTTCAGAAGAAAAATTCGATTTTGGAGCCCATTTTGGTGTTGTTTGGATTGATTTTCACCTCGATCAACATCCACTCACCCTACTTGGTAAGTTCGTAGCAAAATTTCTAGTTTTTATTCACGTTTTTGCGAGTACGATCTTCGGGTCGGCTCGTTCACTTGAATATTGCCTTAATTCGGTTTTTTGTTTTTTTTTTTTTTGTTTCTTGTTGCTTTGTTTTGGTGATATGGTGTTGTGATGGGTGATGCATTGGGGTTGTTTGGTGATGGTTATGGTTGTGGTTGTGGTTTGGTTGATTTGAAATCCCGCTTTGGATGTTAAACGGGTATCTTGTTGTGAATCGGGGTTGTTTTGGTTAGTCTAAGCTTGAAAATGGTTCGCCAAGAAAGCGATCATGAAAAGGCACGGGAAGGAAGTGGCTAGGGAGGCGGGGAAAAAGCGAAAAGAGTTTGATCCGACCTTGGTTGATCCTAACCGGGGTGTGAGTATTCGGGAGCAACCCCTAGAGCCACCCAAACTAGGGCAACCTTAAGAGATGAACCAACCTCCGACTCTGAGACGGACGATGATATTCCTTTAGTACGGATGCCTAGAGCTCAGAAAGGCGGAGCCTCGTCTAGGGCTGAGGACACCGTAGAAGCTACCCGTGAGGATGTGCCGGTTGAACCTAGGGCTGCTCCACCTAGAAAGAGAGCCAAAACCGTACCTCTTATGCCATTACCTCGTCGGTTCGTGAACCCTAGAGCTCACGATGTGTATAAACAGCACTATTTCTCGAGGACGATGTTGATAGAAAGGGCCACTTTAGAGGCAAAGGTCGATCCGAGTTTCGTTAAGTTGCTTAAGGATCGGAAATGGGACGCTTTGATGACGATTCCAACTACCCCGGTCAATAGTTCCTTGGTTCGGGAGTTTTATGCCAATTGTTCAGAAACCGACTTGGAAACGAAGGTAGTTGTGGTTCGAGGAGTCCAAGTTCCGTTTACGCCGGAGGTGATCAATGCAAAGTATGGGTTGGCGGCTTTTGAGGGTAGAGATTATAAGGAGGAGATTTTACATAGGCGAGTTTGGGGCGGGGATCCTTGGAGGAGTTGAGACTGAGAGTTTGCCCGGATGTGGCATGGACATTAAGACCGGGAGGCGACCGGAAGGAGTTGGTTACCACGACCTGGACGGAGGACTGGAAGGTCCAGTGTCGATTTATTCAGAGTCGGTTGTTGCCGAAGAACAACCTGACACACTTTCATATTGGTGACCTAGGCATGTTATACGCATTGACATTTGGCTTGAACGTGAATGTGGGGCAGGCGTTATATGATGAGGTGGCTATTAATCAGAAGATCTATACCCGATGCTTGATTATCCCTCACCTAATCCACAGTCTCTGTATCGATGCCGGTGTGCACGAGTATGGAGCCGATCACAAACCGAAGAATCCGAGGCCGATACGGCGAGAAAAAGGTAAGCCTTCGGGACGGGCGAGACGGAGACACCTCGGGAGCCGGTTCTTCGGCACCGCCTCGTGCATCCTCCCTTCCTACTTTATCTCCCGCGGTTAGGATGCGGTTGAGCATGGCCAATAGTTTCCGGGAATGGGCTGAGTGATATCCGGGATACGCGAACAACATTTTGTCGATTCTTCAATGTATGCGCGTGAGGGCCGGCGGCCGAGGGACGAAAGGACATTCAATCCGAGCTCCGTTGATTATCTCTTTGCTTTGATGAGATCGAGCGGGTCATTGCGGATGTTCTACACGACTACGAGACATCTTCGGATGAGGAGCGACGACTCGGCGGCTAGGGCTACGGCACCACCTTACGGACCCTCCTCGATCCTCCGGCCGATGATTACGGGACACCGAGCCGGCCTTGATTTTATTTTTCTGATTCTAGTTTTTCTTTTTCTTTGATTCGATGGATGTATGTTATTGATACTTTTTCTTATATGATTCGTTGTAATTTTGATATTGCTACTGTTACTTTTCCCGATGGATCATGTAAGCCATAAGGCACCCGTACTTTCATTTCGACTTGGTTTCTACTTTTTGGTTGTATTGGATGCATTATCTCTTGTTGATTTTGCTGTATCTTTTCATTTTGGTATAACTCCCCGTTTTCCCCGAGATGGTTCCATGTTTGTCAAGACGTGCAGGTATATTTTTAGCGGTTTCGTCGAGCTCCATTGTCTGGTTACGCATTCTAAGTGTCATTATGTAGGCTCCGGCACGACCGACGATTCGCGTTTCGGTTTCAATCGGCTAAGTCTTTTCCTTTTTCTTTCGATTACGCACAACATGAGGACATGTTGATTTTTAAGTGTGGGGGAGGGGAGTGTTTCGATATGTATCTACACATTTGCTTAATTCGTAATGTTTCTATGCAAATGAGCTAAAATTTTCGAAATTTTTCGACACTTTTGTTTGTTTTGTCCCGAGTAGGCAATTCGATTCAATGTTCGCTATTTTTATAGTCATTTAAGCTTTGTATATCATATGTTTGATGAGTTAGTTGTTTCACACGAGATCGATTTTTCACGAGCCATAGTAAATGATGAGCTATTTATAAAGTTATACCCCTTTTGGATTAGTGATTTTTGTTTTCTTATAAGTCATGTGCTTAGTGCTACGTATATATCTCGCGAATTATGATAGTTTGTATTTAGATCTGAGTATGATATCTTGTGAATATACGAAGGTTTGAATGTGATAAGTAACACGTAACTTATTGTCAAATGAAAAAGTTGAAAAAATATGAATTAATTGGGTGTGTCGAAAGCTAGTCGATGATTTGAGTGCGATAGGGTATACCACGTATGTCCTATACCACTATGATGACTAAAAGCTCACGACGATCGAAGAAGCTGCCTTATTTGAGTAAGGTAGGGGATTATCTTGAAATGTCCTATTACTGCTATGACGGGGCAATAGCTCATTCGATGTGTGTTTAAAAGTGAAAAAGTTAAATCAATTAATGAAGTGTTATGAAATGTATATAAGACTAAGTTATCGTCTACCTTATCCCAGTAGAAATGCGACGATATGTTGTAGGGATTATCCTCTGAGTATTTCAAAAAGGCCCTGGATATATTTTATCATCTTTTTCGGGATATATCACGTTTGTAGGGTGCATCTTATGAGTGTCATTTATTACTAGTCTACAAGGGGGTATTAGCTAGTTTTGCTTTGAGTTTCTCGAGTTTGGATATAGTGGAAGTTTTCTATGGCTATGCACACACACATGGTGAACTTCGATTTATTGGATATGTGTTATGTATGTTTAGATGTACGTTTCTTTTCTCGAGCCTCGTTTTTGTTTTGTTTTGCTCGGGACGAGCAAAAGCTTAAGTGTGGGGGAGTTGTTAAGGGTGAATTTATACGATTTATAACGCTATATTCTATGATATTTTCCCCGTATTCGTACTAAATTGCATAAGAAGCATGTGTTTAATGAATATATTGAGTAAATGATATTTCAAAAGAGTTAATTGCAAAATAGGTTGATTTATGTGCTTTAATTATGTTTTTACGATTATTTGAGCGATATTACATTTTGTGGTGTTTTTATATGATGTAGGCACATTTTTCAAGGCTCAAATGATGATCAAAAGAGATAATCGAAATATATGATGATTAAAAGAGATAATGAAGGCATTGACAAGATGAAAAAGAGATAGAGATCAAGAAATCGAAATTCAGTCATATTGGACTGGCGTCCAGGTCCCGTCCAGTGGACGGGCGTTTGTTGAAAGCGAACGAGCGTCCGGGGATGGAAAGTTGATTCGGGAAGTTTGGACGGCGAGGTGGACGCTGGTTGGACGAGCGTCGATCATGACTCGGCCCGATTTGAAGTTCATATGAAGAATGGACGGGCGTTCAAGGATCCGGACGGGCGTCCGGTAGCCGACTTCTTTGAAACCGACTTTAAAATCTATATATAGTCGGCTTTGTTTCTCCACACAAAATATACCATACATCATATATTCAAAACCCTAAACCTAGGGGCGGCTTTAGGCTGCGTTTTTCTTCCTTTTGTTCCAGTTTTTATGCACTTTAGTTTAGATTAAAACTAGTTACTTTTTATGCACTGTTTATACAAATTTGAGTTGCTGAGGATGTCCAGAGGCTAAAAGCTTCATCAAACGAGTATTGTGAAGCCATCCAACGATTGTTGATTTCGTTTTCTTCGGTTAAACTGTGAGTTTTTATTCAAAGGTTGTTTCTTATTCATGTTTATTACGTTTAATTGCTTTTATATCGGAAGATCTGCATGTGTGATTGTTTATTGTTGATGGAAATCTTAATAAACCCTAGATCATCATGAATAAGAGTAGTAATTCGAATCTATCATAACGGAAGTTAATAGGTTTAATTGCTAGATTACAAGCATAAAGTTTGCACCTTTGGTTAGGAAACGCGTTAATCTTGCATTGGAAGATAATAGATTAATAGATGAACTTTCTAAGGAATTAGGGTTCATGTTTAGATAAGGTGAATCACAACCTAGATAAAAACCACAACATAATCGAGATAGGAAATCAATGCTTGTTGGATAGGTGGATCAATCCTCGTTTGTTCATTACACACTTGATTTAAATCCTTAAAACTTGAATTTGTTTAGTTAGTTTACTTTTATTTGCATCTTAGTTTAGTTTAGTATTGAATTGGTTCGCAGCCCGTATCCTTCCTAGCTTTGGATTATATCCTCTGTCTAGTTTTATTTTTGTTTTGTTCGATGTTTATTCACTTGTTTAGATTAGTTTCGTGACATAGTTTAGGTTAGACAAAAGCTAGAATCACAATCGTTTAGTTCCCCGTAAGATCGACCCGGTATCAACCTCTTTACTACGATCCTTATACTTGAGGGAAACCGTTTATAAATATTTATTACTTGTTTGCTGTGCTAGATAAATCCGTGACAATTCTCTTTGAAGTACTGATGTGATATCGACCAGAACGATAAATAAGGCACACCGGCGCAAACGGCAAACAAAACGGAGGCCAGAATATCCTTGTACAAGGAATCAAAAATCACACCATGAAGTACTCAATGGGTACAAAAAAGAGTACGAAAAAAAACGTTTGTAATTCTCTTTGAAGTACTGATGTGATATCGACCAGAACGATAAAGAAGGCACGCCGGCGCAAACGGCAAGCAAAACGGAGGCCAGAATGGCCTTGTTCAAGCAAACAAAAATCACACAGTTAAGTACTCTATGGGAACGGAAAAAAGTACGAAAAAAAATGTTTGTAATTCTCTTTGAAGTACTGATGTGATATCGACCAGAACGATAAATAAAGCACGCCGGCGCAAACGGCAAGCAAAACGGAGGCCAGAATGGCCTTGTACAAGGAATCAAAAATCACACCGTTAAGTACTCTATGGGTACATAAAAGAGTACGAAAAAAACGTTTGTAATTCTATTTGAAGTACGGATGTGATATCGACCAGAACGATAAATAAGGCACACCGGCGCAAACGGCAAACAAAACGGATGCCAGAATATCCTTGTACAAGGAATCAAAAATCACACCATGAAGTACTCAATGGGTACAAAAAAGAGTACGAAAAAAAACGTTTGTAATTCTCTTTGAAGTACTGATGTGATATCGACCAGAACGATAAATAAGGCACGCCGGCGCAAACGGCAAGCAAAACGGAGGCCGGAATGGCCTTGTTCAAGCAAACAAAAATCACACAGTTAAGTACTCTATGGGTACGGAAAAAAGTACGAAAAAAAAAGTTTGTAATTCTCTTTGAAGTACTGATGTGATATCGACCAGAACGATAAATAAGGCACGCCGGCGCAAACGGCAAGCAAAACGGAGGACAGAATGGCCTTGTACATGGTATCAAAAATCACACCGTTAAGTACTCTATGGGTACAAAAAAAGTACAAAAAAAAACCTTTGTAATTCTCTTTGAAGTACTGACGTGATATCGACCAGAACGATAAATAAGGCACGCCGGCGCAAAAGGCAAGCAAAACGGAGGCCCGAATGGCCTTGTACAAGGAATCAAAATTCACACCGTTAAGTACTCTATGGGTACAAAAAAAGTTACGAAAAAAACGTTTGTAATTCTCTTTGAAGTATGCTGATGTGATATCGACCAGAACGATAAATAAGGCACGCCGGTGCAAACGGCAAGCAAAACGGAGGCCGAGAATCACACCGTTAAGTACTCTATGGGTACAAAAATAAGTACGAAAAAAAATGTTTGTAATTCTCTTTGAAGTACTGATATGATATCGACCAGAACGATAAATAAGGCACGCCGGCGCAAACGGCAAGCAAAACGGAGGCCAGAATGGCCTTGTACAAGGAATCAAAAATCACACCGTTAAGTACTCTACGGGTACAAAAAAGAGTACGAAAAAACGTTAGTAATTCTCTTTGAAGTACTGATGTGATATCGACCGAACGATAAAAAAGGCATGCCGGCGCAAACGGCAAACAAAACGGAGGCCAGAATGGCCTTGTACAATGAATCAAAAATCACACCGTTAAGTACTCTATGGGTACAAAAAAAGTACGAAAAAAAACGTTTGTAATTCTCTTTGAAGTACGATGTGATATCGACCGAACGATAAATAAGGCACGCCGACGCAAACGGCAAGCAAAACGGAGGCCGAATCACACCGTTAAGTAAAACACCGTTAAGTACTCTATGGGTACAAAAAAAGTACGAAAAAAAAACGTTTGTAATTCTCTTTGAAGTACTATGTGATATCGACCAGAACGATAAATAAGGCACACCGGCGCAAACGGCAAGCGAAACGGAGGCCAGAATGGCCTTGTACAAGGAATCAAAAATCACACCGTTAAGTACTCTATTGGTACAAAAAAGAGTACGAAAAAAAATGTTGTAATTCTCTTTGAAGTACTGATGTGATATCGACCAGAACGATAAATAAGGCACGCCGGCGCAAACGGCAAGCAAAACGGAGGCCAAAATGGCCTTGTACAAGGAATCAAAAATCACACCGTTAAGTACTCTATGGGTACAAAAAAGAGTACGAAAAAAAACGTTTGTAATTCTCTTTGAAATACTGGATGTGATATCGACCAGAACGATAAATAAGGCACGCCGGCTCTAACGGCAAGCAAAACGGAGGCCAGAATGGCCTTGTACAAGGAATCAAAAATCACACCGTTAAGTACTCTATGGGTACAAAAAAAGTACGAAAAAAAAAACGTTTGTAATTCTCTTTGAACTACGATTTGATATCGACCGAACGATAAATAAGGCACGCCGGCGCAAACGGCAAGCAAAACGGAGGCCGAAATGGCCTTGTACAAGGAATCAAAAATCACACCGTTAAGTACTCTATGGGTACGAAAAAAGTACGAAAAAAACGTTTGTAATTCTCTTTGAAATACGATGTGATATCGACCGAACGATAAATAAGGCACGCCGGCGCAAACGGCAAGCAAAACGGAGGCCGAATGGCCTTGTACAAGGAATCAAAAATCACACGTTAAGTACTCTATGGGTACGAAAAAAAGTACGAAAAAAAACGTTTGTAATTCTCTTTGAAGTACGATGTGATATCGACCGAACGATAAATAAGGCACGCCGGCGCAAACGGCAAGCAAAACGGAGGCCGAGAATGGCCTTGTACAAGGAATCAAAAATCACACGCTTAAGTACTCTATGGGTACGAAAAAAAGTACGAAAAAAAACGTTTGTAATTCTCTTTGAAGTACCGATGTGATATCGACCGAACGATAAATAAGGCACGCCGGCGCAAACGGCAAGCAAAACGGAGGCCGAATGGCCTTGTACAAGGAATCAAAAATCACACGAAGTTAAGTACTCTATGGGTACGAAAAAAGTACGAAAAAAAACGTTTGTAATTATCTTTGAAGTACGATGTGATATCGACAAGAACGATAAATAAAGCACGCCGGCGCAAACGGCAAGCAAAACGGAGGCCTGAATGGCCTTGTACAAGGAATCAAAAATCACACGTTAAGTACTCTATGGGTACGAAAAAAAGTACGAAAAAAACGTTTGTAATTCTCTTTGAAGTACTGATGTGATATCGACCAGAACGATAAATAAGGTACGCCGGCGCAAACGGCAAGCAAAACGGAGGTCAGAATGGCCTTGTACAAGGAATCAAAAATCACACCGTTAAGTACTCTATGGGTACAAAACAAAGTACGAAAAAAATACGTTTGCAATTCTTATTGAAGTACTGATGTGTTATCGACCAGAACGATAAACAAGGTACGTGATGTAGACCAATTCAAGAGGAAGATTTAGTCTTTTATTTAGTCTTTTATTATCCCACATTGGTTAATTGTCTTTTTATATTTATTATTATTTTTAATTATTGTTATTTTGTCCCATATTGCTAAAATGACAATTAGACTTAGAGTCCGTAGCCTATAAGGCATTTCCTTGTATTTGAATATGTAGCTTATGATTGAATCAAAAAAACTATATTGGTTGAAATTCAGAGATTGAATTTTCATCATAAGAAACTTTCAGAGATTGGGTTTCTTTCAAGAAGTTTTCAGAGATTGGACTTCTTTCGATTATCCTGAGACGGGGTAATTGGTTGGTGTTCCTGAGATGGGATCACCGTAGTAAATATTCTGAGATGGAGTATTTACATATCCTTTTGTTATTTTCGTTATATATATTCAAAAGCCATAAAAATATACTTTTCATTGCTGAATCGTTTGTTGTGCTTTAATCAACGATCCTACGAGATTCGGTTTATATCAGTACGCCGGCGCAAACGGCAAGCAAAACGGAGGCCAGAATGGCCTTGTACAAGGAATCAAAAATCACACCGTTAAGTACTCTATGGGTACAAAAAAGAGTATGAAAAAAATGTTTGTAATTCTCTTTGAAGTACTGATGTGATATCGACCAGAACGATAAATAAGGCACGCCGGCGCAAACGGCAAGCAAAACGGAGGCCAGAATGGCCCTGTACAAGGAATCAAAAATCACACCGTTAAGTACTCTATGGGTACAAAAAAGAGTACGGAAAAAAACCTTTGTAATTCTCTTTGAAGTACTGAAGTGATATCGACCAGAACGATAAATAAGGCACGCCGGCGCAAACGGCAAGCAAAACGGAGGCCAGAATGGCCTTGTACAAGGAATCAAAAATCACACCGTTAAGTACTCTATGGGTACAAAAAAGAGTACGAAGAAAAACGTTTGTAATTCTCTTTGAAGTACTGATGTGATATCGACCAGAACAATAAATAAGGCACGCCGGCGCAAACGGCAAGCAAAACGGAGGCCAGAATGGCCTTGTACAAGGAATCAAAAATCACACGTTAAGTACTCTATGGGTACGAAAAAAAGTACGAAAAAAACGTTTGTAATTCTCTTTGAACTATTGATGTGATATCGACCGAACGATAAATAAGGCACGCCGGCACAAACGGCAAGCAAAACGGAGGCCGAATGGCCTTGTACAAGGAATCAAAAATCACACAGTTAAGAACTCTATGGGTACGAAAAAAAGTACGAAAAAAAACGTTTGTAATTCTCTTTGAAGTACTGATGTGATATCGACCAGAACGATAAATAAGGCACGCCGGCACAAACGGCAAGCAAAACCGAGGCCAGAATGCACTTGTACAAGGAATCAAAAATCAAACAGTTAAGTACTCTAAGGGTACAAAAAAAAGTACGAAAAAAACGTTTGTAATTCTCTTTGAAGTACTGATGTGGTCTCGACCAGAACGATAAATAAGGTACGCCGGCACAAACGGCAAGCAAAACGGAGATCAGAATGGCCTTGTACAAGGAATCAAAAATCACACCGTTAAGTACTCTATAGGTACAAAACAAAGGTACGAAAAAAACGTTTGTAATTCTCATTGAAGTACTGATGTGTTATCGACCAGAACGATAAATAAGGCACGCCGGCGCAAACGGCAAGCAAAACGGAGGCCAGAATTGCCTTGTACAAGGAATCAAAAATCACACCGTTAAGTACTCTATGGGTACAAAAAAGAGTACGAAAAAAAATGTTTGTAAATCTCTTTGAAGTACTGATGTGATATCGACTAGAACGATAAATAAAGCACTCCGGCGCAAACGGCAAGCAAAACGGAGGCCAGAATGGCCTTGTACAAGGAATCGAAACTCACACAGTTAAGTACTCTATGGGTACGAAAAAAGTACGAAAAAAAAACGTTTGTAATTCTCTTTGAAGTACTGATGTGATATCGACCGAACGATAAATAAGGCACGCCGCGCGCAAACGGCAAGCAAAACGGAGGCCAAAATGGCCTTGTACAAGGAATCAAAAATCACACGAGTTAAGTACTCTATGGGTACAAAAAAAAAGTACGAAAAAAAAACGTTTGTAATTCTCTTTGAAGTACGATGTGATATCGACCGAACGATAAATAAGGCACGCCGGCGCAAACGGCAAGCAAAACGGTGGCGAAATGGCCTTGTACAAGGAATCAAAAATCACACGAGTTAAGTACTCTATGGGTACAAAAAAAAGTACGAAAAAAACGTTTGTAATTCTCTTTGAAGTACTGATGTGTTATCGACCAAACGATAAATAAGGCACGCCGGCGCAAACGGCAAGCAAAACGGTGGTCAGAATGGCCTTGTACAAGGAATCAAAAATCACATAGTTAAGTACTCTATGGGTACGAAACAAAGTACGAAAAAAAACGTTTGTAATTCTCATTGAAGTACTGATGTGTTATCGAGCAGAACGATAAATAAGGCACGCCGGCGCAAACGGCAAGCAAAAACGGAGGCCAGAATGGCCTTGTACAAGGAATCAAAAATCACACAGTTAAGTACTCTATGGGTACGAAAAAAGTATGAAAAAAAACGTTTGTAATTCTCTTTAAAGTACTGATGTGATATCGACCAGAACGATAAATAAGGCACGCCGGCGCAAACGGCAAGCGAAATGGAGGCAGAATGGCCTTGTACAAGGAATCAAAAATCACACCGTTAAGTACTCTATGGGTACAAAAAAGTACGAAAAAAAATGTTTGTAATTCTCTTTGAAGTACTGACGTGGTATCGACCAGAACGATAAATAAGGCACACCGGCGCAAACGGCAAGCAAAACGGAGGCCAGAATTGCCTTGTACAAGGAATCAAAAATCACACCGTTAAGTACTCTATGGGTACAAAAAAAGAGTACGAAAAAAAAAGTTTGTAATTCTCTTTGAAGTACTGATGTGATATCGACCAGAACGATAAATAAGGCACGCCGGCGCAAACGGCAAGCAAAACGGAGGCCAGAATGGCCTTGTACAAGGAATCAAAAATCACACCGTTAAGTACTCTATGAGTACGGAAAAAAGTACGAAAAAAACGTTTGTAATTCTCTTTGAAGTATGGATGTGATATCGACCAGAACGATAAATAAGGCACGCCGGCGCAAACGGCAAGCAAAACGGAGGACGAAATGGCCTTGTACAAGGTAATCAAAAATCACACCGTTAAGTACTCTATGGGTACAAAAAAGTACGAAAAAAAACGTTTGTAATTCTCTTTGAAGTACGATGTGATATCGACCGAACGATAAATAAGGCACGCCGGCGCAAACGGCAAGCAAAACGGAGGCCGAATGGCCTTGTACAAGGAATCAAAATCACACCGTTAAGTACTCTATGGGTACAAAAAAGTACGAAAAAAACGTTTGTAATTCTCTTTGAAGTACGATGTGATATCGACCGAACGATAAATAAGGCACGCCGGCGCAAACGGCAAGCAAAACGGAGGCCGAATGGCCTTGTACAAGGAATCAAAATCACACGTTAAGTACTCTATGGGTACAAAAAAAAGTACGAAAAAAAACGTTTGTAATTCTCTTTGAAATACTGATGTGATATCGACCAGAACGATAAATAAGGCACGCCGGCGCAAACGGCAAGCAAAACGGAGGCCAGAATGGCCTTGTACAAGGAATCAAAAATCACACCGTTAAGTACTCTACGGGTACAAAAAAGAGTACGAAAAAAACGTTTGTAATTCTCTTTGAAGTACTAATGTGATATCGACCAGAACGATAAATAAGGCACGCCGGCGCAAACGGCAAGCAAAACGGAGGCCAGAATGGCCTTGTACAATGAATCAAAAATCACACCGTTAAGTACTCTATGGGTACAAAAAAAGTACGAAAAAAAATGTTTGTAATTCTCTTTGAAGTACGATGTGATATCGACCGAACGATAAATAAGGCACGCCGGCGCAAACGGCAAGCAAAACGGAGGCCGAATGGCCTTGTACAAGGAATCAAAAATCACACGGTTAAGTACTCTATGGGTACGAAAAAAAGTACGAAAAAAAAACGTTTGTAATTCTCTTTGAAGTACCGATGTGATATCGACCGAACGATAAATAAGGCACGCCGGCGCAAACGGCAAAGCAAAACGGAGGCAAAATGGCCTTGTACAAGGTATCAAAAATCACACCGTAAGTACTCTATGGGTACAAAAAAGTACAAAAAAAACGTTTGTAATTCTCTTTGAAGTACCGATGTGATATCGACCGAACGATAAATAAGGCACGCCGGCGCAAACGGAAGCAAAACGGAGGCCGAATGGCCTTGTACAAGGAATCAAAAATCACACCGTTAAGTACTCTATGGGTACAAAAAAAGTACGAAAAAAAACGTTTGTAATTCTCTTTGAAGTACGATGTGATATCGACCGAACGATAAATAAGGCACGCCGGCGCAAACGGCAAGCAAAACGGAGGCCGAATGGCCTTGTACAAGGAATCAAAAATCACACCGTTAAGTACTCTATGGGTACAAAAAAACGTACGAAAAAAAACGTTTGTAATTCTCTTTGAAGTACTGATGTGATATCGACCAGAACGATAAATAAGGCACGCCGGCGCAAACGGCAAGCAAAACGGAGGCCGAATGGCCTTGTACAAGGAATCAAAAATCACACCGTTAAGTACTCTATGCGGGTACAAAAAAAGTACAAAAAAACGTTTGTAATTCTCTTTGAAGTACTATGTGATATCGACCGAACGATAAATAAGGCACGCCGGCGCAAACGGCAAGCAAAACGGAGGCCAGAATGGCCTTGTACATGAATCAAAAATCACACCGTTAAGTACTCTATGGGTACAAAAAAGAGTACGAAAAAAAATGTTTGTAATTCTCTTTGAAGTACTGATGTGATATCGACCAGAACGATAAATAAGGCACGCCGGCGCAAACGGCAAGCAAAACGGAGGCCAGAATGGCCTTGTACAAGGAATCAAAAATCACACCGTTAAGTACTCTATGGGTACAAAAAAGAGTACGAAAAAAAAAGTTTGTAATTCTCTTTGAAGTACCGATGTGATATCGACCAGAACGATAAATAAGGCACGCCGGCGCAAACGGCAAGCAAAACGGAGGCCAGAATGGCCTTGTACAAGGAATCAAAAATCACACCGTTAAGTACTCTATGGGTACAAAAAAGGTACGAAAAAACGTTTGTAATTCTCTTTGAAGTACGAAAAAAAGTACGAAAAAAAACGTTTGTAATTCTCTTTGAAGTACTGATGTGATATCGACCAGAACGATAAATAAGGCACGCCGGCGCAAACGGCAAGCAAAACGGAGGCCGAATGGCCTTGTACAAGGAATCAAAAATCACACCGTTAAGTACTCTATGGGTACAAAAAAAGTACGAAAAAAAAACGTTTGTAATTCTCTTTGAAGTACGATGTGATATCGACCGAACGATAAATAAGGCACGCCGGCGCAAACGGCAAGCAAAACGGAGGCCGAATGGCCTTGTACAAGGAATCAAAAATCACACGTTAAGTACTCTATGGGTACGAAAAAAAGTACGAAAAAAAAATGTTTGTAATTCTCTTTGAAGTACGATGTGATATCGACCGAACGATAAATAAGGCACGCCGGCGCAAACGGCAAGCAAAACGGAGGCGAATGGCCTTGTACAAGGAATCAAAAATCACACCGTTAAGTACTCTATGGGTACAAAAAGTACGAAAAAAACGTTTGCAATTCTCTTTGAAGTACCGATGTGATATCGACCGAACGATAAATAAGGCACGCCGGCGCAAACGGCAAGCAAAACGGAGGCCGAATGGCCTTGTACAAGGAATCAAAAATCACACCGTTAAGTACTCTATGGGTACAAAAAAGAGTACGAAAAAAACGTTTGTAATTCTCTTTGAAGTACGATGTGATATCGACCGAACGATAAATAAGGCACGCCGGCGCAAACGGCAAGCAAAACGGAGGCCGAAATGGCCTTGTACAAGGAATCAAAAATCACACCGTTAAGTACTCTATGGGTACAAAAAAAGTACGAAAAAAAACGTTTGTAATTCTCTTTGAAATACGATGTGATATCGACCGAACGATAAATAAGGCACGCCGGCGCAAACGGCAAGCAAAACGGAGGCCAGAATGGCCTTGTACAAGGAATCAAAAATCACACCGTTAAGTACTCTATGGGTACAAAAAAGAGTACGAAAAAAACGTTTGTAATTCTCTTTGAAGAATTGATGTGATATCGACCAGAACGATAAATAAGGCATGCCGGCGCAAACGGCACCCAAAATGGAGCCCGAATGGCCTTGTACAAGGAATCAAAAATCACACGCGTTAAGTACTCTATGGGTACAAAAAAAGTACGAAAAAAAAACATTTTGTAATTCTCTTTGAAGTACGATGTGATATCGACCGAACGATAAATAAGGCACGCCGGCGCAAACGGCAAAGCAAAACGGAGGCCGAATCCTTGTACAAGGAATCAAAAATCACACCATAAGTACTCTATGGGTACAAAAAAAGTACGAAAAAAAATGTTTGTAATTCTCTTTGAAGTACGATGTGATATCGACCGAACGATAAATAAGGCACGCCGGCGCAAACGGCAAGCAAAACGGAGGCCGAATGGCCTTGTACAAGGAATCAAAAATCACACCGTAAAGTACTCTATGGGTACAAAAAAAGTACGAAAAAAAACATTGTAATTCTCTTTGAAGTACGATGTGATATCGACCGAACGATAAATAAGGCACGCCGTTGGGAGGATTTTGCATCATAAAAACAAAAGAAAATTTATAAACCTATACTTAACATGCAAACTAACTCCTAACCGGCCCAAATATCGGGTAGTTGATAGCATAGTAGGGTAAGTACGGGGTCGATCCACGGGGAATTGGGATGTTGAATCTAATTTCACTAATTCCTTTCAATTGTTACTTAGGAAAAACGAATAAACGAAAGAACAAATAAAATAAACGAAAGAGCAATTAAAATAAATCTAACCTACGAAATAAAATAACACAACCTAAACTAAACTAAAGATACATGGGATCAAACAAGGCATACAAACCAAGTGATCTCAATCCTAGTTATTCCCATGATTTCAATTCAAATTGTGGTTTAACCTTGACTCGAGATCCAAATTCCTAATTCCTTAGTGAATCCGTTTCTCAGCTATGAATTCCTAATTCCTTAGTGAATTCAATTATTGATCTCTCCTCTTCTGAATGTTGAGATCAATATTCAATACAAAACGAAGGTTTAGATTCAAGTTAACTTCCGTATTTTAGAACCTAGCAACCTAGATAATTAACCAATTAATTTGTCACGAATTAACGATTAAAGATCCTATCTTTCTATGGTGATCTAGTTTACGCAACTTCCGTATTTTGTAAACTATCAATAAGCGAACAATCTTCCGATATAATTCACATAATAGCATCATAGTCGCATAGAAAAGATACAAAACGAATTAAAGATCACAAAAGTAAATAAAGGATCGAATTAATTGAAAAGAGATCAAACTCACATAGTTTTGCACAAAGGTTGAACACCATGAATCGAGTAACGAAAATAACGAAAAAAACTACATCTAATCTAACCCCGGATCACCCGAGCACAAGGCTCGGGTGATCGGCCTTGAACGCAAAGCCGCCGCCGCTCTCTCTGTCGATATGCGGCCGTGAAGAATTTGTGTATATGAATTATGGGATATTGCATGCGCATATTTATATGAATTAAAGGCGGCCGGGATACAATTAGGGTTGCATGCGATGTCGGCCGAATGAATTCCTTATTTAATTAGGATTTGGAGTATGTCGGTCGCTCAATGCATGAATTTAGGAATGAAACTTCTAAAATTCATATCTTGAGTTGTAGACCTCCAAAAATTATGATCCGAATGTCATAATTAAGCTCTCGGAAAACTCTACAACTTTCATTAAGGACTCTTCTTCGAGAAAACGCCTTTTTGATTAGCCCGTCGTATTACGAGTATATTACGACATTTTCCGATAGTTCAAGAACAACAGCATCCAAACTTGTAACGCTCATATCTCGGGCCTCGTAAGTCGGAATGAAGTGATTCAAAATCCTGTAGAATCCTCTCTTCAAGCCCTACAACTCTTCTCTTGAGGTCGAGAGTCAAATCAGTATATATCATATCAAGAACTGCATCGGAAGTTCGGCTGCTTGAAAGCTTCATTCCAAGCTTTATCTCCATCTTTATCCTCTTCCAAGTCAAAAACATGTATCTACATTGCATCCAAACACCACAAAAACGTAACAATATCCAAAACCATATAAAACAATCAAATAATCGTATAAATTGATACGTTTTCATATTTAACCGTTGAAAACCTCATTCACTCAATATTTGAATATATAGCTCAATTTCTATGAAAGGAATACATATATAGGGGAAATTGATGTATAATATATATGTGAAAATCACTATAATTTAGCCCTAAACACCGGCGCAAACGGCAAGCAAAATGGAGGCCAGAATGGCCTTGTAGTAAGAATCAAAAATCACACCGTTAAGTACTATATTGGTACAAAAAAGAGTACGAAAAAAACTTTTGTAATTCTCTTTGAAGTACTTATGTGATATCGACCAGAACGATAAATAAGGCACGCCGGCGCAAACGGTAAGCAAAAGGGAGGCCAGAATGGCCTTGTACAAAGAATCAAAAATCACACAGTTAAGTACTCTATGGGTACGAAAAAAATACAAAAAAAACGTTTGTAATTCTCTTTGAAGTACTGATGTGATATCAATCAGAATAATAAATAAGGCACGCCGGCGCAAACGGAAAGCAAAACGGAGGCCAGAATGGCCTTGTACAAGGAATCAAATATCACACCGTTAAGTACTATATGGGTACAAAAAAGAGTACGAAAAAAACGTTTGTAATTCTCTTTAAAGTACTGATGTGATATCGACCAGAACGATAAATAAGGCACGCCGGCGCAAACGGCAAGCAAAACGGAGGCCAGAATGGCCTTGTTCAAGGAATCTAAAATCACACCGTTAAGTACTCTATGGGAACAAAAAAGAGTACGAAAAAAACGTTAGTAATTCACTTTGAAGTACTGATGTGATATCGACCAGAACGATAAATAAGGCACGCCGGCGCAAACGGAAAGCAAAACGGAGGCCAGAATGGCCATGTACAAGGAATCAAAAATCACACCTTTAAGTACTCTATGGGTACAAAAAAGAGTACGAAAAAAACATTTGTAATTCTCTTTGAAGTACTGATGTGATATCGACCAAAACGATAACTAAGGCACGTCGGCGCAAACGGCAAGCAAAACGGAGGCCAGAATGGCATTGTACAAGGTATCAAAAATCACACCCTTAAGTACTCTATGGGTACAAAAAAAAGTACGAAAAAAAATGTTTGTAATTCTCTTTGAAGTACTGACGTGATATTGACCAGAACGATAAATAAGGCACGCCGGCTCCAACGGCAAGCAAAACGGAAGCCATAATGGCCTTGTACAAGGAATCACAATTCACACCGTTAAGTACTCTATTGGTACAAAAAAGAGTACGAAAAAAATGTTTGTAATTCTCTTTGAAGTACTGATGTGATATCGACCAGAACGATAAATAAGGCACGCCGGCGCAAACGTCAAGCAAAATGGAGGCCAGAATGGCCTTGTACAAGGAATCAAAAATCACACCGTTAAGTACTCTATGGGTACAAAAAAGAGTACGAAAAAAAATGTTTGTAATTCTCTTTGAAGTACTGATGTGATATCGACCAGAACGATAAATAAGGCACGCCGGCGCAAACGGCAAGCAAAACGGAGGCCAGAATGGCCTTGTACAAGGAATCAAAAATCACACCGTTAAGTACTCGATGGGTACAAAAAAGAGTACGAAAAAAAATGTTTGTAATTCTCTTTGAAATACGATGTGATATCGACCGAACGATAAATAAGGCACGCCGGCGCAAACGGCAAGCAAAACGGAGGCCGAATGGCCTTGTACCGTCAAAAATCACACGATAAGTACTCTATGGGTACAAAAAAAGTACGAAAAAAAATGTTTGTAATTCTCTTTGAACTACGATGTGATATCGACCGAACGATAAATAAGGCACGCCGGCGCAAACGGCAAGCAAAACGGAGGCCGAATGGCCTTGTACAAGGAATCAAAAATCACACCGTTAAGTACTCTATGGGTACAAAAAAGAGTACGAAAAAAAAAATTTGTAATTCTCTTTGAAGTACGATGTGATATCGACCGAACGATAAATAAGGCACGCCGGCGCAAACGGCAAGCAAAACGGAGGCCGAAATGGCCTTGTACAAGGAATCAAAAATCACACCGTTAAGTACTCTATTGGTACGAAAAAAAGTACGAAAAAAACGTTTGTAATTCTCTTTGAAGTACGATGTGATATCGACCGAACGATAAATAAGGCACGCCGGCGCAAACGGCAAGCAAAACGGAGGCCGAATGGCCTTGTACAAGGAATCAAAAATCACACGCTAAGTACTCTATGGGTACGAAAAAAATACGAAAAAAAACGTTTGTAATTCTCTTTGAAGTACTGATGTGATATCGACAAGAACGATAAATAAGGCACGCCGGCACAAATGGCAAGCAAAACGGAGGCCGAATGGCCTTGTACAAGGAATCAAAAATCACACCGTTAAGTACTCTATGGGTACAAAAAAAGTACGAAAAAAACGTTTGTAATTCTCTTTGAAGTACGATGTGATATCGACCGAACGATAAATAAGGCACGCCGGCGCAAACGGCAAGCAAAACGGAGGCCGAATGGCCTTGTACAAGGAATCAAAATCACACCGTTAAGTACTCTATGGGTACAAAAAAAGTACGAAAAAAACGTTTGCAATTCTTATTGAAGTACTTTGAAACGATAAACAATGTACGTGATGTGATATCGACCCACATTGGTTAACGATAAATAGCACCAAGAACCCTAATTGCAGCCGAATCAGCGGTGCTACATATTACGATACAACTCGCTGCGTTTTTCGTCCATCATGGAACCCTGCGTATTGAGGTAAATCAGGCGTGACATATTATTCTTGGTCGAAACCCTAATTTTCTGCTCTTAAAATCTGACTGTCCGACTTTGTTTCCAATCGTTCCCTATTCAAAGCAAGTCTAAAAATCCTCAAAATTTACCAGTAGATAGAACATTGTATTGGCTACCTTTTGTCTCTTTGGCACTTTAGCAAATTCGGATTTTATCTTGATCAAATTTTTATCGGAATATTCTGCTCGATTTTCTAGAACAGCTTGTAGTCGACTTTGTTTTCAAGGAGCTGTGGTGGTCGGAATTGAATGAAATTTTGCGAACACATAGGAAATTCATTGTTCTACAACTTTTATACTTTGAGTTTTTTCAGAGTCCCGACCGGTTTTGCACAATAGTCGCCGTCACCTAGTTGACTGTTTCTGTCAAAACCCATAACCCGAGAGTGATCTGTTTACGAATTCGATTTGAGTGGGTTATACCTGTCCAAAAATTCTGACACTTAACAGTCTTAACCACAATTTCGTTCTCTACAATTTTTGTTCTTTGTGTTTTTCCGAATTCCATACCGTTTGGTCGTGACAAGAACCCTAAATTATTGCTTTGGGACGAAAAATTTTGTTGGGAAATTTACTTCTTGCGTTTTCTTGAAGAATTTTGTTCTTTGCGTTTCAATTTTCGTTTTCTTGAAATCGTATTCCTTGATTCACTAGAACCCTAATAGCAGCCGCACTCAACAACCTTACATCTTCGAATTTTGCTTTGCTATTTTCGCAACCCTAGGTGTTCATAAACAAATGCGTTTTTAGTCCTGAAATTCTGTTCTTGTGAGGAATCATCTGCTGCGTTCTTGGAAGATTATTTGCAAGTTGCTGCAATGGATAAACTACGTGCAACTTTCGACAACATCCATACAGACTTCGAGCGATAAATAAGGCACGTCGGCGCAAACGGCAAGCAAAACGGAGGCCAAAATGGCCTTGTACAAAGAATCAAAAATCACACAGTTAAGTACTCTATGGGTACGAAAAAAAAGTACGAAAAAAAACGTTTGTAATTCTCTTTGAAGTACTGATGTGATATCGACCAGAACGATAAATAAGGCACGCCGGCGCAAACGGCAAGCAAAACGGTGGCCAGAATGGCCTTGTACAAGGAATCAAAAATCACACAGTTAAGTACTCTATGGGTACAAAAAAAAGTACGAAAAAAAACGTTTGTAATTCTCTTTGAAGTACTGATGTGGTATCGGCCAGAACGATAAATAAGGTACGCCGGCGCAAACGGCAAGCAAAACGGTGGTCAGAATGGCCTTGTACAATGAATCAAAAATCACATAGTTAAGTACTCTATGGATACGAAACAAAGTACGAAAAAAAACGTTTGTAATTCTCTTTGAAGTACTGATGTGTTATCGACCAGAACGATAAATAAGGCACGCCGGCGCAAACGGCAAGCAAAACGGTGGTCAGAATGGCCTTGTACAAGGAATCAAAAATCACATTGTTAAGTACTCTATGGGTACGAAACAAAGTACGAAAAAAACGTTTGTAATTCTCATTGAAGTAGTGATGTGTTATCGACCAGAACGATAAATAAGGCACGCCGGCGCAAACGGCCAGCAAAACGGAGGCCAGAATGGCCTTGTACAAGGAATCAAAAATCACACAGTTAAGTACTCTATGGGTACGAAAAAAAGTACGAAAAAAAACGTTTGTAATTATCTTTGAAGTACTGATGTGATATCGACCAGAACGATAAATAAGGCACGCCGGCACAAACGGCAAGCAAAACGGAGGCCAGAATGGCCTTGTACAAGGAATCAAAAATCACACCGTTATGTACTCTATGGGTACAAAAAAGAGTACAAAAAAAACATTTGTAATTCTCTTTGAAGTACTGATATGATATCGACCAGAACGATAAGTAAGGAACGCCGGCGCAAACGGCAAGCAAAACGGAGGCCAGAATGGCCTTGTACAAGAAATCAAAAATCACACCGTTAAGTACTCTATGGGTACAAAAAAGAGTACGAAAAAAACGTTTGTAATTCTCTTTGAAGTACTGATGTGATATCGACCAAAACGATAAGTAAGGCACGCCGGCGCAAACGGCAAGCAAAACGGAGGCCAAAATGGCCTTGTACAAGGAATCGAAAATCACACCGTTAAGTACTTTATGGGTACAAAAAAGAGTACGAAAAAAAACGTTTGTAATTCTCTTTGAAGTAATGTTGTGATATCGACTAGAACGATAAATAAGGCACGCCGGCGCAAACGGCAAGCAAAACGGAGGCCAGAATGGCCTTGTACAAGTAATCAAAAATCACACGCTTAAGTACTCTATGGGTACAAAAAAAAGTACGAAAAAAAAACGTTTGTAATTCTCTTTGAAGTACGATGTGATATCGACCGAACGATAAATAAGGCACGCCGGCGCAAACGGCGAGCAAAACGGAGAGCCGAAATGGGCTTGTACAAGTAATCAAAAATCACACGGTTAAGTACTCTATGGGTACGAAAAAAAGTACGAAAAAAAAAGTTTGTAATTCTCCTTGAAGTACTGATGTGAAATCGACCAGAACGATAAATAAGGCACGCCGGCGCAAATGGCAAGCAAAACGGAGGCCATAATGGCCTTGTACAAGGAATCAAAAATCACACAGTTAAGTACTCTATGGGTACGAAAAAAAGTACGAAAAAAAACGTTTGTAATTCTCTTTGAAGTACTGATGTGGTATCGACCAGAATGATAAATAAGGTACGCCGGCGCAAACGGCAAGCAAAAAAGAGGTCAGAATGGCCTTGTACAAGGAATCAAAAATCACACCGTTAAGTACTCTATGGGTACAAAACAAAGTACGAAAAAAAACGTTTGTAATTCTCATTGAAGTACGATGTGTTATCGACCAGAACGATAAATAAGGCACGCCGGCGCAAACGGCAAGCAAAACGGAGGCCGAATGGCCTTGTACAAGGAATCAAAAATCACACCGTTAAGTACTCTATGGGTACAAAAAAGAGTACGAAAAAAAACGTTTGTAATTCTCTTTGAAGTACTGATGTGATATCGACCAGAACGATAAATAAGGCACGCCGGCGCAAACGGCAAGCAAAACGGAGGCCAGAATGGCCTTGTACAAAGAATCAAAAATCACACAGTTAAGTACTCTATGAGTAAGAAAAAAAGTTTGAAAAAAAACGTTTGTAATTCTCTTTGAAGTATTGATGTGATGTCGACCAGAACGATAAAAAGGCACGCCGGCGCAAACGGCAAGCAAAACGGAGGCCAGAATGGCCTTGTACAAGGAATCAAAAATCACACCGTTAAGTACTCTATGGGTACAAAAAAGAGTACGAAAAAAACGTTTGTAATTCTCTTTGAAGTACTGATGTGATATCGACCAGAACGATAAATAAGGCACGCCAGCGCAAACAGCAAGCAAAACGGAGGCCAGAATCACACCGTTAAGTACTCTATGGGTACAAAAATAAGTACGAAAAAAAACGTTTTTAATTCTATTTGAAGTACTGATGTGATATCGACCAGAATGATAATTAAGGCACGGCGGCACAAACGGCAAGCAAAACGGAGGCCAGAATGGCCTTGCACAAGGAATCAAAAATCACACCGTTAAGTACTCTATGGGTACAAAAAAGAGTACGAAAAAAACGTTTGTAATTCTCTTTGAAGTACTGATGTGATATCGACCAGAACGATAAATAAGGCACGCCGGCGCAAACGGCAAGCAAAATGGAGGCCAGAATGGCCTTGTACAAGAATCAAAAATTACACCGTTAAGTACTCTATGGGTACAAAAAAGAGTACGAAAAAAAACGTTTGTAATTCTCTTTGAAGTAATGATGTGATATCGACCAGAACGATAAATAAGGCACGCCGGCGCAAACGGCAAGCAAAACGGAGGCCAGAATGGCCTTGTACAAGGAATCAGAAATCACACGATTAAGTACTCTATGGGTACAAAAAAAAGTACGAAAAAAAACGTTTGTAATTCTCTTTGAAGTACGATGTGATATCGACCGAACGATAAATAAGGCACGCCGGCGCAAACGGCGAGCAAAACGGAGGCCGAAATGGGCTTGTACAAGGAATCAAAAATCACACGATTAAGTACTCTATGGGTACGAAAAAAAAACGTTTGTAATTCTCTTTGAAGTACGATGTGATATCGACCAGAACGATAAATAAGGCACGCCGGCGCAAACGGCAAGCAAAACGGAGGCCATAATGGACTTGTACAAGGAATCAAAAATCACACGAGCTAAGTACTCTATGGGTACAAAAAAAAGTACGAAAAAAAACGTTTGTAATTCTCTTTGAAGTACGTGTGTATCGACCGAACGATAAATAAGGTATGCCGACGCAAACGGCAAGCAAAACGGAGGTCAGAATGGCCTTGTACAAGGAATCAAAAATCACACCGTTAAGTACTCTATGGGTACAAAACAAAGTACGAAAAAAAACGTTTGTAATTCTCATTGAAGTACTGATGTGTTATCGACCAGAACGATAAATAAGGCACGCCGGCGCAAACGGCAAGCAAAACGGAGGCCTGAATGGCCTTGTACAAGGAATCAAAAATCACACCGTTAAGTACTCTATGGGTACAAAAAAGAGTACGAAAAAAAACGTTTGTAATTCTCTTTGATGTACTGAAGTGATATCGACCAAAACAATAAATAAGGCACGCCGGCGCAAACGGCAAGCAAAACGGAGGCCAGAATGGCCTTGTACAAAGAATCAAAAATCACACGAGTTAAGTACTCTATGAGTAAGAAAAAAAAAGTACGAAAAAAAACGTTTGTAATTCTATTTGAAGTACGATGTGATATCGACCGAACGATAAATAAGGCACGCCGGCGAAAACGGCAAGCAAAACGGAGGCCGAATGGCCTTGTACAAGGAATCAAAAATCACACGAGTTAAGTACTCTATGGGTACGAAAAAAAAGTACGAAAAAAAATGTTTGTAATTCTCTTTGAAGTACTGATGTGATATCGACCAGAACGATAAATAAGGCACGCCGGCGCAAACGACAAGCCAAACGGAGGCCAGAATGGCCTTGTACAAAGAATCAAAAATCACACAGTTAAGTACTCTATGAGTAAGAAAACAAATGTTTGTAATTCTCTTTGAAGTACTGATGTGATATCGACCAAAACGATAAATAAGGCACGCCGGCGCAAACGGCAAGCAAAACGGAGGCCTGAATGGCCTTGTACAAGGAATCAAAATCACACGATTAAGTACTCTATGGGTACGAAAAAAAAAAGTACGAAAAAAAAACGTTTGTAATTCTCTTTGAAGTACGATGTGATATCGACCGAACGATAAATAAGGCACGCCGGCGCAAACGGCAAGCAAAACGGATGCCGAATGGCCTTGTACAAGGAATCAAAAATCACACGGTTAAGTACTCTATGGGTACGAAAAAAAGTACGAAAAAAAACTTTTGTAATTCTCTTTGAAGTACGATGTGATATCGACCGAACGATAAATAAGGCACGCCGGCGCAAACGGCAAGCAAAACGGAGGCCGAATGGCCTTGTACAAGGAATAAAAAATCACACGGTTAAGTACTCTATGGGTTCGAAAAAAAAAAGTACGAAAAAAAACGTTTGTAATTCTCTTTGAAGTACGATGTGTATATCGACCGAACGATAAATAAGGCACGCCGGCGCAAACGGCAAGCAAAACGGAGGCCGAAATGTCCTTGTACAAGGAATCAAAAATCACACGCTTAAGTACTCTATGGGTACGAAAAAAAGTACGAAAAAAACGTTTGTAATTCTCTTTGAAGTACGATGTGATATCGACCGAACGATAAATAAGGCACGCCGGCGCAAACGGCAAGCAAAACGGAGGCCGAATGGCCTTGTACAAGGAATCAAAAATCACACGATTAAGTACTCTATGGGTACGAAAAAAAGTACGAAAAAAAACGTTTGTAATTCTCTTTGAAGTACCGATGTGGTATCGACCGAACGATAAATAAGGCACGCCGGCGCAAACGGCAAGCAAAACGGAGGTCAGAATGGCCTTGTACAAGGAATCAAAAATCACACCGTTAAGTACTCCATGGGTACAAAACAAAGTACGAAAAAAAAACGTTTGTAATTCTCATTGAAGTAATGATGTGTTATCGACCAGAACGATAAATAAGGCACGCCGGCGCAAACGGCAAGCAAAACGGAGGCCAGAATGGCCTTGTACAAGGAATCAAAAATCACACCGTTAAGTACTCTATGGGTACAAAAAAAGTACGAAAAAAAACGTTTGTAATTCTCTTTGAAGTACGATGTGATATCGACCGAACGATAAATAAGGCACGCCGGCGCAAACGGCAAGCAAAACGGAGGCCGAATGGCCTTGTACAAAGAATCAAAAATCACACACTTAAGTACTCTATGAGTAAGAAAAAAAGTACGAAAAAAAACGTTTGTAATTCTCTTTGAAGTACGATGTGATATCGACCGAACGATAAATAAGGCACGCCGGCGCAAACGGCAAGCAAAACGGAGGCCGAAATGGCCTTGTACAAGGAATCAAAAATCACACGAGTTAAGTACTCTATGGGTACGAAAAAAAGTACGAAAAAAAACGTTTGTAATTCTCTTTGAAGTACGATGTGATATCGACCGAACGATAAATAAGGCACGCCGGCGCAAACGGCAAGCAAAACGGAGGCCGAATGGCCTTGTACAAGGAATCAAAAATCACACGAGTTAAGTACTCTATGGGTACGAAAAAAAAGTACGAAAAAAAACGTTTGTAATTCTCTTTGAAACACGATGTGATATCGACCGAACGATAAATAAGGCACGCCGGCGCAAACGGCAAGCAAAACGGAGGCCGAATGGCCTTGTACAAGGAATCAAAAATCACACGGTTAAGTACTCTATGGGTACAAAAAAAGTACGAAAAAAACGTTTGTAATTCTCTTTGAAGTACGATGTGATATCGACCGAACGATAAATAAGGCACGCCGGCGCAAACGGCAAGCAAAACGGAGGCCGAATGGCCTTGTACAAGAATCAAAAATCACACGCTTAAGTACTCTATGAGTAAGAAAAAAAGTACGAAAAAAACGTTTGTAATTCTCTTTGAAGTACGATGTGATATCGACCGAACGATAAATAAGGCACGCCGGCGCAAACGGCAAGCAAAACGGAGGCCGAAATGGCCTTGTACAAGGAATCAAAAATCACACAATTAAGTACTCTATGGGTACGAAAAAAAGTACGAAAAAAAACGTTTGTAATTCTCTTTGAAGTACGATGTGATATCGACCGAACGATAAATAAGGCACGCCGGCGCAAACGGCAAGCAAAACGGAGGCCGAATGGCCTTGTACAAGGAATCAAAAATCACACGGTTAAGTACTCTATGGGTACGAAAAAAAGTACGAAAAAAAAACGTTTGTAATTCTCTTTGAAGTACGATGTGATATCGACCGAACGATAAATAAGGCACGCCGGCGCAAACGGCGAGCAAAACGGAGGCCAGAATGGGCTTGTACAAGGAATCAAAAATCACACAGTTAAGTACTCTATGGGTACGAAAAAAAACGTTTGTAATTCTCTTTGAAGTACTGATGTGATATCGACCAGAACGATAAATAAGGCACGCCGGCGCAAACGGCAAGCAAAACGGAGGCCATAATGGACTTGTACAAGGAATCAAAAATCACACAGTTAAGTACTCTATGGGTACAAAAAAAAACGTTTGTAATTCCCTTTGAAGATGTGGTATCGACCAGAACGATAAATAAGGTATGCGCGGCGCAAACGGCAAGCAAAACGGAGGTCAGAATGGCCTTGTACCAGGAATCAAAAATCACACCGTTAAGTACTCTATGGGTACAAAACAAAGTACGAAAAAAAACGTTTGTAATTCTCATTGAAGTACTGATGTGTTATCGACCAAACGATAAATAAGGCACGCCGGCGCAAACGGCAAGCAAAACGGAGGCCTGAATGGCCTTGTACAAGGAATCAAAAATCACACCGTTAAGTACTCTATGGGTACAAAAAAGAGTACGAAAAAAACGTTTGTAATTCTCTTTGATGTACTGAAGTGATATCGACCAGAACAATAAATAAGGCACGCCGGCGCAAACGGCAAGCAAAACGGAGGCCAGAATGGCCTTGTACAAAGAATCAAAAATCACACAGTTAAGTACTCTATGAGTAAGAAAAAAAGTACGAAAAAAAACGTTTGTAATTCTATTTGAAGTACTGATGTGATATCGACCAGAACGATAAATAAGGCACGCCGGCGAAAACGGCAAGCAAAACGGAGGCCGAATGGCCTTGTACAAGGAATCAAAAATCACACGCTAAGTACTCTATGGGTACGAAAAAAAAAGTACGAAAAAAAATGTTTGTAATTCTCTTTGAAGTACGATGTGATATCGACCGAACGATAAATAAGGCACGCCGGCGCAAACGGCAAGCAAAACGGAGGCCGAATGGCCTTGTACAAAGAATCAAAAATCACACGGTTAAGTACTCTATGAGTAAGAAAACGAAAATGTTTGTAATTCTCTTTGAAGTACGATGTGATATCGACCAAACGATAAATAAGGCACGCCGGCGCAAACGGCAAGCAAAACGGAGGCCGAATGGCCTTGTACAAGGAATCAAAATCACACGAGTTAAGTACTCTATGGGTACGAAAAAAAAAGTACGAAAAAAACGTTTGTAATTCTCTTTGAAGTACGATGTGATATCGACCGAACGATAAATAAGGCACGCCGGCGCAAACGGCAAGCAAAACGGAGGCCGAGAATGGCCTTGTACAAGGAATCAAAAATCACACGGTTAAGTACTCTATGGGTACGAAAAAAAGTACGAAAAAAAACTTTTGTAATTCTCTTTGAAGTACGATGTGATATCGACCGAACGATAAATAAGGCACGCCGGCGCAAACGGCAAGCAAAACGGAGGCCGAATGGCCTTGTACAAGGAATAAAAATCACACGAGTTAAGTACTCTATGGGTTCGAAAAAAAGTACGAAAAAAAACGTTTGTAATTCTCTTTGAAGTACTTGTGATATCGACCGAACGATAAATAAGGTACGCCGGCGCAAACGGCAAGCAAAACGGAGGCCGAATGTCCTTGTACAAGGAATCAAAAATCACACGGTTAAGTACTCTATGGGTACGAAAAAAAGTACGAAAAAAACGTTTGTAATTCTCTTTGAAGTACGATGTGATATCGACCGAACGATAAATAAGGCACGCCGGCGCAAACGGCAAGCAAAACGGAGGCCGAATGGCCTTGTACAAGGAATCAAAAATCACACGCTTAAGTACTCTATGGGTACGAAAAAAAGTACGAAAAAAACGTTTGTAATTCTCTTTGAAGTACGATGTGATATCGACCAGAACGATAAATAAGGCACGCCGGCGCAAACGGCAAGCAAAACGGAGGTCAGAATGGCCTTGTACAAGGAATCAAAAATCACACCGTTAAGTACTCTATGGGTACAAAACAAAGTACGAAAAAAAAACGTTTGTAATTCTCATTGAAGTACGATGTGATATCGACCAGAACGATAAATAAGGCACGCCGGCGCAAACGGCAAGCAAAACGGAGGCCAGAATGGCCTTGTACAAGGAATCAAAAATCACACCGTTAAGTACTCTATGGGTACAAAAAAGAGTACGAAAAAAAACGTTTGTAATTCTCTTTGAAGTACTGATGTGATATCGACAGAACGATAAATAAGGCACGCCGGCGCAAACGGCAAGCAAAACGGAGACCAGAATGGCCTTGTACAAAGAATCAAAAATCACACACTTAAGTACTCTATGAGTAAGAAAAAAAGTACGAAAAAAACGTTTGTAATTCTCTTTGAAGTACGATGTGATATCGACCGAACGATAAATAAGGCACGCCGGCGCAAACGGCAAGCAAAACGGAGGCCGAATGGCCTTGTACAAGGAATCAAAAATCACACGCTTAAGTACTCTATGGGTACGAAAAAAAGTACGAAAAAAAACGTTTGTAATTCTCTTTGAAGTACGATGTGATATCGACCGAACGATAAATAAGGCACGCCGGCGCAAACGGCAAGCAAAACGGAGGCGAATGGCCTTGTACAAGGAATCAAAAATCACACGATTAAGTACTCTATGGGTACGAAAAAAAGTACGAAAAAAACGTTTGTAATTCTCTTTGAAATGCGATGTGATATCGACCGAACGATAAATAAGGCACGCCGGCGCAAACGGCAAGCAAAACGGAGGCGAATGGCCTTGTACAAGGAATCAAAAATCACACGGTTAAGTACTCTATGGGTACAAAAAAAGTACGAAAAAAAACGTTTGTAATTCTCTTTGAAGTACGATGTGATATCGACCGAACGATAAATAAGGCACGCCGGCGCAAACGGCAAGCAAAACGGAGGCCGAAATGGCCTTGTACAAGGAATCAAAAATCACACGCTTAAGTACTCTATGGGTACGAAAAAAGTACGAAAAAAACGTTTGTAATTCTCTTTGAAGTACGATGTGATATCGACCGAACGATAAATAAGGCACGCCGGCGCAAACGGCAAGCAAAACGGAGGCCGAATGGCCTTGTACAAGGAATCAAAAATCACACAATTAAGTACTCTATGGGTACGAAAAAAAGTACGAAAAAAAACGTTTGTAATTCTCTTTGAAGTACGATGTGATATCGACCGAACGATAAATAAGGCACGCCGGCGCAAACGGCAAGCAAAACGGAGGCCGAATGGCCTTGTACAAGGAATCAAAAATCACACGCGTTAAGTACTCTATGGGTACGAAAAAAAGTACGAAAAAAAACGTTTGTAATTCTCTTTGAAGTACGATGTGATATCGACCGAACGATAAATAAGGCACGCCGGCGCAAACGGCAAGCAAAACGGAGGCCGAATGGCCTTGTACAAGGAATCAAAAATCACACGATTAAGTACTCTATGGGTACAAAAAAAGTACGAAAAAAAACGTTTGTAATTCTCTTTGAAGTACGATGTGATATCGACCGAACGATAAATAAGGCACGCCGGCGCAAACGGCAAGCAAAACGGAGGCCGAATGGCCTTGTACAAGGAATCAAACAACACACAGTTATGTACTCTATGGATACAAAAAAAGTATGAAAAAAAATGTTTGTAATTCGCTTTGAAGTACAGATGTGAGATCGACCAAAATGATAAATAAGGCACGCCGGCGTAAACGGCAAGCAAAACGAAGGCCAGTATGGCCTTGTACAAGGAATCAAAAATCACACCGTTAAGTACTTTATAGGTACAAAAAAAAGTACTAAAAAAAACGTTTGTAATTCTCTTTGAAGTACTGATGTGATATCGACCAGAACGATAAATAAGGCACGCCGGCGCAAACGGCAAGCAAAACGGAGGCCGAATGGCCTTGTACAAGGAATCAAAAATCACACGATTAAGTACTCTATGGGTACGAAAAAAAAGTACGAAAAAAAACGTTTGTAATTCTCTTTGAAGTACTGATGTGAATCGACCAAAACGATAAATAAGGCACGCCGGCGCAAACGGCAAGCAAAACGGAGGCCAGAATGTCCTTGTACAAGGTATCAAAAATCACACCGTTAAGTACTCTATGGGTACGAAAAAAAGTACGAAAAAAACGTTTGTAATTCTCTTTGAAGTACGATGTGATATCGACCGAACGATAAATAAGGCACGCCGGCGCAAACGGCAAGCAAAACGGAGGCCGAATGGCCTTGTACAAGGAATCAAAAATCACACGCTTAAGTACTCTATGGGTACGAAAAAAAGTACGAAAAAAAACGTTTGTAATTCTCTTTGAAGTACGATGTGATATCGACCGAACGATAAATAAGGCACGCCGGCGCAAACGGCAAGCAAAACGGAGGTCGAATGGCCTTGTACAAGGAATCAAAAATCACACCGTTAAGTACTCTATGGGTACAAAACAAAGTACGAAAAAAAAACGTTTGTAATTCTCTTGAAGTACGATGTGTTATCGACCGAACGATAAATAAGGCACGCCGGCGCAAACGGCAAGCAAAACGGAGGCCGAATGGCCTTGTACAAGGAATCAAAAATCACACCGTTAAGTACTCTATGGGTACAAAAAAAAAGTACGAAAAAAAACGTTTGTAATTCTCTTTGAAGTACTGATGTGATATCGACAGAACGATAAATAAGGCACGCCGGCGCAAACGGCAAGCAAAACGGAGACCAGAATGGCCTTGTACAAAGAATCAAAAATCACACACTTAAGTACTCTATGAGTAAGAAAAAAAGTACGAAAAAAACGTTTGTAATTCTCTTTGAAGTACTGATGTGAAATCGACCAGAACGATAAATAAGGCACGCCGGCGCAAACGGCAAGCAAAACGGAGGCCAGAATGGCCTTGTACAAGGAATCAAAAATCACACGTTAAGTACTCTATGGGTACGAAAAAAAGTACGAAAAAAAACGTTTGTAATTCTCTTTGAAGTACCGATGTGATATCGACCGAACGATAAATAAGGCACGCCGGCGCAAACGGCAAGCAAAACGGAGGCCGAATGGCCTTGTACAAGGAATCAAAAATCACACGCTTAAGTACTCTATGGGTACAAAAAAAAGTACGAAAAAAAACGTTTGTAATTCTCTTTGAAGTACGATGTGATATCGACCGAACGATAAATAAGGCACGCCGGCGCAAACGGCAAGCAAAACGGAGGCCGAATGGCCTTGTACAAGGAATCAAAAATCACACGGTTAAGTACTCTATGGGTACAAAAAAAGTACGAAAAAAACGTTTGTAATTCTCTTTGAAGTACGATGTGATATCGACCAACGATAAATAAGGCACGCCGGCGCAAACGGCAAGCAAAACGGAGGCCGAATGGCCTTGTACAAGGAATCAAAAATCACACAATTAAGTACTCTATGGGTACGAAAAAAAAAAGTACGAAAAAAAACGTTTGTAATTCTCTTTGAAGTACGATGTGATATCGACCGAACGATAAATAAGGCACGCCGGCGCAAACGGCAAGCAAAACGGAGGCCGAATGGCCTTGTACAAGGAATCAAAAATCACACGCTTAAGTACTCTATGGGTACGAAAAAAAGTACGAAAAAAAACGTTTGTAATTCTCTTTGAAGTACGATGTGATATCGACCGAACGATAAATAAGGCACGCCGGCGCAAACGGCAAGCAAAACGGAGGCCGAATGGCCTTGTACAAGGAATCAAAAATCACACCGTTAAGTACTCTATGGGTACAAAAAAAGTACGAAAAAAAACGTTTGTAATTCTCTTTGAAGTACCGATGTGATATCGACCAAAACGATAAATAAGGCACGCCGGCGCAAACGGCAAGCAAAACGGAGGCCGAATGGCCTTGTACAAGGAATCAAAAATCACACCGTTAAGTACTCTATGGGTACAAAAAAAGTACGAAAAAAAACGTTTGTAATTCTCTTTGAAGTACGATGTGATATCGACCGAACGATAAATAAGGCACGCCGGCGCAAACGGCAAGCAAAACGGAGGCCGAATGGCCTTGTACAAGGAATCAAAAATCACACGCTAAGTACTCTATGGGTACGAAAAAAAGTACGAAAAAAAAACGTTTGTAATTCTCTTTGAAGTACCGATGTGATATCGACCAAACGATAAATAAGGCACGCCGGCGCAAACGGCAAGCAAAACGGAGGCCGAATGGCCTTGTACAAGGAATCAAAAATCACACGCTTAAGTACTCTATGGGTACGAAAAAAAGTACGAAAAAAAAACGTTTGTAATTCTCTTTGAAGTACTGATGTGGTATCGACCATAATGATAAATAAGGCACGCCGGCGCAAACGGCAAGCAAAACGGAGGTCAGAATGGCCTTGTACAAGGAATCAAAAATCACACCGTTAAGTACTCTATGGGTACAAAAAAAGTACGAAAAAAAACGTTTGTAATTCTCTTTGAAGTACGATGTGGTATCGACCGAACGATAAATAAGGCTCGCCGGCGCAAACGGCAAGCAAAACGGAGGCCAGAATGGCCTTGTACAAGGAATCAAAAATCACACAGTTAAGTACTCTATGGGTACGAAAAAAAAGTACGAAAAAATGTTTGTAATTCTCTTTGAAGTACTGATGAGATATCGACCAGAACGATAAATAAGGCACGCCGGCGCAAACGGCAAGCAAAACGGAGGTTAGAATGGCCTTGTACAAGGAATCAAAAATCACACAGTTAAGTACTCTATGGGTACAAAACAAAGTACGAAAAAAAATGTTTGTAATTCTCATTGAAGTACGATGTGTTATCGACCAGAACGATAAATAAGGCACGCCGGCGCAAACGGCAAGCAAAACGGAGGCCAGAATGGCCTTGTACAAGGAATCAAAAATCACACCGTTAAGTACTCTATCGGTACAAAAAAGAGTACGAAAAAAAAACGTTGGTAATTCTCTTTGAAGTACTGATGTGATATCGACCAAAACGATAAGTAAGGCACGCCGGCGCAAACGGCAAGCAAAACGGAGGCCAGAATGGCCTTGTACAAGGAATCGAAAATCACACCGTTAAGTACTTTATGGGTACAAAAAAGAGTACGAAAAAAAACGTTTGTAATTCTCTTTGAAGTAATGTTGTGATATCGACTAGAACGATAAATAAGGCACGCCGGCGCAAACGGCAAGCAAAACGGAGGCCAGAATGGCCTTGTACAAGGAATCAAAAATCACACGCTTAAGTACTCTATGGGTACAAAAAAAAGTACGAAAAAAAAACGTTTGTAATTCTCTTTGAAGTACGATGTGATATCGACCGAACGATAAATAAGGCACGCCGGCGCAAACGGCGAGCAAAACGAGAGGCCGAATGGGCTTGTACAAGGAATCAAAAATCACACGAGTTAAGTACTCTATGGGTACGAAAAAAAGTACGAAAAAAAACGTTTGTAATTCTCCTTGAAGTACGATGTGAAATCGACCGAACGATAAATAAGGCACGCCGGCGCAAACGGCAAGCAAAACGGAGGCCGAATGGCCTTGTACAAGGAATCAAAAATCACACGTTAAGTACTCTATGGGTACGAAAAAAAGTACGAAAAAAAACGTTTGTAATTCTCTTTGAAGTACGATGTGATATCGACCGAACGATAAATAAGGCACGCCGGCGCAAACGGCAAGCAAAACGGAGGTCGAATGGCCTTGTACAAGGAATCAAAAATCACACGCTAAGTACTCTATGGGTACAAAAAAAGTACGAAAAAAAACGTTTGTAATTCTCTTTGAAGTACCGATGTGATATCGACCGAACGATAAATAAGGCACGCCGGCGCAAACGGCAAGCAAAACGGAGGCCGAATGGCCTTGTACAAGGAATCAAAAATCACACCGTTAAGTACTCTATGGGTACAAAAAAAGTACGAAAAAAAAACGTTTGTAATTCTCTTTGAAGTACGATGTGATATCGACCGAACGATAAATAAGGCACGCCGGCGCAAACGGCAAGCAAAACGGAGGTCGAATGGCCTTGTACAAGGAATCAAAAATCACACGCTAAGTACTCTATGGGTACAAAACAAAGTACGAAAAAAAACGTTTGTAATTCTCATTGAAGTACTGATGTGTTATCGACCAGAACGATAAATAAGGCACGCCGGCGCAAACGGCAAGCAAAACGGAGGCCAGAATGGCCTTGTACAAGGAATCAAAAATCACACCGTTAAGTACTCTATGGGTACAAAAAAGAGTACGAAAAAAAACGTTTGTAATTCTCTTTGAAGTATTGATGTGATATCGACCAGAACGATAAATAAGGCACGCCGGCGCAAACGGCAAGCAAAACGGAGGCCAGAATGGCCTTGTACAAAGAATCAAAAATCACACAGTTAAGTACTCTATGAGTAAGAAAAAAAGTTCGAAAAAAAACGTTTGTAATTCTCTTTGAAGTATTGATGTGATGTCGACCAGAACGATAAATAAGGCACGCCGGCACAAACGGCAAGCAAAACGGAGGCCAAAATGGCCTTGTACAAGGAATCAAAAATCACACCGTTAAGTACTCTATGGGTACAAAAAAGAGTACGAAAAAAAATGTTTGTAATTCTCTTTGAAGTACTGATGTGATATCGACCAGAATGATAAATAAGGCACGCCAGCGCAAAAAGCAAGCAAAACGGAGGCCAGAATCACACCGTTAAGTACTCTATGGGTACAAAAATAAGTATGACAAAAAACGTTTTAATTCTATTGGAAGTACTGATGTGATATCGACCAGAATGATAAATAAGGCACGGCGGCACAAACGGCAAGCAAAACGGAGGCCAGAATGGCCTTGTACAAGGAATCAAAAATCACACCGTTAAGTACTCTATGGGTACAAAAAAGAGTACGAAAAAAACGTTTGTAATTCTCTTTGAAGTACTGATGTGATATCGACCAGAACGATAAATAAGGCACGCCGGCGCAAACGGCAAGCAAAATGGAGGCCAGAATGGCCTTGTACAAGGAATCAAAAATTACACCGTTAAGTACTCTATGGGTACAAAAAAGAGTACGAAAAAAAACGTTTGTAATTCTCTTTGAAGTAATGATGTGATATCGACCAGAACGATAAATAAGGCACGCCGGCGCAAACGGCAAGCAAAACGGAGGCCATAATGGCCTTGTACAAGGAATCAAAATCACACGCTAAGTACTCTATGGGTACAAAAAAAAGTACGAAAAAAAACGTTTGTAATTCTCTTTGAAGTACGATGTGATATCGACCGAACGATAAATAAGGCACGCCGGCGCAAACGGCGAGCAAAACGGAGGCCGAATGGGCTTGTACAAGGAATCAAAAATCACACGCTTAAGTACTCTATGGGTACGAAAAAAACGTTTGTAATTCTCTTTGAAGTACCGATGTGATATCGACCGAACGATAAATAAGGCACGCCGGCGCAAACGGCAAGCAAAACGGAGGCCGAATGGACTTGTACAAGGAATCAAAAATCACACAGTTAAGTATTCTATGGGTACGAAAAAAAGTACGAAAAAAAACGTTTGTAATTCTCTTTGAAGTACTGATGTGGTATCGACCAGAACGATAAATAAGGTACGCCGACGCAAACGGCAAGCAAAACGGAGGTCAGAATGGCCTTGTACAAGGAATCAAAAATCACACCGTTAAGTACTCTATGGGTACAAAACAAAGTACGAAAAAAAACGTTTGTAATTCTCATTGAAGTACTGATGTGTTATCGACCAGAACGATAAATAAGGCACGCCGGCGCAAACGGCAAGCAAAACGGAGGCCAGAATGGCCTTGTACATGAATCAAAAATCACACCGTTAAGTACTCTATGGGTACAAAAAAGAGTACGAAAAAAAACGTTTGTAATTCTCTTTGATGTACTGAAGTGATATCGACCAGAACAATAAATAAGGCACGCCGGCGCAAACGGCAAGCAAAACGGAGGCCAGAATGGCCTTGTACAAAGAATCAAAAATCACACAGTTAAGTACTCTATGAGTAAGAAAAAAAGTACGAAAAAAAACGTTAGTAATTCTATTTGAAGTACTGATGTGATATCGACCAGAATGATAAATAAGGCACGCCGGCGAAAACGGCAAGCAAAACGGAGGCCGAATGGCCTTGTACAAGGAATCAAAAATCACACGCTTAAGTACTCTATGGGTACGAAAAAAAAAGTACGAAAAAAAACGTTTGTAATTCTCTTTGAAGTACCGATGTGATATCGACCGAACGATAAATAAGGCACGCCGGCGCAAACGGCAAGCAAAACGGAGGCCGAATGGCCTTGTACAAAGAATCAAAAATCACACGGTTAAGTACTAAGTACTCTATGAAAAAAAGTAAGAAAAAAACGTTTGTAATTCTCTTTGAAGTACCGATGTGATATCGACCGAACGATAAATAAGGCACGCCGGCGCAAACGGCAAGCAAAACGGAGGCCGAATGGCCTTGTACAAGGAATCAAAAATCACACGCTTAAGTACTCTATGGGTACGAAAAAAAGTACGAAAAAAACGTTTGTAATTCTCTTTGAAGTACGATGTGATATCGACCGAACGATAAATAAGGCACGCCGGCGCAAACGGCAAGCAAAACGGAGGCCGAATGGCCTTGTACAAGGAATCAAAAATCACACGAGTTAAGTACTCTATGGGTACGAAAAAAAGTACGAAAAAAAAACGTTTGTAATTCTCTTTGAAGTACCGATGTGATATCGACCGAACGATAAATAAGGCACGCCGGCGCAAACGGCAAGCAAAACGGAGGCCGAATGGCCTTGTACAAGGAATCAAAAATCACACGCTTAAGTACTCTATGGGTACGAAAAAAAGTACGAAAAAAACGTTTGTAATTCTCTTTGAAGTATTGATGTGGTATCGACCAGAACGATAAATAAGGCACGCCGGCGCAAACGGCAAGCAAAACGGAGGCCAGAATGGCCTTGTACAAGGAATCAAAAATCACACGCTTAAGTACTCTATGGGTACGAAAAAAAGTACGAAAAAAAACGTTTGTAATTCTCTTTGAAGTACCGATGTGATATCGACCGAACGATAAATAAGGCACGCCGGCGCAAACGGCAAGCAAAACGGAGGCCGAATGGCCTTGTACAAGGAATCAAAAATCACACGCTAAGTACTCTATGGGTACGAAAAAAAGTACGAAAAAAAACGTTTGTAATTCTCTTTGAAGTACGATGTGGTATCGACCGAACGATAAATAAGGCACGCCGGCGCAAACGGCAAGCAAAACGGAGGTCGAATGGCCTTGTACAAGAAATCACATCACACCTTTGTAATTCTCTTTGAAGTACTGTGATATCGACCGAACGATAAATAAGGCACGCCGGCGCAAACGGCAAGCAAAACGGAGGTCGAATGGCCTTGTACAAGGAATCAAAAATCACACCGTTAAGTACTCTATGGGTACAAAAAAAGTACGAAAAAAAATGTTTGTAATTCTCTTTGAAGTACGATGTGATATCGACCATAACGATAAATAAGGCACGCCGGCGCAAACGGCAAGCAAAACGGAGGCCGAATGGCCTTGTACAAAAAATCAAAAATCACACGCGTTAAGTACTCTATGGGTACAAAAAAAGTACGAAAAAAAAACGTTTGTAATTCTCTTTGAAGTACGATGTGATATCGACCGAACGATAAATAAGGCACGCCGGCGCAAACGGCAAGCAAAACGGAGGCCGAATGGCCTTGTACAAGGAATCAAAAATCACACGCTTAAGTACTCTATGGGTACGAAAAAAAAAGTACGAAAAAAAACGTTTGTAATTCTCTTTGAAGTACGATGTGATATCGACCGAACGATAAATAAGGCACGCCGGCGCAAACGGCAAGCAAAACGGAGGCCGAATGGCCTTGTACAAGGAATCAAAAATCACACGCTAAGTACTCTATGGGTACGAAAAAAAGTAAGAAAAAAATGTTTGTAATTCTCTTTGAAGTACGATGTGATATCGACCGAACGATAAATAAGGCACGCCGGCGCAAACGGCAAGCAAAACGGAGGCCGAATGGCCTTGTACAAGGAATCAAAAATCACACGCTTAAGTACTCTATGGGTACGAAAAATAGTACGAAAAAAACGTTTGTAATTCTCTTTGAAGTACGATGTGATATCGACCGAACGATAAATAAGGCACGCCGGCGCAAACGGCAAGCAAAACGGAGGCCGAATGGCCTTGTACAAGGAATCAAAAATCACACCGTTAAGTACTCTATGGGTACAAAAAAGAGTACGAAAAAAAAAACGTTTGTAATTCTCTTTGAAGTACGATGTGATATCGACCGAACGATAAATAAGGCACGCCGGCGCAAACGGCAAGCAAAACGGAGGCCGGAATGGCCTTGTACAAGAATCAAAAATCACACAATTAAGTACTCTATGGGTAAGAAAAAAAGTACGAAAAAAACGTTTGTAATTCTCTTTGAAGTACGATGTGATATCGACCGAACGATAAATAAGGCACGCCGGCGCAAACGGCAAGCAAAACGGAGGCCGAATGGCCTTGTACAAGGAATCAAAAATCACACGTTAAGTACTCTATGGGTACGAAAAAAAAAGTACGAAAAAAAACGTTTGTAATTCTCTTTGAAGTACCGATGTGATATCGACCGAACGATAAATAAGGCACGCCGGCGCAAACGGCAAGCAAAACGGAGGCCGAATGGCCTTGTACAAGGAATCAAAAATCACACCGTTAAGTACTCTATGGGTACAAAAAAAGTACGAAAAAAAACGTTTGTAATTCTCTTTGAAGTACGATGTGATATCGACCGAACGATAAATAAGGCACGCCGGCGCAAACGGCAAGCAAAACGGAGGCGGAAGGCCTTGTACAAAGAATCAAAAATCACACCGTTAAGTACTCTATGGGTACAAAAATAAGTACGAAAAAAAACGTTTTTAATTCTATTTGAAGTACTGATGTGATATCGACCAGAATGATAAATAAGGCACGGCGGCACAAACGGCAAGCAAAACGGAGGCCAGAATGGCCTTGTACAAGGAATCAAAAATCACACCGTTAAGTACTCTATGGGTACAAAAAAGAGTACGAAAAAAAACGTTTGTAATTCTCTTTGAAGTACTGATGTGATATCGACCAGAACGATAAATAAGGCACGCCGGCGCAAACGGCAAGCAAAACGGAGGCCAGAATGGCCTTGTACAAGGAATCAAAAATTACACCGTTAAGTACTCTATGGGTACAAAAAAGAGTACGAAAAAAAACGTTTGTAATTCTCTTTGAAGTAATGATGTGATATCGACCAGAACGATAAATAAGGCACGCCGGCGCAAACGGCAAGCAAAACGGAGGCCAGAATGGCATTGTACAAGGAATCGAAAAATCACACGCTAAGTACTCTATGGGTACAAAAAAAGTACGAAAAAAAACGTTTGTAATTCTCTTTGAAGTACTGATGTGATATCGACCAGAACGATAAATAAGGCACGCCGGCGCAAACGGCGAGCAAAACGGAGGCCAGAATGGGCTTGTACAAGGAATCAAAAATCACACAATTAAGTACTCTATGGTACGAAAAAAAAAAAAACGTTTGTAATTCTCTTTGAAGTACGATGTGATATCGACCAGAACGATAAATAAGGCACGCCGGCGCAAACGGCAAGCAAAACGGAGGCCATAATGGACTTGTACAAGGAATCAAAAATCACACAGTTAAGTACTCTATGGGTACGAAAAAAAGTACGAAAAAAAACATTTGTAATTCTCTTTGAAGTACTGATGTGGTATCGACCAGAACGATAAATAAGGTCGCCGACGCAAACGGCAAGCAAAGCGGAGGTCAGAATGGCCTTGTACAAGGAATCAAAAATCACACCGTTAAGTACTATATGGGTACAAAACAAATTACGAAAAAACACGTTTGTAATTCTCATTGAAGTACGATGTGTTATCGACCGAACGATAAATAAGGCACGCCGGCGCAAACGGCAAGCAAAACGGAGGTCGAATGGCCTTGTACAAGGAATCAAAAATCACACCGTTAAGTACTCTATGGGTACAAAAAAAGTACGAAAAAAAACGTTTGTAATTCTCTTTGAAGTACCGAAGTGATATCGACCGAACGATAAATAAGGCACGCCGGCGCAAACGGCAAGCAAAACGGAGGCCGAATGGCCTTGTACAAAGAATCAAAAATCACACGCTTAAGTACTCTATGAGTAAGAAAAAAAGTACGAAAAAAAACGTTTGTAATTCTATTTGAAGTACCGATGTGATATCGACCGAACGATAAATAAGGCACGCCGGCGAAAACGGCAAGCAAAACGGAGGCCGAATGGCCTTGTACAAGGAATCAAAAATCACACGATTAAGTACTCTATGGGTACGAAAAAAAGTACGAAAAAAAAACGTTTGTAATTCTCTTTGAAGTACGATGTGATATCGACCGAACGATAAATAAGGCACGCCGGCGCAAACGGCAAGCAAAACGGAGGCCGAATGGCCTTGTACAAGGAATCAAAAATCACACGCTTAAGTACTCTATGGGTACGAAAAAAAGTACGAAAAAAACGTTTGTAATTCTCTTTGAAGTATTGATGTGGTATCGACCAGAACGATAAATAAGGCACGCCGGCGCAAACGGCAAGCAAAACGGAGGCCAGAATGGCCTTGTACAAGGAATCAAAAATCACACGCTAAGTACTCTATGGGTACGAAAAAAAGTACGAAAAAAAACGTTTGTAATTCTCTTTGAAGTACTATGTGATATCGACCGAAACGATAAATAAGGCACGCCGGCGCAAACGGCAAGCAAAACGGAGGCCGAATGGCCTTGTACAAGGAATCAAAAATCACACGTTAAGTACTCTATGGGTACAAAAAAAAGTAGTAAAAAAAAACGTTTGTAATTCTCTTTGAAGTACGATGTGGTATCGACCGAACGATAAATAAGGCACGCCGGCGCAAACGGCAAGCAAAACGGAGGCCGAATGGCCTTGTACAAGGAATCAAAAATCACACCGTTAAGTACTCTATGGGTACAAAAAAAAGTACGAAAAAAAACGTTTGTAATTCTCTTTGAAGTACGATGTGATATCGACCGAACGATAAATAAGGCACGCCGGCGCAAACGGCAAGCAAAACGGAGGCCGAATGGCCTTGTACAAGGAATCAAAAATCACACCGTTAAGTACTCTATGGGTACAAAAAAAGTACGAAAAAAAACGTTTGTAATTCTCTTTGAAGTACCGATGTGATATCGACCGAACGATAAATAAGGCACGCCGGCGCAAACGGCAAGCAAAACGGAGGCCGAATGGCCTTGTACAAGGAATCAAAAATCACACGTTAAGTACTCTATGGGTACAAAAAAAAGTACGAAAAAAAACGTTTGTAATTCTCTTTAAAGTACGATGTGATATCGACCGAACGATAAATAAGGCACGCCGGCGCAAACGGCAAGCAAAACGGAGGCCGAATGGCCTTGTACAAGGAATCAAAAATCACACCGTTAAGTACTCTATGGGTACAAAAAAAGTACGAAAAAAAACGTTTGTAATTCTCTTTGAAGTACCGATGTGATATCGACCGAACGATAAATAAGGCACGCCGGCGCAAACGGCAAGCAAAACGGAGGCCGAATGGCCTTGTACAAGGAATCAAAATCACACGCTTAAGTACTCTATGGGTACAAAAAAAGTACGAAAAAAAAACGTTTGTAATTCTCTTTGAAGTACGATGTGATATCGACCGAACGATAAATAAGGCACGCCGGAGCAAACGGCAAGCAAAACGGAGGCCAAAATGGCCTTGTACAAGGAATCAAAAATCACACAATTAAGTACTCTATGGGTACAAAAAAAGTACGAAAAAAAACGTATGTAATTCTCTTTGAAGTACTGATGTGATATCGACCAGAACGATAAATAAGGCACGCCGGCGCAAACGGCAAGCAAAACGGAGGCCATAATGGCCTTGTACAAGGAATCAAAAATCACACGCTTAAGTACTCTATGGGTACGAAAAAAAGTACGAAAAAAAACGTTTGTAATTCTCTTTGAAGTACGATGTGATATCGACCGAACGATAAATAAGGCACGCCGGCGCAAACGGCAAGCAAAACGGAGGTCAGAATGGCCTTGTACAAGGAATCAAAAATCACACCGTTAAGTACTCTATGGGTACAAAACAAATTACGAAAAAAACGTTTGTAATTCTCTTTGAAGTACTGATGTGTTATCGACCAGAACGATAAATAAGGCACGCCGGCGCAAACGGCAAGCAAAACGGAGGTCGAATGGCCTTGTACAAGGAATCAAAAATCACACGCTTAAGTACTCTATGGGTACAAAAAAAGTACGAAAAAAAACGTTTGTAATTCTCTTTGAAGTACCGATGTGATATCGACCGAACGATAAATAAGGCACGCCGGCGCAAACGGCAAGCAAAACGGAGGCCGAATGGCCTTGTACAAAGAATCAAAAATCACACGCTTAAGTACTCTATGAGTAAGAAAAAAAGTACGAAAAAAAACGTTTGTAATTCTATTTGAAGTACCGATGTGATATCGACCGAACGATAAATAAGGCACGCCGGCGAAAACGGCAAGCAAAACGGAGGCCGAATGGCCTTGTACAAGGAATCAAAAATCACACGCTTAAGTACTCTATGGGTACGAAAAAAAGTACGAAAAAAAGCGTTTGTAATTCTCTTTGAAGTACGATGTGATATCGACCGAACGATAAATAAGGCACGCCGGCGCAAACGGCAAGCAAAACGGAGGCCAGAATGGCCTTGTACAAGGAATCAAAAATCACACAGTTAAGTACTCTATGGGTACGAAAAAAAGTATGAAAAAAACGTTTGTAATTCTCTTTGAAGTATTGATGTGATATCGACCAGAACGATAAATAAGGCACGCCGGCGCAAACGGCAAGCAAAACGGAGGCCGAATGGCCTTGTACAAGGAATCAAAAATCACACGTTAAGTACTCTATGGGTACGAAAAAAAGTACCAAAAAAACGTTTGTAATTCTCTTTGAAGTACTAACGTGATATCGACCGAACGATAAATAAGGCACGCCGGCGCAAACGGCAAGCAAAACGGAGGCCGAATGGCCTTGTACAAGGAATCAAAAATCACACGCTAAGTACTCTATGGGTACAAAAAAAAGTACGAAAAAAACGTTTGTAATTCTCTTTGAAGTACGATGTGGTATCGACCGAACGATAAATAAGGCACGCCGGCGCAAACGGCAAGCAAAAAACGGAGGTCGAATGGCCTTGTACAAAGAATCAAAAATCACACCGTTAAGTACTCTATGGGTACAAAAAAAGTACGAAAAAAAAACGTTTGTAATTCTCTTTGAAGTACCGATGTGTTATCGACCAGAATGATAAATAAGGCACGCCGGCGCAAACGGCAAGAAAAACGGAGGCCAGAATGGCCATGTACAAGGAATCAAAAATCACACCGTTAAGTACTCTATGGGTACAAAAAAGAGTACGAAAAAAAAACGTTTGTAATTCTCTTTGAAGTACGATGTGATATCGACCGAACGATAAATAAGGCACGCCGGCGCAAACGGCAAGCAAAACGGAGGCCGAATGGCCTTGTACAAAGAATCAAAAATCACACGTTAAGTACTCTATGGGTACAAAAAAAGTACGAAAAAAAACGTTTGTAATTCTCTTTGAAAGTACGATGTGATATCGACCGAACGATAAATAAGGCACGCCGGCGCAAACGGCAAGCAAAACGGAGGCCGAGAATGGCCTTGTACAAGAAATCAAAAATCACACGCTTAAGTACTCTATGGGTACAAAAAAAAACGAAAAAAAACGTTTGTAATTCTCTTTGAAGTACGATGTGATATCGACCGAACGATAAATAAGGCACGCCGGCGCAAACGGCAAGCAAAACGGAGGCCGAATGGCCTTGTACAAGGAATCAAAAATCACACGCTTAAGTACTCTATGGGTACGAAAAAAAGTACGAAAAAAAACGTTTGTAATTCTCTTTGAAGTACTGATGTGTTATCGACCAGAACGATAAATAAGGCACGCCGACGCAAACGGCAAGCAAAACGGAGGTCAGAATGGCCTTGTACAAGGAATCAAAAATCACACCGTTAAGTACTCTATGGGTACAAAACAAATTACGAAAAAACACGTTTGTAATTCTCATTGAAGTACTGATGTGTTATCGACCAGAACGATAAATAAGGCACGCCGGCGCAAACGGCAAGCAAAACGGAGGCCTGAATGGCCTTGTACAAGGAATCAAAAATCACAACGTTAAGTACTCTATGGGTACAAAAAAGAGTACGAAAAAAAATGTTTGTAATTCTCTTTGATGTACTGATGTGATATCGACCTGAACGATAAATAAGGCACGCCGGCGCAAACGGCAAGCAAAACGGAGGCCAGAATGGCCTTGTACAAAGAATCAAAACTCACACGCTAAGTACTCTATGAGTAAGAAAAAAAAGTACGAAAAAAAACGTTAGTAATTCTATTTGAAGTACCGATGTGATATCGACCGAACGATAAATAAGGCACGCCGGCGAAACGGCAAGCAAAACGGAGGCCGAATGGCCTTGTACAAGGAATCAAAAATCACACGCTTAAGTACTCTATGGGTACGAAAAAAAGTACGAAAAAAAGCGTTTGTAATTCTCTTTGAAGTACCGATGTGATATCGACCGAACGATAAATAAGGCACGCCGGCGCAAACGGCAAGCAAAACGGAGGCCGAATGGCCTTGTACAAGGAATCAAAAATCACACGCTTAAGTACTCTATGGGTTCGAAAAAAAGTACGAAAAAAAACGTTTGTAATTCTTTTTGAAGTACGATGTGGTATCGACCGAACGATAAATAAGGCACGCCGGCGCAAACGGCAAGCAAAACGGAGGCCGAATGTCCTTGTACAAGGAATCAAAAATCACACGCTTAAGTACTCTATGGGTACGAAAAAAAGTACCAAAAAAACGTTTGTAATTCTCTTTGAAGTACTAATGTGATATCGACCGAACGATAAATAAGGCACGCCGGCGCAAACGGCAAGCAAAACGGAGGCCGAATGGCCTTGTACAAGGAATCAAAAATCACACAGTTAAGTACTCTATGGGTACGAAAAAAAGTACGAAAAAAACGTTTGTAATTCTCTTTGAAGTACTGATGTGGTATCGACCAGAACGATAAATAAGGCACGCCGGCGCAAACGGCAAGCAAAACGGAGGTCAGAATGGCCTTGTACAAAGAATCAAAAATCACACCGTTAAGTACTCTATGGGTACAAAACAAAGTACGAAAAAAAACGTTTGTAATTCTCATTGAAGTACTGATGTGTTATCGACCAGAACGATAAATAAGGCACGCCGGCGCAAACGGCAAGCAAAACGGAGGCCAGAATGGCCTTGTACAAGGAATCAAAAATCACACCGTTAAGTACTCTATGGGTACAAAAAAGAGTACGAAAAAAAACGTTTGTAATTCTCTTTGAAGTACTGATGTGATATCGACCAGAACGATAAATAAGGCACGCCGGCGCAAACGGCAAGCAAAACGGAGGCCAGAATGGCCTTGTACAAAGAATCAAAAATCACACAGTTAAGTACTCTATGAGTAAGAAAAAAAGTACGAAAAAAAACGTTAGTAATTCTATTTGAAGTACTGATGTGATATCGACCAGAATGATAAATAAGGCACGCCGGCGAAAACGGCAAGCAAAACGGAGGCCAGAATGGCCTTGTACAAGGAATCAAAAATCACACAGTTAAGTACTCTATGGGTACGAAAAAAAAGTATGAAAAAAAATGTTTGTAATTCTCTTTGAAGTACCGATGTGATATCGACCAGAACGATAAATAAGGCACGCCGGCGCAAACGGCAAGCAAAACGGAGGCCAGAATGGCCTTGTACAAGGAATCAAAAATCACACGCTTAAGTACTCTATGGGTACGAAAAAAAAGTACGAAAAAAAATGTTTGTAATTCTCTTTCAAGTACTGATGTGATATCGACCAGAACGATAAATAAGGCACGCCGGCGCAAACGGAAAGCAAAACGGAGGCCGAATGGCCTTGTACAAGGAATCAAAAATCACACCGTTAAGTACTCTATGGGTACAAAAAAAGTACGAAAAAAAACGTTTGTAATTCTCTTTGAAGTACCGATGTGATATCGACCGAACGATAAATAAGGCACGCCGGCGCAAACGGCAAGCAAAACGGAGGCGAATGGCCTTGTACAAGGAATCAAAAATCACACCGTTAAGTACTCTATGGGTACAAAAAAGAGTACGAAAAAAAACGTTTGTAATTCTCTTTGAAGTAATGATGTGATATCGACCAGAACGATAAATAAGGCACGCCGGCGCAAACGGCAAGCAAAACGGAGGCCGAAAGGCCTTGTACAAGGAATCAAAAATCACACGCTTAAGTACTCTATGGGTACAAAAAAAAAGTACGAAAAAAAACGTTTGTAATTCTCTTTGAAGTACGATGTGATATCGACCGAACGATAAATAAGGCACGCCGGCGCAAACGGCAAGCAAAACGGAGGCCGAATGGGCTTGTACAAGGAATCAAAAATCACACGCTTAAGTACTCTATGGGTACGAAAAAAAGTACGAAAATAAAATTCTCTTTGAAGTGGTATCGACCGAACGATAAATAAGGCACGCCGGCGCAAACGGCAAGCAAAACGGAGGTCAGAATGGCCTTGTACAAGGAATCAAAAATCACACCGTTAAGTACTCTATGTGTACAAAACAAAGTACGAAAAAAAACGTTTGTAATTCTCTTTGAAGTACTGATGTGATATCGACCAGAACGATAAATAAGGCACGCCGGCGCAAACGGCAAGCAAAACGGAGGTCGAATGGCCTTGTACAAGGAATCAAAAATCACACGCTTAAGTACTCTATGGGTACAAAAAAAAGTACGAAAAAAAAACGTTTGTAATTCTCTTTGAAGTACGATGTGATATCGACCGAACGATAAATAAGGCACGCCGACGCAAACGGCAAGCAAAACGAAGGTCAGAATGGCCTTGTACAAATAATCAAAAATCACACAGTTAAGTACTCTATGGGTACAAAAAAAGTACGAAAAAAAACGTTTGTAATTCTCATTGAAGTACTGATGTGTTATCGACCATAACGATAAATAAGGCACGCCGGCGCAAACGGCAAGCAAAACGGAGGCCAGAATGGCCTTGTACAAGGAATCAAAAATCACACCGTTAAGTACTCTATGGGTACAAAAAAGAGTACGAAAAAAAACGTTTGTAATTCTCTTTGAAGTACGAAGTGATATCGACCGAACGATAAATAAGGCACGCCGGCGCAAACGGCAAGCAAAACGGAGGCCGAAATGGCCTTGTACAAAGAATCAAAAATCACACGCTTAAGTACTCTATGGGTACAAAAAAAAGTACGAAAAAAAACGTTTGTAATTCTCTTTAAAGTACCGATGTGATATCGACCGAACGATAAATAAGGCACGCCGGCGCAAACGGCAGCAAAACGGAGGCCGAATGGCCTTGTACAAGAAATCAAAAATCACACGCTAAGTACTCTATGGGTACGAAAAAAAAGTAAAAAAAAAACGTTTGTAATTCTCTTTGAAGTACGATGTGATATCGATCAGAACGATAAATAAGGCACGCCGGCGCAAACGGCAAGCAAAACGGAGGCCATAATGGACTTGTACAAGGAATAAAAAATCACACACTTAAGTATTCTATGGGTACGAAAAAAAGTACGAAAAAAATCGTTTGAAATTCTCTTTGAAGTACTGATGTGGTATCGACCAGAACGATAAATAAGGTACGCCGACGCAAACGGCAAGCAAAGCGGAGGTCAGAATGGCCTTGTACAAGGAATCAAAAATCACACCGTTAAGTACTCTATGGGTACAAAACAAATTACGAAAAAACACGTTTGTAATTCTCATTGAAGTACTGATGTGTTATTGACCAGAACGATAAATAAGGCACGCCGGCGCAAACGGCAAGCAAAACGGAGGCCTGAATGGCCTTGTACAAGGAATCAAAAATCACAACGTTAAGTACTCTATGGGTACAAAAAAAGTACGAAAAAAAAAACGTTTGTAATTCTCTTTGAAGTACCGAAGTGATATCGACCGAACAATAAATAAGGCACGCCGGCGCAAACGGCAAGCAAAACGGAGGCCAGAATGGCCTTGTACAAAGAATCAAAAATCACACAGTTAAGTACTCTATGAGTAAGAAAAAAAGTACGAAAAAAAACGTTAGTAATTCTATTTGAAGTACTGATGTGATATCGACCAGAATGATAAATAAGGCACGCCGGCGAAAACGGCAAGCAAAACGGAGGCCAGAATGGCTTTGTACAAGGAATCAAAAATCACACGCTTAAGTACTCTATGGGTACGAAAAAAAGTACGAAAAAAAAACGTTTGTAATTCTCTTTGAAGTACCGATGTGATATCGACCGAACGATAAATAAGGCACGCCGGCGCAAACGGCAAGCAAAACGGAGGCCGAATGGCCTTGTACAAGGAATCAAAAATCACACGCTTAAGTACTCTATGGGTTCGAAAAAAAGTACGAAAAAAAACGTTTATAATTCTTTTTGAAGTACTGATGTGGTATCGACCAGAACGATAAATAAGGCACGCCGGCGCAAACGGCAAGCAAAACGGAGGCCAGAATGTCCTTGTACAAGGAATCAAAAATCACACAGTTAAGTACTCTATGGGTACGAAAAAAAGTACCAAAAAAACGTTTGTAATTCTCTTTGAAGTACTAATGTGATATCGACCAGAACGATAAATAAGGCACGCCGGCGCAAACGGCAAGCAAAACGGAGGCCAGAATGGCCTTGTACAAGGAATCTAAAATCACACAGTTAAGTACTCTATGGGTACGAAAAAAAGTAGGAAAAAAACCGTTTGTAATTCTCTTTGAAGTACTGATGTGGTATCGACCAGAACGATAAATAAGGTACGCCGTCGCAAACGGCAAGCAAAACGGAGGTCAGAATGGCCTTGTACAAAGAATCAAAAATCACACCGTTAAGTACTCTATAGGTACAAAACAAAGTACGAAAAAAAACGTTTGTAATTCTCATTGAAGTACTGATGTGTTATCGACCAGAACGATAAATAAGGCACGCCGGCGCAAACGGCAAGCAAAACGGAGGCCAGAATGGCCTTGTACAAGGAATCAAAAATCACACCGTTAAGTACTCTATGGGTACAAAAAAGAGTACGAAAAAAAACGTTTGTAATTCTCTTTGATGTACTGAAGTGATATCGACCAAAACGATAAATAAGGCACGCCGGCGCAAACGGCAAGCAAAACGGAGGCCAGAATGGCCTTGTACAAAGAATCAAAAATCACACACTTAAGTACTCTATGAGTAAGAAAAAAAGTACGAAAAAACGTTTGTAATTCTATTTGAAGTACTGATGTGATATCGACCGAACGATAAATAAGGCACGCCGGCGCAAACGGCAAGCAAAACGGAGGCCGAATGGCCTTGTACAAGGAATCAAAAATCACACCGTTAAGTACTCTATGGGTACGAAAAAAAGTATGAAAAAAAATGTTTGTAATTCTCTTTGAAGTACCGATGTGATATCGACCGAACGATAAATAAGGCACGCCGGCGAAAACGGCAAGCAAAACGGAGGCCAGAATGGCCTTATACAAGGAATCAAAAATCACACAGTTAAGTACTCTATGGGTACGAAAAAAAAGTACGAAAAAAAATGTTTGTAATTCTCTTTCAAGTACTGATGTGATATTGACCAGAACGATAAATAAGGCACGCCGGCGCAAACGGAAAGCAAAACGGAGGCCAGAATGGCCTTGTACAAGGAATCAAAAATCACACCGTTAAGTACTCTATGGGTACAAAAAAGAGTACGAAAAAAAACGTTTGTAATTCTCTTTGAAGTACTGATGTGATATCGACCAGAACGATAAATAAGCCACGCCAGCGCAAACAGCAAGCAAAATGGAGGCCAGAATGGCCTTGTACAAGGAATCAAAAATTACACCGTTAAGTACTCTATGGGTACAAAAAAGAGTACGAAAAAAAACGTTTGTAATTCTCTTTGAAGTAATGATGTGATATCGACCAGAACGATAAATAAGGCACGCCGGCGCAAACGGCAAGCAAAACGGAGGCCAGAAAGGCCTTGTACAAGGAATCGAAAAATCACACGCTTAAGTACTCTATGGGTACAAAAAAAAGTACGAAAAAAAACGTTTGTAATTCTCTTTGCGAAGTACGATGTGATATCGACCGAACGATAAATAAGGCACGCCGGCGCAAACAGCGAGCAAAACGGAGGCCAGAATGGGCTTGTACAAGGAATCAAAAATCACACAGTTAAGTACTCTATGGGTACGAAAAAAAGTACGAAAATAAACGTTTGTGGTATCGACCAGAACGATAAATAAGGTACCCCGACGCAAACGGCAAGCAAAATGGAGGTCAGAATGGCCTTGTACAAGGAATCAAAAATCACACCGTTAAGTACTCTATGTGTACAAAACAAAGTACGAAAAAAAACGTTTGTAATTCTCTTTGAAGTACTGATGTGATATCGACCAGAACGATAAATAAGGTACCCCGACGCAAACGGCAAGCAAAATGGAGGTCAGAATGGCCTTGTACAAGGAATCAAAAATCACACCGTTAAGTACTCTATGTGTACAAAACAAAGTACGAAAAAAAACGTTTTTATTCTCATTGAAGTACTGATGTGTTATCGACCAGAACGATAAATAAGGCACGCCGGCGCAAACGGCAAGCAAAACAGAGGCCTGAATGGCCATGTACAAGGAATCAAAAATCACACCGTTAAGTACTCTAGGGTACAAAAAAGAGTACGAAAAAAAACTTTTGTAATTCTCTTTGATGTACTGAAGTGATATCGACCAGAACAATAAATAAGGCACGCCGGCGCAAACGGCAAGCAAAACGGAGGCCACAATGGCCTTGTACAAAGAATCAAAAATCACACAGTTAAGTACTCCATGAGTAAGAAAAAAAGTATGAAAAAAAACGTTAGTAATTCTATTTGAAGTACTGATGTGATATCGACCAGAATGATAAATAAGGCACGCCGGCGAAAACGGCAAGCAAAACGGAGGCCAGAATGGCCTTGTACAAGGAATCAAAAATCACACAGTTAAGTACTCTATGGGTACGAAAAAAAAAGTACTCTATAGGACGTTTGTAATTCTCTTTGAATTACTGATGTGATATCGACCAGAACGATAAATAAGGCACGCCGGCGCAAACGGCAAGCAAAACGGAGGCCAGAATGGCCTTTACAAAGAATAAAAAATCACACGCTAAGTACTCTATGTGTAAGAAAACAAACGTTTGTAATTCTCTTTGAAGTACTGATGTGATATCGACCGAACGATAAATAAGGCACGCCGGCGCAAACGGCAAGCAAAACGGAGGCCGAATGGCCTTGTACAAGGAATCAAAAATCACACGAGTTAAGTACTCTATGGGTACGAAAAAAAGTACGAAAAAAAAAAGTTTGAAATTCTCTTTGAAGTACGATGTGATATCGACCGAACGATAAATAAGGCACGACGGCGCAAACGGCAAGCAAAACGGAGGCCGAGTGGCCTTGTACAAGGAATCAAAAATCACACGCTTAAGTACTCTATGGGTACGAAAAAAAGTACGAAAAAAAGTGTTTGTAATTCTCTTTGAAGTACCGATGTGATATCGACCGAACGATAAATAAGGCACGCCGGCGCAAACGGCAAGCAAAACGGAGGCCGAAATGGCCTTGTACAAGGAATCAAAAATCACACGTTAAGTACTCTATGGGTTCGAAAAAAAGTATGAAGCAAAACGTTTGTAATTCTCTTTGAAGTATTGATGTGGTATCGACCAGAACGATAAATAAGGTACGCCGGCGTAAACGGCAAGCAAAACAGAGGCCAGAATGTCCTTGTACAAGGAATCAAAAATCACACAGTTAAGTACTCTATGGGTACGAAAAAAAGTACGAAAAAAACGTTTGTAATTCTCTGTGAAGTACCGATGTGATATCGACCAGAATGATAAATAATGCACGCCGGCGCAAACGGAAAGCAAAACGGAGGCCAGAATGGCCTTGTACAAGGAATCAAAAATCACACAGTTAAGTACTCTATGGGTACGAAAAAAAGTACGAAAAAAAACGTTTATAATTCTTTTTGAAATACTGATGTGGTATCGACCAGAACGATAAATAAGGCACGCCGGCGCAAACGGCAAGCAAAACGGAGTTCAGAATGGCCTAGTACAAGGAATCAAAAATCACACCGATAAGTACTCCATAGGTACAAAACAAAGTACGAAAAAAAACGTTTGTAATTCTCATTGAAGTACTGATGTGTTATCGACCAGAACGATAAATAAGGCACGCCGGCGTAAACGGCAAGCAAAACGGAGGTCAGAATTGCCTTGTACAAGAATCAAAAATCACACCGTTAAGTACTCTATGGGTACAAAAAAGAATACGAAAAAAAACGTTTGTAATTCTCTTTGAAGTACGATGTGATATCGACCGAACGATAAATAAGGCACGCCGGCGAAAACGGCAAGCAAAACGGAGGCCGAATGGCCTTGTACAAAGAATCAAAAATCACACGCTTAAGTACTCTATGAGTAAGAAAAAAAGTACGAAAAAAAACGTTTGTAATTCTCTTTGAAGTACTGTTGTTATATCGACCAGAACGATAAATAAGGCACGCCGGCGCAAACGGCAAGCAAAACGGAGGCCAGAATGGCCATGTACAAGGAATCAAAAATCACACAATTAAGTACTCTATGGGTACGAAAAAAAAGTATGAAAAAAAACGTTTGTAATTCTCTTTGAAGTACTGATGTGATATCGACCAGAACGATAAATAAGGCACGCCGGCGCAAACGTAAAGCAAAACGGAGGCCAGAATGGCCTTGTACAAGGAATCAAAAATCACACAGTTAAGTACTCTATAGGTACGAAAAAAAGTACGAAAAAAAAGTTTGTAATTCTCTTTGAAGTACTGATGTGGTATCGACCAGAACGATAAATAAGGTACGCCGGCGCAAACAGCAAGCAAAACGGAGGTCAGAATGGCCTTGTACAATGAATCAAAAATCACACAGTTAAGCACTCTATGGGTACGAAAAAAAGTACGAAAAAAATGTTTGTAATTCTCTTTGAAGTACTGATGTGATATCGACCAGAACGTTAAATAAGGCACGCCCGCGCAAACGGCAAGCAAAACGGAGGCCAGAATGGCCTTGTACAAGGAATAAATAATCACACAGTTAAGTACTCGATGGTTTCAAAAAATAGTACGAAAAAAAAGTTTGTAATTCTCTTTGAAGTACTGATGTGGTATCGACCAGAACGATAAATAAGGTACGCCGGCGCAAACGGCAAGCAAAACGGATGCCAGAATGGCCTTGTACAAGGAATCAAAAATCACACAGTTAAGTACTCTATGGGTACGAAAAAAAGTACGAAAAAAACGTTTGTAATTCTCTTTATAGTACTGATGTGATATCGACCAGAACGATAAATAAGGCACGCCGGCGCAAACGGCAAGCAAAACGGAGGTCAGAATGGCCTTGTACAAGGAATCAAAAATCACACAGTTAAGTACTCTATGGGTACTAAACAAAGTACAAAAAAAAAACGTTCGTAATTCTCACTGAAGTACTAATGTGTTATCGACCAGAACGATAAATAAGGCACGCCGGCGGAAACGGAAAGTAAAACGGAGGCCAGAATGGCCTTGTACAAAGAATCAAAAATCACACCATTAAGTACTCTATGGGTACAAAAAAGAGTACGAAAAATATGTTTGTAATTCTCTTTTAAGTACTGATGTGATATCGACCAGAACGATAAATAAGGCACGCCGGCGCAAACGGAAAGCAAAACGGAGGCCAGAATGGCCTTGTACAAAGAATCAAAAATCACACAGTTAAGTACTCTATGAGTAAGAAAAAAAGTACGAAAAAAACGTTTGTAATTATCTTTGAAGTACTGATGTGATATCGACCGAACGATAAATAAGCCACGCCGGCGCTAACGACAAGCAAAACGGAGGCCGAATGGCCTTGTACAAGGAATCAAAAATCACACGCTAAGTACTCTATGGGTACGAAAAAAAAGTACGAAAAAAAACGTTTGTAATTCTCTTTGAAATACTTATGTGATATCGACCAGAACGATAAATAAGGCACGCCGGCGCAAACGGAAAGCAAAACGGAGGCCAGAATGACCTTGTACAAGGAATCAAAAATCACACAATTAAGTACTCTATAGGTACGAAAAAAAGTTCGAAAAAAACGTTTGTAATTCTCTTTGAAGTACTGATGTGATATCGACCAGACCGATAAATAAGGCACGTCGGCGCAAACGGCAAGCAAAACGGAGGCCAAAATGGCCTTGTACAAAGAATCAAAAATCACACGATTAAGTACACTATGAGTAAGAAAAAAAGTATGAAAAAAAACGTTTGTAATTCTCGTTGAAGTACGATGTGGTATCGACCGAACGATAAATAAGGTACGCCGGCGCAAACGGCAAGCAAAACGGAGGCCGAAATGGCCTTGTACAAGGAATCAAAAATTACACGCTTAAGTACTCTATGGGTACGAAAAAAAGTACGAAAAAAACGTTTGTAATACTCTTTGGAGTACGATGTGATATCGACCGAACGATCAATAAGGCACGCCGGCGCAAACGGCAAGCAAAACGGAGGTCGAATGGCCTTGTACAAGGAATAAAAAATCACACGCTTAAGTACTCTATGGGTACAAAACAAAGTACGAAAAAAACCGTTTGTAATTCTCATTGAAGTACTGATGTGTTATCGACCAGAACGATAAATAAGGCACGCCAGCACAAATGGCAAGCAAAACGGAGGCCAGAAAGGCCTTTTACAAGGAATCAGAAATCACACAGTTAAGTACTCTATGGGTACAAAAAAAAGTACGAAAAAAAACGTTTGTAATTCTCTTTGAAGTACTGATGTGATATCGACCATAACGATAAATAAGGCACGCCGGCGCAAACGGCGAGCGAAACAGAGGCCAGAATGGGCTTGTACAAGGAATCAAAAATCACACAGTTAAGTACTCTATGGGTACGAAAAAAAACATTTGTAATTCTCTTTGAAATACTGATGTGATATCGACCAGAACGATAAATAAGGCACGCCGGCGCAAACGGCAAGCAAAACGGTGGTCAGAATGGCCTTGTACAAGGAATAAAAAATCACACAGTTAAGTACTCTATGGATACTAAACAAAGTACGAAAAAAAAGTTTGTAATTCTCATTGAAGTACTGATGTGTTATCGACCAGAACGATAAATAAGGCACGCCGGCGCAAACGACAAGCAAAACGGAGGCCAGAATGGCCTTGTACAAGGAATCAAAAATCACACGCTTAAGTACTATATGGGTACGAAAAAAAGTACGAAAAAAACGTTTGTAATTCTCTTTGAAGTACCGATGTGTTATCGACCGAACGATAAATAAGGTACGCCGGCGCAAACGGCAAGCAAAACGGAGGCCGAATGGCCTTGTACAAGGAATCAAAAATCACACAGTTAAGTACTCTTTGGGTACGAAAAAAAGTACGATAAAAACGTCTGTAATTCTCTTTGAAGTACTGATGTGATATCGACCAGAACGATAAATAGGACATGCCCGCGCAAACGGCAAGCAAAACGGAGGTCAGAATGGCCTTGTACAAGGAATCAAAAATCACACAGTTAAGTACTCTAGTGGTACAAAACAAAGTACGAAAAAAACGTTTGTAATTCTCATTAAAGTACTGATGTGTTATCGACCAGAACGATAAATAAGGCACGCCGGCGCAAACGGCAAGCAAAACGGAGGCCAGAATGGCCTTGTACAAGGAATCAAAAATCACACCGTTAAGTACTCTATGGGTACAAAAAAAGGTACGAAAAAAAATGTTTTCAATTCTCTTTGAAGTACTGATGTGATATCGACCAGAACGATAAATAAGGCACGCCGGCGCAAACGGCAAGCAAAAGGGAGGCTAGAATGGCCTTGTACAAGGAATCAAAAATCACACGAGTTAAGTACTCTATGGATACGAAAAAAAGTACGAAAAAAAAACGTTTGTAATTCTCTTTGAAGTACGATGTGATATCGACCGAACGATAAATAAGGCACGCCGGCGCAAACGGCAAGAAAATCGGAGGCCAGAATGGCCTTGTACAAGGAATAAAAAATCGCACAGTTAAGTACTCTATGGGTTCGAAAAAAAGTACGAAAAAAATCATTTGTAATTCTCTTTGAAGTACTGATGTGGTATCGACCAGAACGATAAATAAGGTACGCCGGCGCAAACGGCAAGCAAAACGGAGGCCAGAATGTCCTTGTACAAGGAATCAAAAATCACACAGTTAAAGTACTCTATGGGTACCAAACAAAGTACGTAAAAAACGTTTGTAATTCTCTTTGAAGTACTGATGTGATATCGACCAGAACGATAAATAAGGCACGCCGGCGCAAACGGCAAGCAGAACGGAGGCGAATGGCCTTGTACAAGGAATCAAAAATCACACGCTTAAGTACTCTATGGGTATGAAAAAAAGTACGAAAAAAACTTTTGTACTTCTCTTTGAAGTACGATGTGATATCGACCGAACGATAAATAAGGCACGCCGGTGCAAACGGCAAGCAAAACGGAGGCCGAATGGCCTTGTACAAGGAATCAAAAATCACACGCTTAAGTACTCTATGGGTACGAAAAAAAGTACGAAAAAAATGTTTGTAATTCTCTTTGAAGTACGATGTGATATCGACCGAACGATAAATAAGGCACGCCGGCGCAAACGGCAAGCAAAACGGAGGTCAGAATGGCCTTGTACAAGGAATCAAAAATCACACAGTTAAGTACTCTATGGGTACAAAACAAACTACCAAAAAAAACGTTTGTAATTCTCATTGAAGTACTGATGTGTTATCGACCAGAACGATAAATAAGGCCCGCCGGCGCAAACGGCAAGTAAAACGGAGGCCAGAATGGCCTTGTACAAGGAATCAAAAATCACACCGTTAAGTACTCTATGGGTACAAAAAAAGGTACGGAAAAAAACGTTTTCAATTCTCTTTGAAGTACTGATGTGATATCGACCGAACGATAAATAAGCCACGCCGGCGCTAACGACAAGCAAAACGGAGGCGAATGGCCTTGTACAAGGAATCAAAAATCACACGCTTAAGTACTCTATGGGTACGAAAAAAAAAAGTACGAAAAAAAACGTTTGTAATTCTCTTTGAAATACTTATGTGATATCGACCGAACGATAAATAAGGCACGCCGGCGCAAACGGAAAGCAAAACGGAGGCCAGAATGGCCTTGTACAAGGAATCAAAAATCACACAATTAAGTACACTATAGGTACGAAAAAAAGTACGAAAAAAACGTTTGTAATTCTCTTTGAAGTACTGATGTGATATCGACCAGACCGATAAATAAGGCACGTCAGCGCAAACGGCAAGCAAAACGGAGGCCAAAATGGCCTTGTACAAAGAATCAAAAATCACACAGTTAAGTACTCTATGAGTAAGAAAAAAAGTATGAAAAAAAACGTTTGTAATTCTCGTTGAAGTACTGATGTGGTATCGACCAGAACGATAAATAAGGTACGCCAGCGCAAACGGCAAGCAAAACGGAGGCCAGAATGGCCTTGTACAAGGAATCAAAAATTACACAGTTAAGTACTCTATGGGTACGAAAAAAAGTACGAAAAAAACGTTTGTAATTCTCTTTGGAGTACTGATGTGATATCGACCAGAACGATAAATAAGGCACGCCGGCGCAAACGGCAAGCAAAACGGAGGTCAGAATAGCCTTGTACAAGGAATAAAAAATCACACAGTTAAGTACTCTATGGGTACAAAACAAAGTACGAAAAAAACGTTTGTAATTCTCATTGAAGTACTGATGTGTTATCGACCAGAACGATAAATAAGGCACGCCAGCACAAATGGCAAGCAAAACGGAGGCCAGAAAGGCCTTTTACAAGGAATCAGAAATCACACAGTTAAGTACTCTATGGGTACAAAAAAAAGTACGAAAAAAAACGTTTGTAATTCTCTTTGAAGTACTGATGTGATATCGACCATAACGATAAATAAGGCACGCCGGCGCAAACGGCGAGCGAAACGGAGGCCGAATGGGCTTGTACAAGGAATCAAAAATCACACGCTTAAGTACTCTATGGGTACGAAAAAAAAAATTTGTAATTCTCTTTGAAATACTGATGTGATATCGACCAGAACGATAAAAAAGGCACGCCGGCGCAAACGGCAAGCAAAACGGTGGTCAGAATGGCCTTGTACAAGGAATCAAAAATCACACAGTTAAGTACTCTATGGATACTAAACAAAGTACGAAAAAAAAGTTTGTAATTCTCATTGAAGTACTGATGTGTTATCGACCAGAACGATAAATAAGGCACGCCGGCGCAAACGACAAGCAAAACGGAGGCCAGAATGGCCTTGTACAAGGAATCAAAAATCACACAGTTAAGTACTATTTGGGTACGAAAAAAAGTACGAAAAAAACGTTTGTAATTCTCTTTGAAGTACTGATGTGTTATCGACCAGAACGATAAATAAGGTACGCCGGCGCAAACGGCAAGCAAAACGGAGGCCGAATGGCCTTGTACAAGGAATCAAAAATCACACGCTTAAGTACTCTTTGGGTACGAAAAAAGTACGATAAAAACGTTTGTAATTCTCTTTGAAGTACCGATGTGATATCGACCGAACGATAAATAGGACATGCCCGCGCAAACGGCAAGCAAAACGGAGGTCGAATGGCCTTGTACAAGGAATCAAAAATCACACGCTTAAGTACTCTATGGGTACAAAACAAAGTACGAAAAAAACGTTTGTAATTCTCATTAAAGTACTGATGTGTTATCGACCAGAACGATAAATAAGGCACGCCGGCGCAAACGGCAAGCAAAACGGAGGCCAGAATGGCCTTGTACAAGGAATCAAAAATCACACCGTTAAGTACTCTATGGGTACAAAAAAAGGTACGAAAAAAAATGTTTTCAATTCTCTTTGAAGTACTGATGTGATATCGACCAGAACGATAAATAAGGCACGCCGGCGCAAACGGCAAGCAAAAGGGAGGCTAGAATGGCCTTGTACAAGGAATCAAAAATCACACGCTTAAGTACTCTATGGATACGAAAAAAAGTACGAAAAAAACTGTTTGTAATTCTCTTTGAAGTACTGATGTGATATCGACCAGAACGATAAATAAGGCACGCCGGCGCAAACGGCAAGAAAATCGGAGGCCAGAATGGCCTTGTACAAGGAATAAAAAATCGCACAGTTAAGTACTCTATGGGTTCGAAAAAAAGTACGAAAAAACTCATTTGTAATTCTCTTTGAAGTACTGATGTGGTATCGACCAGAACGATAAATAAGGTACGCCAGCGCAAACGGCTAGCAAAACGGAGGCCAGAATGTCCTTGTACAAGGAATTAAAAATCACACAGTTAAAGTACTCTATGGGTACCAAACAAAGTACGTAAAAAACGTTTGTAATTCTCTTTGAAGTACTGATGTGATATCGACCAGAACGATAAATAAGGCACGCCGGCGCAAACGGCAAGCAGAACAGAGGCCAAAATGGCCTTGTACAAGGAATCAAAAATCACACAGTTAAGTACTCTATGGGTATGAAAAAAAGTACGAAAAAAACTTTTGTACTTCTCTTTGAAGTACTGATGTGATATCGACCAGAACGATAAATAAGGCACGCCGGTGCAAACGGCAAGCAAAACGGAGGCCAGAATGGCCTTGTACAAGGAATCAAAAATCACACAGTTAAGTACTCTATGGGTACGAAAAAAAGTACGAAAAAAATGTTTGTAATTCTCTTTGAAGTAAACGATAAATAAGGCACGCCGGCGCAAACGGCAAGCAAAACGGAGGTCAGAATGGCCTTGTACAAGGAATCAAAAATCACACAGTTAAGTACTCTATGGGTACAAAACAAACTACCAAAAAAAACGTTTGTAATTCTCATTGAAGTACTGATGTGTTATCGACCAGAACGATAAATAAGGCCCGCCGGCGCAAACGGCAAGTAAAACGGAGGCCAGAATGGCCTTGTACAAGGAATCAAAAATCACACCGTTAAGTACTCTATGGGTACAAAAAAAGGTACGGAAAAAAACGTTTTCAATTCTCTTTGAAGTACGATGTGATATCGACCGAACGATAAATAAGCCACGCCGGCGCTAACGACAAGCAAAACGGAGGCGAATGGCCTTGTACAAGGAATCAAAAATCACACGCTTAAGTACTCTATGGGTACGAAAAAAAGTACGAAAAAAAACGTTTGTAATTCTCTTTGAAATACTTATGTGATATCGACCAGAACGATAAATAAGGCACGCCGGCGCAAACGGAAAGCAAAACGGAGGCCAGAATGGCCTTGTACAAGGAATCAAAAATCACACAATTAAGTACACTATAGGTACGAAAAAAAGTACGAAAAAAACGTTTGTAATTCTCTTTGAAGTACGATGTGATATCGACCGAACCGATAAATAAGGCACGTCGGCGCAAACGGCAAGCAAAACGGAGGCCAAAATGGCCTTGTACAAAGAATCAAAAATCACACAGTTAAGTACTCTATGAGTAAGAAAAAAAGTATGAAAAAAAACGTTTGTAATTCTCGTTCAAGTACTGATGTGGTATCGACCAGAACGATAAATAAGGTACGCCAGCGCAAACGGCAAGCAAAACGGAGGCCAGAATGGCCTTGTACAAGGAATCAAAAATTACACGCTTAAGTACTCTATGGGTACGAAAAAAAGTACGAAAAAAAACGTTTGTAATTCTCTTTGGAGTACGATGTGATATCGACCGAACGATAAATAAGGCACGCCGGCGCAAACGGCAAGCAAAACGGAGGTCGAATAGCCTTGTACAAGGAATAAAAAATCACACGCTTAAGTACTCTATGGGTACAAAACAAAGTACGAAAAAAACGTTTGTAATTCTCATTGAAGTACTGATGTGTTATCGACCAGAACGATAAATAAGGCACGCCGGCACAAATGGCAAGCAAAACGGAGGCCAGAAAGGCCTTTTACAAGGAATCGAAATCACACGGTTAAGTACTCTATGGGTACAAAAAAAAGTACGAAAAAAAACGTTTGTAATTCTCTTTGAAGTACGATGTGATATCGACCATAACGATAAATAAGGCACGCCGGCGCAAACGGCGAGCGAAACGAGAGGCCGAATGGGCTTGTACAAGGAATAAAAAATCACACGCTTAAGTACTCTATGGGTACGAAAAAAAAAAAAACATTTGTAATTCTCTTTGAAATACGATGTGATATCGACCGAACGATAAAAAAGGCACGCCGGCGCAAACGGCAAGCAAAACGGTGGTCGAATGGCCTTGTACAAGGAATCAAAAATCACACGCTTAAGTACTCTATGGATACTAAACAAAGTACGAAAAAAAAGTTTGTAATTCTCATTGAAGTACTGATGTGTTATCGACCAGAACGATAAATAAGGCACGCCGGCGCAAACGACAAGCAAAACGGAGGCCAGAATGGCCTTGTACAAGGAATCAAAAATCACACAGTTAAGTACTATTTGGGTACGAAAAAAACGTTCGTAATTCTCTTTGAAGTACTGATGTGTTATCGACCAGAACGATAAATAAGGCACGCCAGCGCAAACGGCAAGCAAAACGGAGGCCGAATGGCCTTGTACAAGGAATCAAAAATCACACGCTTAAGTACTCTTTGGGTACGAAAAAAAGTACGATAAAAACGTCTGTAATTCTCTTTGAAGTACTGATGTGATATCGACCAGAACGATAAATAGGACATGCCCGCGCAAACGGCAAGCAAAACGGAGGTCAGAATGGCCTTGTACAAGGAATCAAAAATCACACAGTTAAGTACTCTATTGGTACAAAACAAAGTACGAAAAAAAACGTTTGTAATTCTCATTAAAGTACTGATGTGTTATCGACCAGAACGATAAATAAGGCACGCCGGCGCAAACGGCAAGCAAAACGGAGGCCAGAATGGCCTTGTACAAGGAATCAAAAATCACACCGTTAAGTACTCTATGGGTACAAAAAAAGGTACGAAAAAAAATGTTTTCAATTCTCTTTGAAGTACTGATGTGATATCGACCAGAACGATAAATAAGGCACGCCGGCGCAAACGGCAAGCAAAAGGGAGGCTAGAATGGCCTTGTACAAGGAATCAAAAATCACACGATTAAGTACTCTATGGATACGAAAAAAAGTACGAAAAAAAAACGTTTGTAATTCTCTTTGAAGTACGATGTGATATCGACCGAACGATAAATAAGGCACGCCGGCGCAAACGGCAAGCGAACCGGAGGCCAGAATGGCCTTGTACAAGGAATCAAAAATCACACGCTTAAGTACTCTATGGGTATGAAAAAAAGTACGAAAAAAACTTTTGTACTTCTCTTTGAAGTACGATGTGATATCGACCGAACGATAAATAAGGCACGCCGGTGCAAACGGCAAGCAAAACGGAGGCCAGAATGGCCTTGTACAAGGAATCAAAAATCACACTGTTAAGTACTCTATGGGTACGAAAAAAAGTACGAAAAAAATGTTTGTAATTCTCTTTGAAGTATTGATGTGATATCGACCAGAACGATAAATAAGGCACGCCGGCGCAAACGGCAAGCAAAACGGAGGTCAGAATGGCCTTGTACAAGGAATCAAAAATCACACCATTAAGTACTCTATGGGTACTAAACAAAGTACCAAAAAAAACGTTTGTAATTCTCATTGAAGTACGATGTGTTATCGACCGAACGATAAATAAGGCCCGCCGGCGCAAACGGCAAGTAAAACGGAGGCCAGAATGGCCTTGTACAAGGAATCAAAAATCACACCGTTAAGTACTCTATGGGTACAAAAAAAGGTACGGAAAAAAACGTTTTCAATTCTCTTTGAAGTACTGATGTGATATCGACCAGAACGATAAATAAGCCACGCCGGCGCTAACGACAAGCAAAACGGAGGCCAGAATGGCCTTGTACAAGGAATCAAAAATCACACAGTTAAGTACTCTATGGGTACGAAAAAAAAGTACGAAAAAAAACGTTTGTAATTCTCTTTGAAATACTTATGTGATATCGACCAGAACGATAAATAAGGCACGCCGGCGCAAACGGAAAGCAAAACGGAGGCCAGAATGGCCTTGTACAAGGAATCAAAAATCACACAATTAAGTACACTATAGGTACGAAAAAAAGTACGAAAAAAACGTTTGTAATTCTCTTTGAAGTACTGATGTGATATCGACCAGACCGATAAATAAGGCACGTCAGCGCAAACGGCAAGCAAAACGGAGGCCAAAATGGCCTTGTACAAAGAATCAAAAATCACACAGTTAAGTACTCTATGAGTAAGAAAAAAAGTATGAAAAAAAACGTTTGTAATTCTCGTTGAAGTACGATGTGGTATCGACCGAACGATAAATAAGGTACGCCGGCGCAAACGGCAAGCAAAACGGAGGCCGAATGGCCTTGTACAAGGAATCAAAAATTACACGCTTAAGTACTCTATGGGTACGAAAAAAAGTACGAAAAAAACGTTTGTAATTCTCTTTGAGTACTGATGTGATATCGACCGAACGATAAATAAGGTACGCCGGCGCAAACGGCAAGCAAAACGGAGGTCGAATAGCCTTGTACAAGGAATAAAAATCACACGCTTAAGTACTCTATGGGTACAAAACAAAGTACGAAAAAAACGTTTGTAATTCTCATTGAAGTACTGATGTGTTATCGACCAGAACGATAAATAAGGCACGCCAGCACAAATGGCAAGCAAAACGGAGGCCAGAAAGGCCTTTTACAAGGAATCAGAAATCACACAGTTAAGTACTCTATGGGTACAAAAAAAAGTACGAAAAAAAACGTTTGTAATTCTCTTTGAAGTACTGATGTGATATCGACCATAACGATAAATAAGGCACGCCGGCGCAAACGGCGAGCGAAACAGAGGCCAGAATGGGCTTGTACAAGGAATCAAAAATCACACAGTTAAGTACTCTATGGGTACGAAAAAAAACATTTGTAATTCTCTTTGAAATACTGATGTGATATCGACCAAAACGATAAAAAAGGCACGCCGGCGCAAACGGCAAGCAAAACGGTGGTCAGAATGGCCTTGTACAAGGAATCAAAAATCACACAGTTAAGTACTCTATGGATACTAAACAAAGTACGAAAAAAAAGTTTGTAATTCTCATTGAAGTACTGATGTGTTATCGACCAGAACGATAAATAAGGCACGCCGGCGCAAACGACAAGCAAAACGGAGGCCATAATGGCCTTGTACAAGGAATCAAAAATCACACAGTTAAGTACTATTTGGGTACGAAAAAAAGTACGAAAAAAACGTTTGTAATTCTCTTTGAAGTACTGATGTGTTATCGACCAGAACGATAAATAAGGTACGCCAGCGCAAACGGCAAGCAAAACGGAGGCCAGAATGGCCTTGTACAAGGAATCAAAAATCACACAGTTAAGTACTCTTTGGGTACGAAAAAAAGTACGATAAAAACGTCTGTAATTCTCTTTGAAGTACTGATGTGATATCGACCAGAACGATAAATAGGACATGCCCGCGCAAACGGTAAGCAAAACGGAGGTCAGAATGGCCTTGTACAAGGAATCAAAAATCACACAGTTAAGTACTCTATTGGTACAAAACAAAGTACGAAAAAAAACGTTTGTAATTCTCATTAAAGTACTGATGTGTTATCGACCAGAACGATAAATAAGGCACGCCGGCGCAAACGGCAAGCAAAACGGAGGCCAGAATGGCCTTGTACAAGGAATCAAAAATCACACCGTTAAGTACTCTATGGGTACAAAAAAAGGTACGAAAAAAAATGTTTTCAATTCTCTTTGAAGTACTGATGTGATATCGACCAGAACGATAAATAAGGCACGCCGGCGCAAACGGCAAGCAAAAGGGAGGCTAGAATGGCCTTGTACAAGGAATCAAAAATCACACAGTTAAGTACTCTATGGATACGAAAAAAAGTACGAAAAAAACTGTTTGTAATTCTCTTTGAAGTACTGATGTGATATCGACCAGAACGATAAATAAGGCACGCCGGCGCAAACGGCAAGAAAATCGGAGGCCAGAATGGCCTTGTACAAGGAATAAAAAATCGCACAGTTAAGTACTCTATGGGTTCGAAAAAAAGTACGAAAAAAATCATTTGTAATTCTCTTTGAAGTACTGATGTGGTATCGACCGAACGATAAATAAGGTACGCCGGCGCAAACGGCAAGCAAAACGGAGGCCGAAATGTCCTTGTACAAGGAATCAAAAATCACACGCTTAAAGTACTCTATGGGTACCAAACAAAGTACGTAAAAAACGTTTGTAATTCTCTTTGAAGTACGATGTGATATCGACCGAACGATAAATAAGGCACGCCGGCGCAAACGGCAAGCGAACGGAGGCCGAATGGCCTTGTACAAGGAATCAAAAATCACACGGTTAAGTACTCTATGGGTATGAAAAAAAGTACGAAAAAAACTTTTGTACTTCTCTTTGAAGTACGATGTGATATCGACCGAACGATAAATAAGGCACGCCGGTGCAAACGGCAAGCAAAACGGAGGCCGAATGGCCTTGTACAAGGAATCAAAAATCACACGATTAAGTACTCTATGGGTACGAAAAAAAGTACGAAAAAAATGTTTGTAATTCTCTTTGAAGTACGATGTGATATCGACCGAACGATAAATAAGGCACGCCGGCGCAAACGGCAAGCAAAACGGAGGTCAGAATGGCCTTGTACAAGGAATCAAAAATCACACAGTTAAGTACTCTATGGGTACAAAACAAACTACCAAAAAAACGTTTGTAATTCTCATTGAAGTACTGATGTGTTATCGACCGAACGATAAATAAGGCCCGCCGGCGCAAACGGCAAGTAAAACGGAGGCCGAATGGCCTTGTACAAGGAATCAAAAATCACACCGTTAAGTACTCTATGGGTACAAAAAAAGGTACGAAAAAAACGTTTTCAATTCTCTTTGAAGTACGATGTGTTATCGACCGAACGATAAATAAGGCACGCCGGCGCAAACGGCAAGCAAAACGGAGGCCGAATGGCCTTGTACAAAGAATAAAAAATCGCACAATTAAGTACTCTATGGGTTCGAAAAAAAGTACGAAAAAAAACGTTTGTAATTCTCTTTGAAGTACTGATGTGGTATCGACCAGAACGATAAATAAGGTACGCCGGCGCAAACGGCAAGCAAAACGGAGGCCAGAATGTCCTTGTACAAGGAATCAAAAATAACACAGTTAAAGTACTCTATGGGTACAAAACAAAGTACGTAAAAAACGTTTGTAATTCTCTTTGAAGTACTGATGTGATATCGACCAGAACGATAAATAAGGCACGCCGGCGCAAACGGCAAGCAAAACGGAGGCCAGAATGGCCTTGTACAAGGAATCAAAAATCACACGATTAAGTACTCTATGGGTACGAAAAAAATTACGAAAAAAAACTTTTGTACTTCTCTTTGAAGTACTAATGTGATATCGACCGAACGATAAATAAGGCATGCCGGCGCAAACGGCAAGCAAAACGGAGGCCGAATGGCCTTGTACAAGGAATCAAAAATCACACGAGTTAAGTACTCTATGGGTACGAAAAAAAGTACGAAAAAAACGTTTGTAATTCTCTTTGAAGTACGATGTGATATCGACCAGAACGATAAATAAGGCACGCCGGCGCAAACGGCAAGCAAAACGGAGGCCAGAATGGCCTTGTACAAGGAATCAAAAATCACACCGTTAAGTACTCTATGGGTACAAAAAAAGGTACGAAAAAAAACGTTTTCAATTCTCTTTGAAGTACTGATGTGATATCGACCAGAACGATAAATAAGGCACGCCGGCGCAAACGGCAAGCAAAACGGAGGCCAGAATGGCCTTGTACAAAGAATCAAAAATCACACGCTTAAGTACTCAATGAGTAAAAAAAAGAAAAAAAAGCGTTTGTAATTCTCTTTGAAGTACGATGTGATATCGACCAGAACGATAAATAAGGTACGCCGGCGCAAACGGCAAGCAAAACGGAGGCCAGAATGTCCTTGTACAAGGAATCAAAAATCACACAGTTAAAGTACTCTATGGGTACAAAACAAAGTACGTAAAAAACGTTTGTAATTCTCTTTGAAGTACTGATGTGATATCGACCGAACGATAAATAAGGCACGCCGGCGCAAACGGCAAGCAAAACGAGGCCGAATGGCCTTGTACAAGGAATCAAAAATCACACGCTTAAGTACTCTATGGGTACGAAAAAAAGTACGAAAAAAAACTTTTGTAATTCTCTTTGAAGTAATGATGTGATATCGACCAGAACGATAAATAAGGCATGCCGGCGCAAACGGCAAGCAAAACGGAGGCCGAATGGCCTTGTACAAGGAATAAAAAATCACACGATTAAGTACTCTATGGGTTCGAAAAAAAGTACGAAAAAAAAGTTTGTAATTCTCTTTGAAGTACTGATGTGGTATCGACCAGAACGATAAATAAGGAACGCCGGCGCAAACGGCAAGAAAAACGGAGGCCAGAAAGGCCTTGTACAAGGAACAAAAAATGACACAGTTAAGTACTTTATGGGTAAGAAAAAAAGAACGAAAAAAAGCGTTTGTAATTCTCTTTGAAGTACTGATGTGATATCGACCAGAACGATAAATGAGGCACGCCGGCGCAAATGGCAAGCAAAACGCATGCCAGAATGGCCTTGTACAAGGAATCAAAAATCACAGAGTTAAGTACTCTATGGGTACGAAAAAAAAGTATGAAAAAAACTTTTGTAATTTTCTTTGAAGTAATGATGTGATATCGACCAGAACGATAAATAAGGCTCGCCGGCGCAAACGGAAAGTAAAACGGAGGCCAGAATGGCCTTGTACAAGGAATCAAAAATCACACCATTAAGTACTCTATGGGTACAAAAAAGAGTACGAAAAAAAAGTTTGTAATTCTCTTTGAAGTACTGATGTGGTATCGACCGAACGATAAATAAGGCACGCCGGCGCAAACGGCAAGCAAAACGGAGGCCAGAATGGCCTTGTACAAAGAATCAAAAATCACACAGTTAAGTACTCTATGAGTAAGAAAAAAAGTACGAAAAAAACGTTTGTAATTATCTTTGAAGTACTGATGTGATATCGACCAGAACGATAAATAAGCCACGCCGGCGCTAACGGCAAGCAAAACGGAGGCCAGAATGGCCTTGTACAAGGAATCAAAAATCACACGGTTAAGTACTCTATGAGTAAGAAAAAAAGTACGAAAAAAACGTTTGTAATTCTCTTTGAAGTACGATGTGATATCGACCGAACGATAAATAAGGCACGCCGGCGCAAACGGCAAGCGAACGGAGGCCGAATAGCCTTGTACAAGGAATCAAAAATCACACGCTTAAGTACTCTATGGGTACGAAATAAAGTACGAAAAAAACTTTTGTAATTCTCTTTGAAGTACGATGTGATATCGACCGAACGATAAATAAGGCACGCCGGCGCAAACGGCAAGCAAAACGGAGGCAAGAATGGCCTTGTACAAGGAATCAAAAATCACACGCTTAAGTACTCTATGGGTCCGAAAAAAAGTACGAAAAAAAAGTTTGTAATTCTCTTTGAAGTACTGATGTGATATCGACCGAACGATAAATAAGGAACGCCGGCGCAAACGGCAAGAAAAACGGAGGCCAGAATGGCCTTGTACAAGGAATAAAAAATCACACAGTTAAGTACTTTATGGGTAAGAAAAAAAGTACGAAAAAAAGCGTTTGTAATTCTCTTTGAAGTACTGATGTGATATCGACCAGAACGATAAATAAGGCACGCCGGCGCAAATGGCAAGCAAAACGGAGGCCAGAATGGCCTTGTACAAGGAATCAAAAATCACAGAGTTAAGTACTCTATGGGTACGAAAAAAAGTATGAAAAAAACTTTTGTAATTTTCTTTGAAGTAATGATGTGATATCGACCAGAACGATAAATAAGGCTCGCCGGCGCAAACGGAAAGTAAAACGGAGGCCAGAATGGCCTTGTACAAGGAATCAAAAATCACACCATTAAGTACTCTATGGGTACAAAAAAGAGTACGAAAAAAACGTTTGTAATTCTCTTTTAAGTACTGATGTGATATCGACCGAACGATAAATAAGGCACGCCGGCGCAAACGGCAAGCAAAACGGAGGCCAGAATGGCCGTGTACAAAGAATCAAAAATCACACAGTTAAGTACTTTATGGGTAAGAAAAAAAGTACGAAAAAAAGCGTTTGTAATTCTCTTTGAAATACTGATGTGATATCGACCAGAACGATAAATAAGGCACGCCGGCACAAACGGCAAGAAAAACGGAGGCCAGAATGGCCTTGTACAAGGAATCAAAAATCAAAGAGTTAAGTACTCTATGGGTACGAAAAAAAGTACGAAAAAATCTTTTGTAATTCTCTTTGAAGTAATGATGTGATATCGACCAGAACGATAAATAAGGCACGCCGGCGCAAACGGAAAGTAAAACGGAGGCCAGAATGGCCTTGTACAAGGAGTCAAAAATCACACCATTAAGTACTCTATGGGTACAAAAAAGAGTACGAAAAAAAACGTTTGTAATTCTCATTGAAGTACTGATGTGTTATCGACCAGAACGATAAATAAGGCACGCCGGCGCAAACGGAAAGTAAAGTGGAGGCCAGAATGGCCTTGTACAAGGAATCAAAAATCACACCATTAAGTACTCAATGGGTACAAAAAAGAGTACGAAAAAAACGTTTGTAATTCTCTTTGAAGTACTGATGTGGTATCGACCAGAACGATAAATAAGGCACGCCGGCGCAAACGGCAAGCAAAACGGAGGCCAGAATGGCCTTGTACAAAGAATCAAAAATCACACAGTTAAGTACTCTATGAGTAAGAAAAAAAGTACAAAAAAAACGTTTGTAATTATCTTTGAGGTACTGATGTGATATCGACCAGAACGATAAATAAGCCACGCCGGCGCTAACGGCAAGCAAAACGGAGGCCAGAATGGCCTTGTACAAAGAATCAAAAATCACAATGTTAAGTACTCTATGAGTAAGAAAAAAAAGTACGAAAAAAACGTTTGTAATTATCTTTGAAGTACGATGTGATATCGACCGAACGATAAATAAGGCACGCCGGCGCAAACGGCAAGCAAAACGGAGGCCGAATGGCCTTGTACAAGGAATCAAAAATCACACGATTAAGTACTCTATGGGTACGAAAAAAGTACGAAAAAAACTTTTGTAATTCTCTTTGAAGTACGATGTGATATCGACCGAACGATAAATAAGGCACGCCGGCGCAAACGGCAAGCAAAACGGAGGCCGAATGGCCTTGTACAAGGAATAAAAAATCACACGGTTAAGTACTCTATGGGTTCGAAAAAAAGTACGAAAAAAAAGTTTGTAATTCTCTTTGAAGTACGATGTGATATCGACCGAAACGATAAATAAGGAACGCCGGCGCAAACGGCAAGCAAAACGGAGGCGAAATGGCCTTGTACAAGGAATCAAAAATCACACGAGTTAAGTACTCTTATGGGTAAGAAAAAAAGTACGAAAAAAAGCGTTTGTAATTCTCTTTGAAGTACGATGTGATATCGACCGAACGATAAATAAGGCACGCCGGCGCGCAAACGGCAAGCAAAACGGAGGCCAGAATGGCCTTGTACAAGGAATCAAAAATCACACAGTTAAGTACTCTATGGGTACGAAAAAAAGTATGAAAAAAACTTTTGTAATTCTCCTTTGAAGTAATGATGTTATATCGACCGAACTATAAATAAGGCACCCCGGCGCAAACGGAAAGCAAAACGGAGGCCGAAATGGCCTTGTACAAGGAATCAAAAATCACACCATTAAGTACTCTATGGGTACAAAAAAGTACGAAAAAAATGTTTGTAATTCTCTTTGAAGTACGATGTGATATCGACCGAACGATAAATAAGGCACGCCGGCGCAAACGGCAAGCAAAACGGAGGCGGAGAATGGCCTTGTACAAAGAATCAAAAATCACACGTTAAGTACTTTATGGGTAAGAAAAAAAGTACGAAAAAAAAGCGTTTGTAATTCTCTTTGAAGTACTGATGTGATATCGACCAGAACGATAAATAAGGCACGCCGGCGCAAACGGCAAGCAAAACGGAGGCTAGAATGGCCTTGTACAAGGAATCAAAAATCACACGAGTTAAGTACTCTATGGGTACGAAAAAAAGTACGAAAAAATCCTTTGTAATTCTCTTTGAAGTAATGATGTGATATCGACCAGAACGATAAATAAGGCACGCCGGCGCAAACGGAAAGCAAAACGGAGGCCACAATGGCCTTGTACAAGGAATCAAAAATCACACCATTAAGTACTCTATGGGTACAAAAAAAGTACGAAAAAAAATGTTTGTAATTCTCTTTGAAGTACGATGTGTTATCGACCGAAACGATAAATAAGGCACGCCGGCGCAAACGGCAAGCAAAGTACGGAGGCCGAATGGCCTTGTACAAGGAATCAAAAATCACACCATTAAGTACTCAATGGGTACAAAAAAGAGTACGAAAAAAACGTTTGTAATTCTCTTTGAAGTACTGATGTGGTATCGACCAGAACGATAAATAAGGCACGCCGGCGCAAACGGCAAGCAAAACGGAGGCCAGAATGGCCTTGTACAAAGAATCAAAAATCACACAGTTAAGTACTCTATGAGTAAGAAAAAAAGTACGAAAAAAACGTTTGTAATTATCTTTGAAATACTGATGTGATATCGACCAGAACGATAAATAAGCCACGCCGGCGCTAACGGCAAGCAAAACGGAGGCCAGAATGGCCTTGTACAAGGAATCAAAAATCACACAGTTAAGTACTCTATGGGTACGAAAAAAAAGTACGAAAAAAACGTTTGTAATTCTCTTTGAAGTACGATGTGATATCGACCACAACGATAAATAAGGCACGCGCAAACGGCAAGCAAAACGGAGGCCAGAATGGCCTTGTACAAGGAATCAAAAATCACACAATTAAGTACTCTATGGGTACGAAAAAAAGTACGAAAAAAACGTTTGTAATTCTCTTTGAAGTACTGATGTGATATCGACCAGAACGATAAATAAGGCACGCCGCCGCAAACGGCAAGCAAAACGGAGGCCAAAATGGCCTTGTACAAGGAATCAAAAATCACACCGTTAAGTACTCTATGGGTACAAAAAAGAGTACGAAAAAAAACGTTTGTAATTCTCTTTGAAGTACGGATGTGATATCGACCAGAACGATAAATAAGGCACGCCGGCGCAAACGGCAAGCAAAACGGAGGCCAGAATGGCCTTGTACAAAGAATCAAAAATCACACAGTTAAGTACTCTATGAGTAAGAAAAAAAGTACGAAAAAAACGTTTGTAATTCTCTTTGAAGTACGATGTGATATCGACCGAACGATAAATAAGGCACGCCGGCGCAAACGGCAAGCAAAACGGAGGCCAGAATGGCCTTGTACAAAGAATCAAAAATCACACAGTTAAGTACTTTATGGGTAAGAAAAAAAAGTACGAAAAAAAGCGTTTGTAATTCTCTTTGAAGTACTGATGTGATATCGACCAGAACGATAAATAAGGCACGCCGGCGCAAACGGCAAGCAAAACGGAGGCCAGAATGGCCTTGTACAAGGAATCAAAAATCAAAGAGTTAAGTACTCTATGGGTACGAAAAAAAGTACGAAAAAAACCTTTGTAATTCTCTTTGAAGTAATGATGTGATATCGACCAGAACGATAAATAAGGCACGCCGGCGCAAACGGAAAGTAAAACGGAGGCCAGAATGGCCTTGTACAAGGAATCAAAAATCACACCATTAAGTACTCTATGGGTACAAAAAAGAGTACGAAAAAAAACGTTTGTAATTCTCATTGAAGTACTGATGTGTTATCGACCAGAACGATAAATAAGGCACGCCGGCGCAAACGGAAAGTAAAACGGAGGCCAGAATGGCCTTGTACAAGGAATCAAAAATCACACCATTAAGTACTCAATGGGTACAAAAGAGTACGAAAAAAACGTTTGTAATTCTCTTTGAAGTACTGATGTGATATCGACCAGAACGATAAATAAGGCACGCCGGCGCAAACGGAAAGCAAAACGGAGGCCAGAATGGCCTTGTACAAAGAATCAAAAATCACACAATTAAGTACTCTATGAGTAAGAAAAAAAGTACGAAAAAAACGTTTGTAATTCTCTTTGAAGTACGATGTGATATCGACCGAACGATAAATAAGCCACGCCGGCGCAAACGGCAAGCAAAACGGAGGCCGAATGGCCTTGTACAAGGAATCAAAAATCACACGATTAAGTACTCTATGGGTACGAAAAAAAAGTACGAAAAAAAACGTTTGTAATTCTCTTTGAAGTACTGATGTGATATCGACCACAACGATAAATAAGGCACGCCGGCGCAAACGGCAAGCAAAACGGAGGCCAGAATGGCCTTGTACAAGGAATCAAAAATCACACAATTAAGTACTCTATGGGTACGAAAAAAAATACGAAAAAAAACGTTTGTAATTCTCTTTGAAGTATGCGATGTGATATCGACCGAACGATAAATAAGGCACGCCGCCGCAAACGGCAAGCAAAACGGAGGCCAAAATGGCCTTGTACAAGGAATCAAAAATCACACCGTTAAGTACTCTATGGGTACAAAAAAGTACGAAAAAAACGTTTGTAATTCTCTTTGAAGTACGGATGTGATATCGACCAGACCGATAAATAAGGCACGTCAGCGCAAACGGCAAGCAAAACGGAGGCCAGAATGGCCTTGTACAAAGAATCAAAAATCACATAGTTAAGTACTCTATGAGTAAGAAAAAAAGTACGAAAAAAACGTTTGTAATTCTCGTTGAAGTACTGATGTGATATCGACCAGAACGATAAATAAGGCACGCCGGCGCTAACGGCAAGCAAAACGGAGGCCAGAATGGCCTTGTACAAGGAATCAAAAATCACACGGTTAAGTACTCTATGGGTACGAAAAAAAACGAAAAAAAAACGTTTGTAATTCTCTTTGAAGTACTGATGTGATATCGACCAGAACGATAAATAAGGCACGCCGGCGCAAACGGAAAGCAAAACGGAGGCCAGAATGGCCTTGTACAAGGAATCAAAAATCACACAATTAAGTACTCTATGGGTACGAAAAAAAGTACGAAAAAAACGTTTGTAATTCTCTTTGAAGTACTGATGTGATATCGACCAGAACGATAAATAAGGCACGCCGGCGCAAACGGCAAGGCAAACGGAGGCCAGAATGGCCTTGTACAAGGAATCAAAAATCACACCATTAAGTACTCTATGGGTAAAAAAAAGAGTACGAAAAAAACGTTTGTAATTCTCTTTGAAGTATTGATGTGATATCGACCAGAACGATAAATAAGGCACGCCGGCGCAAACGGCAAGCAAAACGGAGGCCGAATGGCCTTGTACAAGAATCAAAAATCACACGATTAAGTACTCTATGAGTAAGAAAAAAAAAGTACGAAAAAAAGCGTTTGTAATTCTCTTTGAAGTACGATGTGATATCGACCGAACGATAAATAAGGCACGCCGGCGCAAACGGAAAGCAAAACGGAGGACAGAATGGCCTTGTACAAGGAATCAAAAATCACACAATTAAGTACTCTATGGGTACGAAAAAAAGTATGAAAAAAAACGTTTGTAATTCTCTTTGAAGTACCGATGTGATCTCGACCAGAACGTTAAATAAGGCACGCCGGCGCAAACGGCAAGCAAAACGGAGGCCAGAATGGCCTTGTACAAGGAATAAAAAATCACACAGTTAAGTACTCTTTGGGTTCGAAAAAAGTACGAAAAAAAACGTTCGAAATTCTCTTTGAAGTACTGATGTGGTATCGACCAGAACGATAAATAAGGTACGCCGGTGCAAACGGCAAGCAAAATGGAGGCCAGAATGGCCTGGTACAAGGAATCAAAAATCACACGATTAAGTACTCTATGGGTCCGAAAAAAAGTACGAAAAAAACGTTTGTAATTCTCTTTGAAGTACTGATGTGATATCGTCCAGAACGATAAATAAGGCACGCCGGCGCAAACGGCAAGCAAAACGGAGGTCAGAATGGCCTTGTAATAAAAAATCACACAGTTAAGTACTCTTTGGGTTCGAAAAAAAGTACGAAAAAAAACGTTTGAAATTCTCATTGAAGTACTGATGTGGTATCGACCAGAACGATAAATAAGGTACGCCGATGCAAACGTCAAGCAAAACGGAGGCCAGAATGGCCTTGTACAAGGAATCAAAAATCACACAGTTAGTACTCTTTGGGTTCCAAAAAAAGTACGAAAAAAAACGTTCGAAATTCTCTTTGAAGTACTGATGTGGTATCGACCGAACGATAAATAAGGTACGCCGGTGCAAACGGCAAGCAAAACGGAGGCCGAATGGCCTTGTACAAGGAATCAAAAATCACACGCTTAAGTACTCTATGGGTACGAAAAAAAGTACGAAAAAAACGTTTGTAATTCTCTTTGAAGTACTGATGTGATATCGTCCAGAACGATAAATAAGGCACGCCGGCGCAAACGGCAAGCAAAACGGAGGTCAGAATGGCCTTGTACAAGGAATAAAAAATCACACAGTTAAGTACTCTTTGGGTTCGAAAAAAAGTACGAAAAAAAACGTTCGAAATTCTCTTTGAAGTACTGATGTGGTATCGACCAGAACGATAAATAAGGTACGCCGGTGCAAACGGCAAGCAAAACGGAGGCCAGAATGGCCTTGTACAAGGAATCAAAAATCACACAGTTAAGTACTCTTTGGGTTCGAAAAAAAGTACGAAAAAAAACGTTCGAAATTCTCTTTGAAGTACTGATGTGGTATCGACCAGAACGATAAATAAGGTACGCCGGTGCAAACGGCAAGCAAAACGGAGGCCAGAATGGCCTTGTACAAGGAATCAAAAATCACACAGTTAAGTACTCTATGGGTACGAAAAAAAGTACGAAAAAAACGTTTGTAATTCTCTTTGAAGTACTGATGTGATATCGTCCAGAACGATAAATAAGGCACGCCGGCGCAAACGGCAAGCAAAACGGAGGTCAGAATGGCCTTGTACAAGGAATAAAAAATCACACAGTTAAGTACTCTTTGGGTTCGAAAAAAAGTACGAAAAAAAACGTTCGAAATTCTCTTTGAAGTACTGATGTGGTATCGACCAGAACGATAAAAGGTACGCCGGTGCAAACGGCAAGCAAAACGGAGGCCGAATGGCCTTGTACAAGGAATCAAAAATCACACGCTTAAGTACTCTATGGGTACGAAAAAAAGTACGAAAAAAACGTTTGTAATTCTCTTTGAAGTATCGATGTGATATCGACCGAACGATAAATAAGGCACGCCGGCGCAAACGGCAAGCAAAACGGAGGCCAGAATGGCCTTGTACAAGGAATAAAAAATCACACAGTTAAGTACTCTTTGGGTTCGAAAAAAAGTACGAAAAAAAATGTTCGAAATTCTCTTTGAAGTACTGATGTGGTATCGACCAGAACGATAAATAAGGTACGCCGGTGCAAACGGCAAGCAAAACGGAGGCCAGAATGGCCTTGTACAAGGAATCAAAAATCACACAGTTAAGTACTCTTTGGGTTCGAAAAAAAGTACGAAAAAAAACGTTCGAAATTCTCTTTGAAGTACTGATGTGGTATCGACCAGAACGATAAATAAGGTACGCCGGTGCAAACGGCAAGCAAAACGGAGGCCAGAATGGCCTTGTACAAGGAATCAAAAATCACACAGTTAAGTACTCTATGGGTACGAAAAAAAGTACGAAAAAAACGTTTGTAATTCTCTTTGAAGTACGATGTGATATCGACCGAACGATAAATAAGGCACGCCGGCGCAAACGGCAAGCAAAACGGAGGCCGAATGGCCTTGTACAAGGAATCAAAAATCACACAGTTAAGTACTCTATGGGTACGAAAAAAAGTACGAAAAAAAAAACGTTTGTAATTCTCTTTGAAGTGCTGATGTGATATCGACCACAACGATAAATAAGGCACGCCGGCGCAAACGGCAAGCAAAACGGAGGCCAGAATGGCCTTGTACAAGGAATCAAAAATCACACAATTAAGTACTCTATGGGTACGAAAAAAAGTACGAAAAAAACGTTTGTAATTCTCTTTGAAGTACTGATGTGATATCGACCAGAACGATAAATAAGGCACGCCGGCGCAAACGGCAAGCAAAACGGAGGCCAAAATGGCCTTGTACAAGGAATCAAAAATCACACGTTAAGTACTCTATGGGTACAAAAAAAGTACGAAAAAAACGTTTGTAATTCTCTTTGAAGTACGGATGTGATATCGACCGAACGATAAATAAGGCACGCCGGCGCAAACGGCAAGCAAAACGGAGGCCGAATGGCCTTGTACAAGGAATCAAAAATCACACGTTAAGTACTCTATGGGTAAGAAAAAAAGTACGAAAAAAACGTTTGTAATTCTCTTTGAAGTACGATGTGATATCGACCGAACGATAAATAAGGCACGCCGGCGCAAACGGCAAGCAAAACGGAGGCCGAATGGCCTTGTACAAAGAATCAAAAATCACACGGTTAAGTACTCTATGGGTAAGAAAAAAAAACGAAAAAAAGCGTTTGTAATTCTCTTTGAAGTACCGATGTGATATCGACCGAACGATAAATAAGGCACGCCGGCGCAAACGGCAAGCAAAACGGAGGCCGAATGGCCTTGTACAAGGAATCAAAAATCGCACAGTTAAGTACTCTATGGGTACGAAAAAAAGTACGAAAAAAAACCTTTGTAATTCTCTTTGAAGTAATGATGTGATATCGACCAGAACGATAAATAAGGCACGCCGGCGCAAACGGCAAGCAAAACGGAGGCCGAATGGCCTTGTACAAGGAATCAAAAATCACACCATTAAGTACTCTATGGGTACAAAAAAAGTACGAAAAAAAACGTTTGTAATTCTCTTTGAAGTACGATGTGATATCGACCGAACGATAAATAAGGCACGCCGGCGCAAACGGCAAGCAAAACGGAGGCCGAAATGGCCTTGTACAAGGAATAAAAAATCACACCATTAAGTACTCAATGGGTATAAAAAAATTACAAAAAAACGTTTGTAATTCTCTTTGAAGTACGATGTGGTATCGACCGAACGATAAATAAGGCATGCCGGCGCAAACGGCAAGCAAAACGGAGGCCGAATGGCCTTGTACAAGGAATCAAAAATCACACGATTAAGTACTCTATGGGTACGAAAAAGTACGAAAAAAAACGTTTGTAATTCTCTTTGAAGTACGATGTGATATCGACCGAACGATAAATAAGCCACGCCGGCGCAAACGGCAAGCAAAACGGAGGCCGAATGGCCTTGTACAAGGAATCAAAAATCACACGATTAAGTACTCTATGGGTACGAAAAAAAGTACGAAAAAAAAACGTTTGTAATTCTCTTTGAAGTACTGATGTGATATCGACCACAACGATAAATAAGGCACGCCGGCGCAAACGGCAAGCAAAACGGAGGCCAGAATGGCCTTGTACAAGGAATCAAAAATCACACAATTAAGTACTCTATGGGTACGAAAAAAAAGTACGAAAAAAATGTTTGTAATTCTCTTTGAAGTACTGATGTGATATCGACCAGAACGTTAAATAAGGCACGCCGCCTCAAACGGCAAGCAAAACGGAGGCCAAAATGGCCTTGTACAAGGAATCAAAAATCACACCGTTAAGTACTCTATGGGTACAAAAAAGAGTACGAAAAAAACGTTTGTAATTCTCTTTGAAGTACGGATGTGATATCGACCAGAACGATAAATAAGGCACGCCGGCGCAAACGGCAAGCAAAACGGAGGCCAGAATGGCCTTGTACAAAGAATCAAAAATCACATAGTTAAGTACTCTATGAGTAAGAAAAAAAGTACGAAAAAAAACGTTTGTAATTCTCTTTGAAGTACTGATGTGATATCGACCAGAACGATAAATAAGGCACGCCGGCGCAACGGCAAGCAAAACGGAGGCCGAATGGCCTTGTACAAGGAATCAAAAATCACACGCTTAAGTACTCTATGGGTACGAAAAAAAAAGTTTGTTATTCTCTTTGAAGTACGATGTGATATCGACCGAACGATAAATAAGGCACGCCGGAGCAAACGGCAAGCAAAACGGAGGCGGAATGGCCTTGTACAAGGAATCAAAAATCACACAATTACGTACGTATGGG